>OZ038490.1:40199525-40352025 GCA_964036315.1 Acanthosepion esculentum
ATTAAATATTGCAAACCTTGCTGTTTCCATGGCGAATATTCTGACAAACAACATTCATTTACATCCTTTACAATAAAGATCCACCGGGCCATATACACAGGGTTGAAATCAATCTCATTCATTTTATCTTCCATTAGTAAGAAGAAGTTCTATTCGAACTGCTTCTTCACAAGAGCTGCTGTTTTGTGGAACAGACAACTGGGAGGATGATTACTCAATAACTACAATCTTAAAGGTCAAAGTTCAACTGCTAACTATTCTATATCTCATAATCTGCACTTCTTACCTACTCCCCTTTTGTCTGTACAGCAACATTCAGTAACTCTCTACCTTGAGTGACTCTTGAGTATTGGGTGAATAAAAAAGTAAAAAAGAAAAAAAGATATATGTGTTCTCTTAAAATCAAACAAGTAAAAAATTTAAATATCTGGGAAGTGTTTTAATGGAGGGCAGAAAGTGTGATACTGAAATCCGAAGGCACATTGAGATAGCCAAAGATGGTTTCCAAAAGCTAAGCAGAGTATTAAGAGATAAAAAAAAAACTTTGTTAGAAACTGAACTGTTACATGATATCTGTCCAACTCTATGGCAGTGAGTGCTGGACAATTTCCTCAAAGATGAGGAACAGATTTGAAGCAACAGAAATGTAGTTCTATGTAAAGATGCTGAGGATACCGTGTGAGCAATTTCTGATTTGTAATTTGCATTTTGGGCTCATCCTTTTGGTAATAATTTATGCATTCTGTCTTTTTGCAGTTTATGTTTAGTGTTTTCTTCTTGCTTTCCTTTGCTATCTTCTGGAGGAGCTTTTGTAGTTTTCTTTCCATGTCTGCAATCAAGTCTGTGTCATCTGCACATCTTATGTTATTGAGATTGTGGCTGCCAATACTGAATCCTGGTAGGACTACTAATTCTCTCAGAATTGCCTTGCTAAAAGATTAATGGTAAAACTTTCCTGTATATTATTCAAATTCTATAACATTTTTAGTTCTTTCAGTACAATTTTTATTTTTTACAAATGTTTTTTTAAAGATTTTTTATCATATATGAACCAATTTTATCTGAAATCTTCCCATTATTTTTGAAAATCTTGAAGATTTTTTAGGATCAAATTACAAATTGACATTAATTTTTGGGTGATTAAATGTTTATAGGATTTATTTTGATCCAGTATCATTACATTGACCACTGCTTGAATAACCGTGTCATTGTGAACTCTAAGATCCTTTTGATGGCTGCATAATATATGTTTCATCAGGGCTACATACAATTTTGAATTCAGAGTGTATCCTTCTAAACTGGTTGCCAGCCACAGCTAGAGAGTCCAGTCTATCCTGTGATTTAACCCATAACTAGGTATGTGAAAAGATGGATTCATACCTTTCCCAAGGGTATTTGTGCAAGAGATTATAAAATGAACTTGGCCAGAATTCAAGCTCTGTTTTACCGATTTCTCATTCTGTTTCTATTCAAGAGTCACCTGTTTTTTTCTTTTTTTTTTTATTATTAAAGAATTTTGGAATAATGCTAGTCTTATTATAAACAAATTGAGTAGCATTGTGTGTCAAATTAATTGCAATAACAGAAATGCCCAAAGGAAGTTTATTAATTTTAACACACCTGTCACTTTTCATAATTATCTAATTTTTGTTTTTGTTTTTCTGTACACTGCAATAATAGAAAATTTCATCCATTAATCATTTTCTTTTGCAGTGAAAACACGCAGGAATTCACATCTCTTCCTGAGAAGGTGATCGACTCACTGCCTTTAGAAACTGTGGCTGAACGCAGCTCCCTCCTTGCTCAGGGGGCTCAGTGTTATGTCTGCTTGCAACCTTTTCATCTTTACCAACCTGTGCGCAAATTGCCTTGTCATCATAAGGTAGAATTCATTTTTTAGCAAAACTTTTCAACTTGCAAACAATAGATTTTGCTCTAGAAAATCTTCTCATTCTTCAGGAAACAAAACTGACAGGAATAAGTGACACAGTATATAGAATAACATTACAATGGTATTCTGCTGATGTAAAATGAAGAATAGCACTCACCCCAATTTCTTTTGGAAAACTTAAGAAACAAGATCTAGGACATACCAAACTTTTATTTTACAATGATGTTCAGCCATGTAAAAGGCCAAACAACTCTCAATTGTGGAATAGTTCTTACGAAGACATACACTAAGTTAGACTGTTTTACCTTGCATGATGAGAAAGAACTCAGGTATTATCTTGTGCCTGATTAGTATCCAGGGACAGTATTATAATAGTCAAGTACCAACACATTGGCAGCAGGATAAGGAGTCCTCATGTTGAGAATGGAAGTGTGGAGTAGTGTGCCAGAGAAACTTGGTAATTATCTTATCGGAAACTTTAGGAATAAAACAAACTGACTCAAGGTATAAAAAAAATAATATATTTATTTATTTGATTTAGAGTGAGTCCAATATCCACCTCATAAATGAACATTTTGTTATGCTGAATATTAAAATTCAGCATAACAAAATGTTCATTTATGAGGTGGATATTGGTTGCAGTCTGGAGAAAGTCAGTTTCGGCTTGGTCGTGGGTAGTTTCAAAGTCAGAACTAGCTAGTAGTAGTCATCTTAGAAATAAATCAGCATCAATCTACTGTGTTTTTCCCCAGCCCTAAGAAGAGCAGAAATATCATTAGCAGATGACCTCTTAACTATTTCACATGTCATACATGGATGGTTTCTCTGGCAGTCACATCTCTTGTTCTGTGATGGCTCTTGCCACCCCTTCTTGTCTAGCTCAGAGATCTGAGCTTATATCCTGTTGATCAGACTCCCAGACTCTTGTATGAACTTTACTTTTGCCTTACATCAAAGTCTTTTTGTGTTAATTTTTTGATTGGCAAAAATTATTTTATTTTTCAGCATTTCTTTCTTTTTCATTATTTTTATATAGCAGAAGTTATGCAAAGATTCACTCTGATTTTTGGTAGTTTTTAGTTACAAATTAGTAGACTCTGGTCCCACAAACTTCTGCCATTTTGCAACTGGGTTCAGTCTTTTCTTCTTCTTCTTCCTCTTTTTTTATTTGAGTGTTATCTTCTTGTTAGTTGAGAGAAAAGTATATATAGAAAGAAGGAGAGAAAGAGAGATAAAAAAAGAGGAGGCTTTTAAAGAAAAGCTAATGTGTTATTTTAATTTTAATTCTTTTTATTTTTGTTTATATATTTTATTTTTATATTTTATTTTATTTTATTTTTATTTTTATCAAGATCCACTGCAGATGTAAGTCAAGTTGCAATGTCAGGACATTAAAACTCCTTTGAAGTCTTTCATCAGTTCGTGTTGTAAAATGGAAAGTAAATAGAGATTGATGTTGGATTTAAACAATTAAAAATACAGGGATGCAGCAATAAGTCCGCAATCTGGCATACAGTTATTAACTGAATTTTGATCTGAAATTTTCACTATATAATGTTTGACCTATATGGCTCTAAATTAAGTGCATTCACAAAGAAGATAATACTAGAAAATATTTCTTTTCTAAAATAAATGCACTTTTCAGCTTTAGGCTTTGGACTTATTGATCTAGCTATATGTTTCTTACAATTTAATTATTTTTATTTATAAAAAACTTTATTTAGACAGACAAGATTTTTTTAAAATACTGATTAAGTAAAACCACTTAAAAAAAAATATTTTCTCATTTTTTATTCTTACATATTCATCAGGACTATTAGTGCCCATTAAAATTTCATGGCTTTTCTGTTTGAATTTTCTGATGAATCATAATTCTTAAGTTAATGACTTGCGAGTTTTATGACTATAAAACACCCATGAAAATCCTCCTGTGGCATCATTAAATATTTGAGTTTAACTGCTTTGCATAAATTATTTCAATAATGACCATAATTAGGAATGCATGCCATTATTTATAGAAGTAAGAGGGTACAAATGAAACCTTTGAAATCGATAAGTTTTTTCTGTTTCACTTAAGTAGACGTTAAACACATGAGAATGATTTTTTTCTCTTTCTAACAGTGTCTCTGATATATCTTTTCCGTCTTGCCTTCTCAATCAAAACAGAATAGTACATTATTTATGAGGTAATGACAGGACGTAACGGTTGTGCAAAGGAAAGAAGAAACTAGCAGAATTATCATAGGATTCGTTTTAGTTTTGTCCAGTTGACATTGTAGGAAATTTTACTCTGCAAGTAACTGCAAAAGAACTTTCACTCCATATCTGATCATAGGAATTACAGTGGAATCTCAGTTCATAAATTTAATTTGTTCCTGAAGGCCATTCATAACCCAAAATGTTTGTAAGCCGAAACTATTTTCCTCATAGAAATCAATGTAAAATAGATGAATCCATTTCTGAACCCCAGATGATTGCTTATTTTAAACTTTTATAACTACTTTATGCACAAGTTTATCCAAAAAAAAAAAAACTGTAGCATACAGAATGGAGAAAAATAAAAATTTAGTTTATATTTAATTTGAATAAAGTGTTTCATGTTTGATCTGTTTTCTCACATTTCTCAGTAATAAACCCTATAGGACCTCTCTACTTGAGTCTTAGGGGCATACAATCCAAGAATTGACCCCGGACACCACCAAACTTTACCAAACCTCTGCACATCACTTCACAAAACCAATGAAAATCATTAAGCAGATAAAAATATAAACTAAAACTTAATTTTACTGTACCTCTACAGAGGAGAGTATCAGTATTTTATTTTTTTCATTTATGAAAACAAAATAACATCATATTTTTATTATTTCAAAGTTCCCCAAAAAATTAAATTTTTGGCATTAAATGACCCATAAGGAGTTGATGTGCCATTAAATAAACAAATCAATCAATAACTCCCGCTAGTTGCTTAATGCATCATGTGAATCAATAGGTGAGAGTCATGTATGTTCCTGGAGATATTATTTTCAAAAAACAGCTAAGAAAAATGCCTAAGGTGCAGTGATACAACTCCCAGAATATCTGAAAACCCATTTTTTAAAATTATTTCACCCCAAGCAAGGCAATAAAGTCACTAAGGCACAAAGGGTTACTGAGTACAAAAGAATAAGAAAAAGAAAATAATTATCAAGGAGTAAGAACAATAAAAGTGGAATCAAGAAGACAGTAGATAACGATTGACATTGCATTCAAATTTTTCAAGATCAAAGTTGTCTGGAAAACAAGAAGCCAGAAGGGAGTTCCACAGGTGAGAAAAGAAACTGCTAGCAAAGAACTTATAGATACATTTAGCCAAATCAACTGCAAAATGATGAGACCTTCTTGCCAATATGGTATTGCACTTCATAAAGCCTAGGTATCATAGTGGGAAGTTCATCAGAATAATTACCCTGAAAGTATTTATAGAAAAGGCACAGGGAAGTTATGGTGGTGGGTAAGTGACTGAAGCCAAGATGCCAGGTCAGGGCCAATAACATTACAGATTCTTCTTTGGATTTTATCACGAATCACTAAATATATAGCAGGAGCACCTGGCCAGATGTGGCAGTAATATTTGAACAATTTTGAGATATAAAGATTAAAATCAAATCCAAGAATATATAATAAACAGACATAATAATTAGATTAAAAAATCCAGAAGATATACAAGACTCAAGAGCCACTCAAGTTAGAGGGTTACTAAGTGCGATTGTTCTAATAAGAAAGAAGTAAAATGTACATATTATGAGGATATGTGGGATAGATATCAGTTGAACCTAAATTGGAAGAGGTTAAGATTGTAGTGTTTGAGGAAGCATCCTCTTTGGAGTCTGTTCCACAAAGTAACAGTTCTGGGAAAGATACTTAGTGGAACTTACTCCTTGCCAAAGGAATATGAAGGGAATAGGGATGATTTCATACTGTGAACATGGCATGTCAGGTTCAAGCTGTGATTGATTTGTCTTTTATAGCTTATCAATCTTTTGCAGGTTATTTAAAGCCAAAACATAATTTAGATTGTAAGAATCATTTTTTTCCAGCATATATTGCATTATCGGTTTTTGGAGATAATGATTTTTCTAGATATAAGTTTGACTATTTAACCTATAACTGGGGGAAGAAGGGCTGGATTCATATTTTTCCCAAGGGCATTTGTGTGTAAGTGAATATAACAAACATGTTCTGTGATGGCCTGAGTTGGTGGAACTAAAGAATTTAGTTTGTTTGAACATTTACCACAGTACCAGGGATAGAGTAGTGAGAATTTAGCAATATTTCAACTGTTGGATGCGGGCCACAAGGTGGAAAATAATTCATCACCCATAAAGCTGTGTAATTGCTTTTGAACTCTGTCAAAGCTGGACAGTGAGGACAGGGCGGCACCAGCCCAGATAGGGTAGAAATACTCCATTCATGGTCTGAATCTTTCAGCATATCTTTCCTTTTGTAAAGATATGCTGAAAAGTTCTCAGCCTTACCTACTTTCCAAAATCTGACCAACTGTCAGATTTTTTTAGGGTTTTTTGGTTCATCCAATAAATTTTTAACACTGCCTCATATTTTAATGCATTTTTTAATGCAGTTCATAATTTTTAGGCAGCCCCTGGCAATTTTTTAAATTGGCCCCAAAAGTAGTTTTTTTCTACTTTCGATAGGAGAAATTTATTATACATTGTTAAAAAAAGTAAAACATGATTTTTTATTAGAAATTTTATTATGACAAAAAGAAAAAATTATGACAAGAAGAAAAAAATTTTATGATTAAATTTTGCTCTTGTCAAAATATCCTCCTTTAACCTTGATTACTGCAGTACAAATCTTTGGTATTTGTTGCAAAAGTTTCTCAAAGTATAAGACTGATAATTGATTCCATTCTTTTTTCAATGACTCTCAAAGCTCTTTTTCATTTTTTTTCACTCTTCTGTCAAGTTGATTCCATTCTGGGGGTGGCTTTAAACTTTTGAACTTTAGTGCATATTTTTGTAAATTTCAAAAAGTAAAATCGAATGAGTAGATGAAATTCTTTGAAAACCTGTTGACTTGATGGAAAAATCTTTTGTTTTTGGTTTCAGTTCCACCGAGAATGCATTGACAACTGGCTTCTCCATTGCCATGCTGTGTGTCCTGTTGATGGGCAAGAGGTTTGGAATCCTTACACCGCAACTAAAAAGAAATGCAAGACAAAGTATACAAGTTTTATTAATTTAGTATTTCATTTCTGAGATGAGTTAATATTCTTGTATTATTTTGAACTACTGTTCCCATCTTGACTGATATAGATGTTATTATAGACACAAAATTTCGACCAAGTACCTTCTGGTCATCATCAGGTGTCCATTGATTAGTTGATATAAGATATCTGACAAAATATTACAATAATCAACAGATATCCCATATCAGCCAATCAATGAACACCTGATGATGACAAGAGGATACTTGATTGAAATGTTTTGTCTATTATAACATCTGTATCAACCAAGATGATAACAATGGTTCAAAATAATAAACAAATGATTGATTGATTCATTTATTCATTTTTATGGCTTATCAACCCTTTGCAGGTTATTTAAAATGCTAATGATCACTTTTTAAAATAATAAACATTGCTGAGGAGTGAAGGTAGTTAAAATAATAATAGTGGTGTCAATGGAAAAACCGTCCTTTTGACACTCCACTTTTACATAACAAATAAACATACCAACAGACAGAAATCTGTCTATTATAATATAGATTAAGTATTTAAAGAAAAATGTATATTCCCCAATAATTTAAATTGACTTGAAGACATTTTTACTGTAATTCTAATTTAACTCTGAAGGGATTTTAACTGGCATGTATTTGCTGTGTTATTAACTTTATAATTAAATCTTGCGAAACTATTGTGCTGTATTTAGTATTTCATATCTGAGATGAGTAATTGTCAATATTCTTATATTATGTAGAACTATTTTTCTCATCTTGGCTTATATAGATTTTATTATAGACACACGTTTCAACCAAGTACCCTGTGGTCATCATCAGGTATCCATTGATTGGCTGATATGGGATTTTTGTCCAGATGAGTAATTGTCAATATTCTTATATTATTTTGAACTATTGTTCTCATCTTGGCTTATATAGATTTTATTATAGACACTTGTTTCAACCAAGTACCCTGTGGTCATCATCAGGTATCCATTGATTGGCTGATATGGGATTTTTGTCCAGATGAGTAATTGTCAATATTCTTATATTATTTTGAACTATTTTTCTCATTTTGGCTTATATAGATTTTATTATAGACACTTGTTTCAACCAAGTACCCTGTGGTCATCATCAGGTATCCATTGATTGGCTGATATGGGATTTTTGTCCAGTTGAGTAATTGTCAATATCTTTGTATTCTTTTGGTCTCGGTAACCTTCAGGGTATTCTGAACTGAATCCTTTATTTAATCTATGAGGGTAGATTGTTCTCGTTCTACTGCCCATGTCTAGGGATATCTCGTCAAACCCACTGGACAATAACTAGGGATTAAAGTATTAGTTCATGTATACTACACTTAGAATTTACTTGTCACCCCATGCTGGTAGGATGGGACACAAGGTCAATTTAATGTGGGGTGCCTGGATGCATACACTCAGACCAAGTTTAAAAATAGCCCAGTCCCTCACCCATTTGTTGCATTGATATCAGTATTACTATTGATCTTCTCTTTAGTGCAATGAAGGAGGTACTGTCATGGGCAGCTGTTTCTTGAGACCAGGCACCTCTCAGTAATATTTCCAGTTGAGCTTTGTCCACAGACAGAGACACAACTGAGTTGCACTCTGTCCAAAGAGAGAGAGAGAGAGAGAGAGACACAATTGAAATGTCAAATGTTTCCTTATGAGGAAACAGTTAATATTGCCATTTAATCAGAGTTACAAATATAAAGAGAAAGACAAGCTATTAAGAAACCAAGTTATCTAAAGCAGAAGATGCAAATAACTGAAAAAAAAAACAGAACACAAATACAGTGTGCGATGAGTAAATTGTCGCCATTTTATATTTTTAATTTTGTGCATGCACTTTGTTTTTGATTTTGTTGACTGCACAGTATAGTAGGGTCAGTTGGACACTGTCTGTGAGAAAAATCGCACAATGATGCAATTCACTCTGTCAGAAATCTGGCATGCTTTACTGATTGGCATTCATGTCAGAAGCTCCAATCTGAACATTTCAGATTGTTTGGGTGTCAATCTGAGGACAGTGCAGAGGATTCGGAAAGTGTTGGATGTGATATATCCAGTCAACATCATGGTGTTCAGAGTGATCACTAATGATGACAATGTTATGCCTCCATTCATCTTCCCACAGGGCCTCAGACTCAATACAGAGACCTACATCAAGTGCCTTGAGGAGTAATGCTGTCCTGAGTCAAGAGGGTGACTGCAAGAAGACTCTATATCTGGCAACAGGACTCTGCACCATGCCACACAAGCAGGAGAACCCAGTCATGGCTGTCAAACAATTTCTGTAACCACATCACTTACATCTGTCCACCTAAGTCCCCAGATTGCAACTCTCTTGATTATTATGTGTGGGACACAGTTGAGCAAGAGACCAACAAAACTCCTTGCAGCATCAAAGATGAAGTGAAGGCAAGGGTTATGGCATCATTCACCAACTTAAACAAGGAGACTGTCCAGAAGATTTGCAGAAGATTCCAAAGTCATCTGGTGGCTGTGGTTGAAGCCAATGACAATTTTATTGAATAAATTTATTCTTTAGTATTTCAAGATATTTCTGTGTAATTTTCATAAATATATCTGTTAAAATGAGATGTCAGTGTTATTTTCATTTGTGCATAATTTAGACAACAGTTTATTCATCACACCCTATAAATTAGATACTCAGTATTTGAAAGTGTGTGATAATATTTTTTTAATATTTAAATGTTTCTTTAAATGTACTTTCAAACATATTGCATATTTTATTTTGTTGGTTTCAAGTGGATTTTATTTCTTTTTACTTTTCTTTTTTTAAAAATTCAGATTGAAGAAAAAAGAAGAGTGTTTGCCAAAGGATACATTAGCTTTGGATATTACTGGTTGTTCTATAGAGCCTTCACAGCCTAAAAAGCCAGTTTTAGGTCAACTTAGAATGCAAAAAAGTTTCCAGGCAGATGCTCTGAGAAACAAACAACGAAGGCAAGATTTTCTTTTAAATGGAACATCAGTTTTATCTGGTCAAAGGTAAACATTTTCTCAAATCCAGTTGTTTTTTTTTTTGCTTATTTCTTATTTTTTGTTTTCATTTGCAAGACTCCCTCTCATCCATTTTAGCATCTGTTGGGCAAAATGGTCAGTGCATATGATTGGCTGCTATACATATGTTTTTGTTACCTATGTAAATACAAAGAGACAAATAGGCACATCCATCATCATTATCATTCATTCAATTAGTGCATTTTGGGCAGCTGTGGTAACCCCCCACCACCACCAACCTGTTGTAATCATGGTTCATGGTAACATTCAAGGCAAAATAATGAAATGGTTTGCCGGTTCTTTTTGCACTAGGGATGTTGAGGTTACACCATCCCTCCTATCAGAAGTTCCTCCACCCACTGATAAAACCATTGACCTCTAAGGTGCAGCTCCTACACCCAGACTGGTGGCTGGCCAATGTCTGCTTGGCACAGATGGGTTGGGGAGACGCATTCCTCTTCAACAGTCTGGTTGAGAAACCCTTCTGATTACCCTCACACAGTTTAACTGTCTGGTCAATGCCATTGATTGGAGTATGGCTGTTACAGTGCCCATGTAACTTCTTGGAGTCATGTGTGAGAGTTGGATGTAGGCCATGGACCAGTACAGTTCTGCATCCCAATTCACCTGAGTAAAGCAGGGCTGACTGCTTTGCTGCAAAGATACTACCCTTGACGTTACAGCCCATCAACCCCATGCACATACACAAGCACACAAATAAAGAAAGAAATTATTTATATGCAGACTGTTCTCCTCATCTTTGTTGTTGTTATTACAAAGTTTTAGCCCTTGTGTCCTCTGGCCATCATCAGGTGTATATTGACATGGGTAACCTACAGGGAAGCTAGGTTGTTTCCCCTTATACCTGAAATATAAATATGAACTATAAGTTTGGAAAGTGAAAATTTCACTGAAATATATTGGAAAAATTTCCAAAATTTCATCTGAAAGCAAAACAAATATGTGTTGTGATAATGAAAGATGCCTTCTAAAAGCTGAGCAAAGTATTAAGAAATAGAAAAATATTGTTAGAAACAAAGAAAAGAATATTGAAATGTTATGTAGTATATGGCAGTGAATGCAGATGAAGAAAATGTGCTTC
Source organism: Acanthosepion esculentum (assembly GCA_964036315.1). Classification (NCBI taxonomy): domain Eukaryota; kingdom Metazoa; phylum Mollusca; class Cephalopoda; order Sepiida; family Sepiidae; genus Acanthosepion; species Acanthosepion esculentum. Next base: position 40,210,783 of record OZ038490.1, read on the forward strand.
CACAGATGGATGTTCGGAATACCATGGACTGAACATGTGAGCAATAATGAAGTTCTAGAACCACTGGCAACAAAAAAGACACTTATGCTTGACATCAGGAAAAGACAGTTGAAATTGATGGGGAAAATAACAAGGAAAGAGGGCTTGGAAAATGTGATACTCACAAGACACATTGAGAGCAAGAGGGTCAGACGAAAGAAATGCACAACTTAATTGGTGAGCTTGAGTAAATCACTGGTGGAACAGAGTTTAGGAGAGATGACAAAAGACAAAAGTTATTAAGAGCTACAAAGGACAGAAAATTGTGGAGAGCCATGATCGCTAACATTCTGAAAGGGTACAGCATTTAGAAGAAGATATTAAGCCAATATATTTTGAAAAAATAAGCCTTCAGTTTAAACTGACCCTAGGAGTCAGCTTATGAGTTAAGCAAAAAAAAAAAAACCCCAAAAACATAAAAGCTTCAGTAAAAGGTTTAACCTTCAGCACACTGCATTATTAATATCACTTTCTTTTCCACTGCATTCTTTTTCAAGGCCTCTCAATTGCAATAGCCTTACTGTTAAGTTGTTTTATGTGGCCATAGCAGGATATGACAACACAACTATGAAATTCAAATTCAAGGATCAAAGTCACCTTCAGTGGCAGGATATACTTTTTGTACAGCAAATGAAGTCACATACAGTGTGATAAAGGTTAATTGGTAATGAGTTCTTTCAGGATTGAGTGGGAGCAGAATTAGTCAAAAGTAAATGTCATATGTTCTACTAAGAAAAGATATGTAAAGATTAGTGATCAGTCTGTATTTGTTTGACTAACAGCACAAAAGCAAATCGACTCCAGCCACAGAAATTGAGTCATAAAAGTGCAAAAAAAAAAAAAAAATAGAAAAAAAAGAGAGAGAAAGAAGTAGCAGACAGTAACAGCATTTTTCTATCAATACTGTATCTCAAAACCATACTGAAAGACATAAAAGAATTGAGAAGAGAACAATTTATTCTGGCTGGGACCTGCTGTCTAATTCACAAGCTTTAAGTGTGAGCAATCATTCACTGCTACTTCTTTTTCTTCTATGTGTTAACTGATATGACTTATCTCCCCTAAGCAGAGAAAGTGGCATTTTTATCTGTAGTGATGAAATGAATAAACATGCCTGTTTGAGATACATAAAAAAATTCATATTCAATACAATATTATTTCAGCCAGTCCAACATACCAGGTGAGGATGTTGTAGCCAGCATCAGCAACAAGGAGGCTGGGGATTATTTTCAGTTTAAAACCAATTCCTTGTTGAATGTAGTTTCCCAGAAATCTTCTGGGGAGGCAGTGTCATCAGCTGACAGGATCGATGGAGAGAGACAAGCATCATCTGAAGAACTTATTGCTCAATGCCAGCCGAATATTGAAAGAGTGAAAAGTGCACCATTTTTGAGGTTAATGACCAATATACTTCCTCCGATACAAGTGAAAGGTAATTGTTTGTTTCATTTAAAAACCTAACCATCAGACAGTTTCAAATTTTAAAAGATAAAAGTGGTTTTAAAATACGTACTTCGGTGTCAACAAGATTTCATTTTTTAAATAAATAAACAGCAAATTCTGTCTGTGTGTCTAAAACCCCTCTAACTTGGGCCAGACTTGCTCTACATAGAATCAGGATGATCCTGGGATTGAAAGTCTGTCATTCATCTAGCGTTTGAACATCCAGCATTGGGATTTGTGTTTGGATGTGGAGGAAACAATTAAAAATTAAAATTCTTAAATAACTGAAAAAAAAATTGGTCATTTTAAAAGTTTTTAATTTATATTGAATTTAAAGTAACACAAAAACTTTGTGAATTTAAATTTTTTTAAAAGGGAATTCCACAGACGGGATGTGTGAGACATGAAGCTATTGTAGTAGAAGAGACGGCCACATTTAACCGTGAAAGGGTGGGACTGTAATCCCAGCCTAGTAGCATGCTTAAATTCATGCAGTCTGGGAACTAGTGAAAGTAGCTCATTGGAGCAGTGACCGTGAAAGTATTTGTAGAAAGACAGAGGGAGGCGATGACATGTCTGTGAGAGAGCAACTGTAGACGAGATGCCAGATCAGGACCAACCACATTGCATATCCGTCTCTGGATCTTGTCGAGGACCTTAAGATGAACAACTGGGGAACCAGACCATATATGACAGCAGTATTCCATGCAAAGGCGAATGGTTGATTTATAGATTTGAAGGATGGACTCGGGCGAGTTCTCCACTACCTACAACTACATGATCAAAAAGACTAAATCTGGGAAGAACTGGTTTCCTCTTCTCCCACTTTTTTTAATTCTTTACAATTCTAATCACCACTTTTTAAAACAATGAACATTGCTGAAGAGTGAAGGTCATTGAAATAATAGTGATGTCAAGGAGAAAACTGTTCTTTTGAAACTGTGTTTTTTTTTTGCTGGCATGAAGGTCCAAGTTTGCCAATATTTCAATGATTAATTTGAGAAATAAGTATTTGAGATTACTAATGTCATGTAGACTTTTTTAATCCTCAAATATTGATTCCTTTTCAATTGTTTCTCTAAATTTTATTAGATGAAGTCTTGTTTTAACTAATTTGTTTGTATTTGTTTATCTATCAATTTCTTATGATAATTTTTATCTTTTAGGTGTCTTCAGTTTGTAGGTTTCAAGTTACTTATGTTTAGTAATAATTTACTTTTGTTTTTTTGTTACTATTTTATACTAAGTTTTTTCGGACTAATCTCTGATCTTAATTCAGTGCTCCTGTATAAATTTGATCATGTACACTGTGGTGAGGGAACCTATAGTGGGTTCCCATTTGAACTACCCAACTATAAAAGAAATTGTCAAACCTCACTTATGGACAGTAGTTCATATCTATTTCTAGGAGGTGTTACTTAAAAGTACTAATTCAAAGAAGACTGGTAGACTGGTATTTTTAAAATTATTTTGCTTATTCTTTCATTAGTAGGTTAGTAAGCCAGTTAGCATGTGTGCTACATCCTGCCTTTGCCTCAGGTAAATAATAGACCATTCTGTTCTGATTGGGAGGAAAAATGTTGGAAAAACATATACCAGAGATGCTGCTTGGTTTTAGTGATAAAAAGAAAGCATAGATAAAGAAAGAAAAATCCGGTTGGGTTGAAATTAAGTAGTTGGCTGCCAAGGGAGTGCCACCCTAGAGGAAAATTATCCCATGTTATTGACACTACATTCCAAAACAAAAAAGAGAGCAAGAGGGTTTATGTCACTTATTTTTAAGGTTATTTTTAGAATGACACCTACCAATGATAAGTGAAATCCATTGGCAGACAAAGTGGGTTAATCCCACAACACCATTTCAACCTCGTTTTCTCAAATATGGCTGCTTTCTTTTTGTTTTTCAGAGAAAATGCCGGAGTTACGGCAGAGAAAAATATCGAAACATCCTTCTGACGTAAGAGAAAGATTTTCTAACATGTTCCTCACTCATAAAATGTTTTCTCTTTTTATTTTGTGTTGAAAGAATTTGGAATTCTTGTCTTGTTTGTTTGAATTTTATATGCTGACATATTTATTCCAAATGAAATCAATAACTTCCTTTGTTTAATTGGATGTCTTAACAGTCTGAACCTGAATTCGTGCAAGCACTTCATATTTAAATTGCTCTTTATATGTGAAGCACCAGACGATGCTTTGCTTTCCACAATTATTTTTCTACACTGTGTACAGTAGTAGTTCCCAAATAGTTGGTGTGGAAGAGGATAGAAGGTGAGGTGGAATGATTGAAAGACAAAGATTTGGAAACAGTTTCTAAATATTCATATGCCAAAAATAAATACGATTTCAAAATTAAAAATATTATTATGGATTACTTGTAATTGCATGCATGAGTCCCAGTATAAATAGTTATAAATAATTATTGACTGATTTTATCATTGTGATATTTTGCATTATATCAAGTATTAACCCCTTCCCTGGTGTAGTATCTTTTTCAGACATGGACAAATAAACACATCCAAAACATAATGTTCAAAAACAAGCTACAGACATGTTTATACGTCAATCTTGATTCTTTTTATGCCCTTCTCGGCTTAAAACAAGTCCAATTGTCAACCCATATGTCTGGTAGAGGTGTTAGCCACTGCTTGGATACTTCTAGGTACTTCAGTTTCTTAGTTACTATATTAAAAACAAATAAAAAATTTGACTGAAAATGAAATGTTTTTTTTTTTTTCAAAATAATTGGTGGGGAAGGGGTTAAGAATATAGCAACTATGATAAACAAATTGGAGAAGAGAGTTATTAATGATAATGTTCTGACTTTGAATCCAAAGGCATCCATCTTTAACCCTCTCTCTGTTTTTTATTTTTAAATGTACTTTTTATCAAATAAAATTTGGTGAAGTGCAAACAAATTTTAATTCCAAAAATGTGGCCTAGAGAAAAAAAGTATGGTGTACAAAATATCAAAAAGTTCACTGCTTCTCATTAATTACTTCATTAAAGTTAATTAAACCGATTCTGTAATTATAATGATAGTTTACTTGTAATTGATCAAAGTTGTTGTTAGACAATATACAAGATGTTTCCAGTCTTAAAATAACAGACATGAGTTTTTAAAAAATCTCTACCAAAACAATTTGATTAATTCATTAATTAATACATAGCCATTTATCTACTTATACTTACACAGGAGGCTACTTCAAAGTTCTTGGACAAATATGCTACCTGAAATATGACCAAATGACTGAACAGTTTTTAACTCTGTTTTGGTCAGGCTGAGAACTTTTCAGCAACTCCTTATATATAAATAGATACATGTGCACTCATGTGCATGCATACATTCAAAAATGAAAAATATTTGTCGAAAGCGCTCGGCCCTACAGATCATTTGGACAGTTTTTTTACACATTCTATGTCCAGAAAAAAAATCACTTGTATGACTTCAAGAAAAATTTAAGGAAAAGTTTAAGCACAGTGCTTTGTCAGCCATCTTCAATGAAACTTGTATAAAAGAAGGATTGCTGCCAAAATACACAACATACATATATTTGTACAAGTTTGGTTAAAGACTGTTGTCTTTCCCATATAGCTTTATAAACTGTGCTTATATCTAATTTACTGCTCACACAACTAATCCTCTAGTTTGAGTGGCTCTTGGCCCTTGTAAATGGTGAACATTAATTACAAAAAAAAGATCAATGAAATTCCTTTGTTAAGAATTTTTGTTGGCTACATTTTCTACATTTTTGATCATTTTTTTAGTTTTATAATTTTCCAAATTTTGAATTTTTTTATACATCATATTACAGAAATCTCTTGATTAGTGTACATCGGTAACTAAAAAAAATCAATTTTCAATTACTATGGTTAAACTGAACAATGTTTTACTGCACTAATTGAGTATTATGTATGCACTAATCAAATTTTGGTAATAAAAAATTTAGCGTACTAGTCGAAAACACATTAATTAAGGGATTCCTGTATTTTCTTTTATGGAATCTGAAAGTATAAACAACTTCATTCATATAAAAGAATTTTTAGGGTCGTTTCGATATGGTGTAGTGATTAGCAAGCTTATCTTACTAGATCAATTATGACTGATTAGTGAGTTTGAGCCTTGCTGGGTGCCCCATATTTTTGACCTTGTGCCACATCTCAGCTATGCTTAGGAAACCATTATAAAAGAATTTTGAACATTCCACATTTTCAGAAATTTTTATTTAATGAACACTTCTCATAAAGAACATTACAGATATATGAGCATCTGGTTGGGTTGGCAGGGCATCAGTATTTCAACCATGAGACATGGATTTGTATCCCAATATATAGTCATTGAGAAATGCTTGAAAACCACACCAAGGGTTAACCCAAGCTATAAGAAGAAAATAGTGTAGACAAAACTGTTAGCATGATGTCATAAGTCATCGTGACTGAGCGTTTGTGCATACTAGCCTTGTTCAACTACTGATCATGCCAGCTTATGCTGTTTCCCAGAAACTGTAACTAAAGTCTGCCCATCATAGTTGCAATATGCTAAATTAGTTGTGTGGGTGGTAAAGAAGTGCAAATGTGCCTGAGGTAGTGTCTGTAACAGGGATTAGTAGTATATATATATATATATATATATATATATATATATTTAAAAACATTCTTAGTGCTACAGAACTTGGGTATTGCTGTAAAAACATTAATCTGAATATTATTAGGCAAAATTAAAAAACTAATGGTAAAAAATAAAAAATAAAAGATGAAAACAACTGGTTTTGCTCCTGCTCTTCAAAGATTTTCATCGGGAGGAAAAGAGTAAAAAATACAATAAATCTAAATTAATGGATGATTGATGAGAGGATATATATATATATATTTATATATACAAAATAGTATATATATATATATATATATATATACAAAATAGTATATATATATATATATATATATATATATATATATATAGAGAGAGAGAGAGAGAGAGAGAGAGAAAGAGAATAGTATATATATATATATATATATATATATATATATATATATATAGGGATCTCAAAAATCTAACCTGTGTAAAAATAATGTTGTCTATGGATTCCCATGCCACCTGGGAGATTGCATCTCCAACATTATAATTAAATGCTAATAATCAGCATTAAATTCTTACAACTGGCACACATGCACCACAGTCTCTCACAGATTGACCTGTGACCTTTTGAAACTCAGTGCAATCCATGAACATATTAACCAGCACATCACCAGTGACCAAAATACAACTATCAACATAAGACAATTACTAGTAAATAGTACCAAAATACTCTACAGCACCCAATACAAGGAAAGACTCAAAATTCTAGAAGCTATTATTATTCAAGATAAACAGACCATATTGAATAAAATATCATTCACCACACGAGATGGTATCTTGAATTGCTTATTATATGTTTAATGTGCACACATATATATTAATATAAAAAAAATATATATATTTAATTAAATAAGTTTAAAAAAAAAACATATTCTTTTGGTGTGATGTTGTTCTGAATAATTGTTACATGATGTCACCATAGACTATTTCAAACTTCCAGCTTCCTAAAGAATACCAAGACAAAGGAAGTCTAACTACCACACAGACACCACATCAATTCTTAATAATGTCTGAGATAATCGAAAGTATTTGAACAAAACAATAACAAAATATGAGCTTCGGACAGTTTATCCATAACTTCAAGCACAAGACTCAACACCTTATCTGAAAATTGGAAAAATACAATAAAATAATTAAACAGATAGAGCTTGGCAGTTCTTTTTAATCAAACTTGTTTGGATATATGTTCTTTGCTTTAAGTGTCCGAGTCAAAAGATAGAATCCTTCAGAATGGGTAGAAAATAAATAAAAGATTTGTTTTTTTATCCATGAATTCTTTGTGTTGGCAGCATGTTATAAAATTGTGGTATATGATCCTGACAGAATTATAAATTATTAACAATTGGACAATGTTCATGAAAGTATATATATGTATATATATATTTTAGCTTTCCCAGTTAAATTTCTATTTTCGACACAAATTCAGTCTAGACCAAGGTTGAATGAGACTATTGAATATTTTTGTCAGTTGAAATAAGCTTAAAGGGTGATTTTGGATTTTATTGTGTATTAATTATTTGCTCTGTAATAATTAATACATTAAGCTCTTTTTGTATTACTACTATCCACTTGGATTATATACCAATGGATTTATTACCTTTATTTATATATATATATATATATATATATATATATATATATATGAAGAAATATAGTCTTAAAGTGTGCTATATTTATGGGATAAAGGGCTCAATATCAGAGATAGAGCATGTGTAAATATAAAAGTGAACATAGAAGTCAACACTGACATCTATGTTCACTTTTATATATATATATATATATATATATATATATATATATATATATATATATATATATATAATCATTTCAACCCAAGGAAGGTAATAAAGCCACATATGGGAAAAAGAAAAACATTATTAAGGAGAGAGAACAATAAACTAACAAGAATGTTTTGTGTATCATTCTTCAGCACTTGGAGGTGTTGACTCATCTCATTGAGAATCTACCAGGAAGATGGATCATACCAGTGATAATAGCAATGTGCTGTTGAAATGGCCACCAGGTTCACCTGACTTGACAGCTTGTGATTTTTTTCTATGGGGCTATGTGAAAGGACAGGTCTATATTCCACCTCTTTCTACAAGCCTAGAGGAACTTAAGCGGAGAATCTCTGAGGCACTGGAGAATGTTACACAAGTCATGCTACAGCGTGTTTGACAGCAGGAGTTGGACTACTGATTTGACATGTATCGTGTCACAGGTGGTGCGCATAATGAACATTTGTGAATATTTGTAAAATCGGTTATTAAATCTACATCGCTTTGAATAATAGATAAATAGATTTTTTCTTGTTCAACATGAGGCTTATTTAATTTTGTTTGCCCAGGATGTGTAGTTACTCAGATATTCACATTTTAAATGATATAAATTATTTGGGGGACATGCTATATATATATATATATATATATATATATATATGTATATATATATATATGTATATATATATATATGTATATGTATATATATATATATGTATATATATGTATATGTATATATATATATATGTATATATATATATATGTATATATATATATATGTATATATATATATATATATGTATATATATATATATGTATATATATATATATGTATATATATATATATGTATATATATATATATATATATATATATATATATATATAACGTTATATAATATTATTTGGAGACACGCTGTACATACTCAAAAGATACATTGATGTTTTTCTATATACTAATTTCTAATTTGGCAGCAAGCAAATTTGAATTGCATTGTCTGAATTGGTAATTTTAAGAATTCATTAACGGAAATCATTTTTCTGTTTTCTTTTTAGGATGTTTCCCAGTTTTTGTTTGAAAGATGTCCGCTGCAAAGAAAATTTGGTAAGATTCGTTCTAAAGCATCAAAATCCAATCAGTTGCAGCGACCAAACTCGAAAGATGTGAATTTGGAGATGTCAAAACAAAGAAAAATACAACATTTGTTCCTTGAAGGATATGAAATCAATTTAAAACAGTAACTTAAAAAAAAAAAACGAAGAGAGAAGTGTACTGCAATTTGGTTTTGTCTGTTGTATGCATTAATGGAGGCATTTTAATTTGTAGCCACTTATGGCCGGCGGAAATCTTAAAGGCTTTTTTCATATGTGTTGTGCTTTCATATGCAGTAGAACAAACACACACGTCTTCTGAAGACATCTATCAATATAAACACGAGAATTTGTATATATATATAGGTTGAGGACAGAAGAGTTTCCATTAGCATCTTTTAAAAAAAATATATAAGTATGTCTAGAATATCTGTGTGAAATAAAATAATCCTTTGGTAAGGAAAATAAAAGATGCTGTTTTATAAAAAAAAGATTACCTATTATACAATCGGTGGAGTGGGCACTTTGACGTCGAGTAATGATTAACATGGTTAAGAATCAATTACCACTGAGTAGTGAGTTCAATTCTCACTGGATGCTCCATACTTTCGGCCTTGTGCCACATCTAAGCAACATTTAGTGAATCGTTATATAATGGGTGGGGCTACACACACACACACACACACAGTCATTTGATTTTTAATCTCTGCATTTTTGTTACTATAGTGTTTAAAAAATGTAAAGAGCAAATCTCTTATTGTCAAAACTATGTACCAATTGTTTGGGGTGGAGATAAGAGATTTTTCAATACCTAAAATTCTTTTATATATACATACATAATAATAATGACCAGTTACTCATTTCCGGGCACACCCATCTGCTAGGGTGGCTAGCCACACCCTATTACAGATACCCGCTCAACCCACAGAGCCGACTTTTACTTTATACTGCAACTATGCTGAGAGACTGCATAAACTGATGTAATTAATTTTATTTTTAAACAAAATCAGCACACTCAACCCCTCAGTTACGATGATTTGTAACTTTGTGTTTGCACAATCATCAACGGCATCCAGATGGTCCCGTCTACCCAATTTTACTCACAAAGTTTGGGTTAACCATGAAATTTCTTGCTTAAATGCAATCTTCAGGCCATGTGTGTTGTGTTTCAGCTTGACTATTTATATATGCTGGTGAGCAGAGCATTATGGGTAGAAGGTCTATTATATTATCCTAATGGTTATAATAACCATTAAAATAGTACAACAGACCTTTTACCCATAATGTAGTTATAATAACTGTTCAGATAATACAATGCTACCCATAATACACCATTGACTGGCATATATAAATAATCAAGCCAAAACACAATAGACATGGCTTGAAGATTGTGCTTAAGGATGAAACAGACTTTCGCCACTTGGTCCACATTTATATTTATATATGCTTTATCCCTGTCACTTTAATGACATAAAATATAGCATAGCTTAAAACTATATTTTTATCATATATATATATATATATATATATATATATATATATATATCCATCATAAACTTTCGTTTAATGTAATAACTCAAAAATGAATTATTTTCAGACATATGTTTATATGTATTTTTGTCCTTCCTTTGGTGTGAGGAGCTCCCACCCTAAAGTTTCTAAAAGTATTTTTGATACACCATATATATATATATATATATATATATATATATGATAAAATAAAAGAACAAATAGGAAATGTGTATTTATTAACGCCTCATCAGAGATTGAGAGAAAACAGACAAAAAGACAGAAAACACTGGTATTTTCAATTATTTTTGAGTCAGTTCTCATTGGTCATTCAAAACCATGGATAATTCTGTGTTTATGTAAGTTTGTGAAGAATTTTGTATGTTTACGTGAACAACAAATGGTAATCTGTATTTGTGTGCATTTGTCTCTCTAGTAGGGATTTTTTTAGCTTGCCTTTTGTTTTGGTTTTTTGTCTGTTTTTTCTCAATCTCTGATGAAGCTTTAATAAAACTGAAACATGTCGGATTAATATACATTTCCTATTTGTTCTTTATTTTATCATCTTGTCAGATTCTGATCCATATTTGATCTGCATTTGATCTTCAACTCATATATATGTCTGAATATATATATATATATATATATATATATATATATATATATATATATATATATATATATGCAGTTACTTTCCCTTATCTGTGGATTTAGTTATCCATGACCAATCACAGATATAAATATTTCATAAATTTAACTTAAGAACAAGATGAGTGATGTTGGCAATTTGGTTATCCCAAAGAATGGTAGAAAGTGTTTCTTTTAATTGAAAAGGCAAAAGTTCTTGGTTAAAGGAAAATATACAGAAATTGATAAGATATATGATAAAAAACAATCCTTCTATAACTTTTATTACAGTATATTGTTACAATTGTTAGATTTTATTATTAGTTGTTCTTAATCTCTTTGTGGGTCTAAATTATTAATTAAACTTTATCATTGATATGTATATATGTTTGTATATACATGTTTTGTTAAAGACAACTGACAAGGTACTGCAATTAAGCTTTTTATTTAATTTTTCTTGTGTTTGTACAAGCATTCTCTTTTCTGGAAATAACATGTATAAAAACTTTCTGAAGGTAAATAATGACATTGGTCACACTACTACATGCCTATCCAGACAACTTACATTACACCTACCCAACCATAGCTCCATTAGGACTTATTTAAGCACACACAAAAACCTACCAGACTCCAACTGAAACATACACTCCAACTGAAACATACTAGTAGAAAATACAAGCATGATAATCTCATCGACATGCAAAAAGATATTAGAAATGATGGAGGCCATAATAATAAAAAAGAAAAGCCAACACTCAATAATGTTAACTATGAACACGGCCACAATGTGCTGACCATGTTTGGAAAATAAAACTATAACTCTAGATACATACATAGTACAATCCATATATTCAGTTTAAAGTAAAAATAAAATCATCCTTGATAATGGCTAAAAGTATAGCCAAAAACACTCAAATATACAGAACTCTTGGACAGTTTTTACACACATTGTATCCTGTAAAGAAAACACTTGTACAAACACAAGAAAAATTAATTAAAAAGCTTAATCCTAGTACCTTGTCAGTCATCTTTAATGAAACATGTATAAAAGAGGGATTGCCGCCTAAATACACAATGTTTGTATACAAATATATTTTTTGTGTTTAAATAATTTCTTTCAGATTTGAAAAAATTTTCTACTGTGTATTTTCAAATTCACAAAAATATAAATAAATCTCAATTTTTTCCAATGAATTATTTTTATTCAACATATTTATATATGGTGATTGCCACATCTTACTCAGATGAGGGCCACCCCCTCACCCCTCACATCATTTATGATGGCTTCCATCATGATTCAGTTGTCCTTTGACCCTACAATGACACTTGAAACCAGCATTCGACTTCATAGATATCATGGATATATGACAGATAAACTCTGTGTCCTTGATTGGGTGGATCGGATCTGCATGGTCTACAACTCTCCTTTGTATTACCATGTGCCTTTTCAGTTCGGATGATGATCTGTAAATCTTGTTGCAAACAACACACATATTGTTGGCAGGACAATGAGGCAGATTGGCATAGTTGGCTTGCTTCTGGTCGCCATGATGACCTTTCAGATGGTTTACATTCCTGTCTTCGACAGCAGCATGTGCTTACACACACCACATTTCAAAGACTGCATATTAATTGTTAAATCAAAGTGAGTGCCTCTTCCATCTGAGCATGTCTGAGATATTCATCCACAAAGACATTGCATCCCTCCCTAATAAAGTGCTTCCACTCTGTACGATTTAAAGTCAGTTCTTCCCAATGCTGCACGTCCATGAGCAATGCATTCAGATTATCCTTAAACCTTTTTCTCGGCTTGTATTGTGGACACTTTCCTGTCTTCAGTTCCCCGTAGAAAAGTTTCTTGGGAATCCTGCTATCCCACATTCTCATAACATGTCCTGCCCATCGCATCTGGTTGAAGATTATTATTGTTTCAATACTGCTGTATTCAGATCTTTCGAGGATGACAGTGTCTGGAATCAAAGAATGCCATTTGATGTTAAGTAATGCATTTAGTGGAATCGCTGGAGCCATTTTATATGTGTATTTGTCCTTGTGTCAGAAGAGTAAAGCAGAGATACTTAAGACAGGCCATATACACACTTTAGTCTTGATTGGTAATGACTTGAATCGAACCAAATTTCTACTTTCTAATTTACCAAATACAACACTTGCCTCTTCTGAATGCATGATAAATTCTCAGCATCCAAGGCGCTGACTTTTGCTATAGTACCTTCCAAGGTATGGGAAAGTGGCAACAACCTCCACTGTGGTATTTTTCACAAATATTGTTGGCCCTTTGTAGGGCACACTAGGTGGAGAGAAGAGCATCATTTTTTTTTGTCTTCTTCAGGCAAATCCTCAGTCCAAAAGCATCATAAGCAGTAGAGAAGCAATCCATTATGAGTTGCAAATCTTCCTCCGAGTATGCTGTAGAGTCTGCATCAAATCAGGCACTCAAAGTTCTTGGATTTGGTGTTGAACTTTCTAAGAATAAGCAGTCATCCTGATATTTGTCTATATTTCTGAGATGAGGTATTGTAACTATTTACACTATTTACATCGTTCAGACTGTGGTCCTCATCTTTATTGCCATATTCACAATGTTTTGGCTGTTTTACGCACTAGCCTTCTTCAGGTGAGATATGTTGGGATTTCAAACTGAACCCTTTATTTAGTTCATGGGGGTAGATTGTTCTAGGTCCACGTGCCATGCCTTATTTGGATATCTCAGTTTCAGTTAATTCCCTTTAGTAAGTCAACTCAAGTTTTTTGTTCTCTCTGCTGTGGCCAGATATTGAACTCACAACTCTTTGGGTCAAGTCACTTTTTGGATTACTTCAGCCATTGCTTTTATCCACTGGCCTATGTTGTGAAAATGGCAATAAAGATGGGGACAACAGTCTGAATGATGTAAATAGTATAGTCTTCCTGATGTTCTAAATCTCAAGGAGTCTCCTGCCTCACATTCCTCAAAGGCATGTGATAAGAGTACAGCAAAGTATATTGAGAAAAGTGTTGGTGCAAGAATGTCACCTTGTTTTACCCCATTGTCCACTGCAATCTTATCTGAAAGTGGGCCGTTGAATCTGAGACGATCCTTCATATCAGTATGTAGCTGTTTCACTAAGTTGAGAAAAGTGGGTGGGCAACAAATCTTGCCAAGAATCCTCTCTAAGGCATAACAATATATGGTGTCAAAAGCCTTGGTCATGAAAACCTTTGTATTCACTGTTCAATGCATTTCTACTGCAGCTACCTTACCAAGAAAATCCTATCCACAGTACCCTTGCCTGCTCTAAAACCACTCTGAGTTCTGGAATAACTAGAGGGCATAGGTTGTCTATTTGCCTGTTCAACAAGATCCTTGTAAAGACCTTGTCAACTCATTCAAGAAGGGTGATTCCTCAGTAGCTATGACATCCATAGCAGCCAGTGGTGGGTGGGTGTTTGCTTGGCTCCCCCCAAATTTTTACCAATTGTAGTATTTTTTACAGGGTTTTATTTTAACAAAATACAATAATGAAAGATATACAAGAAAGAAAAAAAAACTATCAAAGCAAGCAAGAATATATCTTTCATAAAACCCTGATGAAAAATTCTTCTTGAAAAGTGTATGATGATGGTAATTTCTCTTTATTTCATGGGTGCATTTTCATTTTAATTTGGAATTGTGGTGAGTTCAATAAAATAAAATAAAATATAAAATTTCGGAATACAAACAGGACAACAGCTTAAAATGTTCTTGTTTTAATTTTTTTCAGATGCAAATAAAAAAGAACTAAGTAAAAAAAATATTTTTTTCCTTTATTAATGAATGTATCTTTGCCCTGTGGACATTCAAAAAAGACAAAAAGTTCTTTCATTTCTAACACAAACAGTTCTCTATTATTTCGAAGATGATTTCTACTGAAAATTTGAAATGTTCTTGCGGTTAACCATGTTGACAGCCTTTGATAACTTAAGGCTAAATTCTAAAATATTTTTGGCTCCCCTTCCAAAAACATTGGTCATTGCTATGGCCCTGCATACAGTTTTTGAATCTTTGCCTTTAAAGTTTGAAACCAGAATTGCATCAAGGAGTGCCTTCCCAGGTCAGAGTGATCAAGTCGAAGACAGCTGAAGCAACACAGTCACCACCAAAATGCAGTAATTTCACTGGAATACCATCAAGTCCAATGTTGATTTGTTTGATGGTGAGTGTAACCACTCCCAAGGATTCTTTTAACTGGGTTCGATGTCACTGAAACCCTTGTACCTTCGTTGTATTTTGCATTGTTTTGTATACGCTGACATTTTTTTGTGTTGGGATCTATCTACCCAGGTTTTTGTTGCTATCTGTGTGTCAGGATTTCAAACATTTAATAACAACATACATCTTTTAAAGGAAACATAAAGGAAAAGTAGAAGCAGAACATCAGTTGAAATAACATTTATATATTCTTTTCAGAAATATACAGTAGCAATAAAATATTCAATTTTCCTTGCAGTGAAATTTGTTTTATAAAGTAATTAAGTGTTCAGAGTGTGCTGCAAAATGTGTGGACAAACTTATTTTATGACAGTCAGCCTAATGTCTTTATGAGTTTGTAGAAAAAAGGCTTAATCGGTGGTTGCTGGTTAATCTCTTCTATTGTGTGTGCCGACAAGGCCTTTGCAGCTGCTGGCTGTTTCTCCCTTCCATTGTGTGTGTGTGTGTGTGTGTGTGTGTATGCATGTGTAGATGAAACTGAAATTGTTTTGAGTCTCAAGAAGCAGTAGGCTTCTATTTCTATATCTGTAAGGGGGAAACTAATTTCACATAGAGATATGAATTTTTGAAATACAAGGTTTTCATTGGTTAGAAAATAATTTTACACTGGCTTGTAAAAATCTTTTGTTCAAATTTGCGGGGGTGGGGTGGGGTGAAGGGAGTTATTTTCAAAATGGTCCATAAATAAAACGTGGTATGTTTGCAACTATGTCCATAAGTATTATGGCAGTATTTGCCCTTGTAATGATTATTTATCAAACAAGAATTCTGATGGGACTTTATTGGTTGAAGAATATAATATAAAATAATATAAATATATAAAAAAATATAGGATTTAATTCCTATATGCACAAACTATATTGAATGAAAAATAAAAAGTGCACTATTTCCAAAAAATAAAAAAATAGAAAACTAGAAGTTGGTAAACTATTTGGGTTCGCCATAAAGAAATAAAAACAAAAAGATAAAAGAAATAAATAAAAGGGTCCAAAAGGTCATCATTCCTAAATGTAGGTGAAGAAAAGGGAAGGTCAAATGATTCCTGTGAACCAATCAAAAATCAAGAGACAATTCTGAAATGAATTTTGAATTGTTTAAAAAAAAAGATAAACTCAGAGCCGACCAGGCAAGGCAAGCTGAGAGTCGATGAAATGAATTTCGTTTGGTCTCCCATGCCCTGAATTTTCAGACACCTGACAATCCCACAGAGTCGAAAGAATTACTACTGTCAAGAGATACATACATACATACACATTTACAAGGAATCTTCTCTTTCTCTCTCTCTCTATTATATGCTAAAGACGTTCAGCACGAGAACTTTTTGATGTGAACTTATGAAACCTTTTGAATATTGTATATTTTAAGAGATATAAAATTTTATCAGTACATGCAATATCTATCTTTATATTAATTATCTTTGCATGCACTTTTAAAAGGCCAAAAATTGGTGAACATTTGGATTCACAACATTATCTGAAGATATTTCAGTTATGTGCCATGCGTGATACACGCTTAGGCGATCATGTATCTTCTGATACATGACTGACAAGGTAGTTTTTTTTTCCGCAGTAGATTGCCATTTCTTTCTGTGGTAGACTAGTTGACAACCAAGGCTATAGAACCTGGTCTGTCCTACTATTTACCCATAGCTGGGGGGAGAAGAAGAGGATTCATACATTTCCCAAAGTTATTAGCACGTAAGTGAATGTAATGGATTCGAGTGGGATTCAAACTCGGCTGTCTGATTCCTCGATCCGAGACGCTATAACCACCAGTAAACCTGTTATGGTCCAGAATGATGATGATGATGTTTCATCATTCTAAAAATAACTTTGTTATCAGTGATGATAGAAAAGAAGAATATTTTACCATTCTAACCCTCATCATTATAAATACGACCCTTCTACTAGAAGAGGGTCAGTAGAGTAGAGTAGAGAACAGTAGATGAGGATACCTGTAGCAGTAGTCAGTGGATGAGTAGACAAGTAGTAGTAGCAGTATGGAAACACACATCTAGTCAGCACTCTAGGAAGATCGAAAACAGACGATCTCAAATGCCATCCTCATGAACAAAATTCTCGGAACCAAACCAGACAAGTAGCAGTACCAGTACAGAAACACATGTCTAGCCAGCGATCCATGAACACTGAAAACAGACAATTTTAAACGCCATCCTCAGAAACGAAATTCACAGAACCAAACCAAGTAAGCACTAACTTTTAAACAAAAGAGACACAGAACATTTTTACACACACCATACAAATATTCTATAATTCACATTACAAAAAGAAAATACAAATTCTTATTTATGTCAACACGTGTCTCAAGTTTTTATTGTTATCATTGTATGTTTTATGCATTTTAATTTCATGTCATTAATATTAACCCCATAACAAACCCATAAACACTTTGGAAATCATCAACAAAACCACCACATTTTTACATACCTAAAATTTAGTAAAGTTTTATTTAATTTTATTTTAATAAAATTGTTTTGGGTTTATATCTCATTGAGTATCTCTCATCACTTTTTTATTGTGCACCTTGTTGTCACTTGATCTCCATTCTTTCCTGTCTCTTTTCAACTGAGATTCACACAAATTTTTTTTTTCTTTTCTCATATCTTTGGGTCAAGTTGAAAGTGTAGTATCTGTCTTCGGGTTGTTGGGATTGCTATGAATTTGAATTTATTATCAGAAGGTTTTAATATTAAGATGGTTAGTTTACGGGCATGTTCACCATATTAATCCACAACAATATAGAATATAGGCATTCAAAACGAATCAATCAAAAGGCAATTGAATAAGAAACAACGGTAATTTAGGTTTGAATAAAAACAACAGACATTTATGTACAATTAATATACAATTAGAAAACTTGTGGTTTGATAATGCAAGAATTGACCATGTATAAATTGGGTGTCTTATTGATTTACAGTTCAAAATTGTTCATGTGTTAAAGAACTGGTCAAATAGAGTAAAATGGAAAATATTACTTATACAGAAATTTGTGTAGTTTGTGTGCGTGATTAAAGTAGAGTATAAATGTCTTAATTTTCTAGAGTTGTTTACCTTCGATTGTTCTGAATTTATCCTTTGTTAAATACAATTTCTATTTTAGTAGTGTGTAAGAATACTTTTCTTAGAAAGTTGTAAGTGAATTTTGAGAGAATAATGTTGGTGTTTGAGTCAGCAGTTGACACGCAAAAAGTTTCTTAAGTCAAAATAGTGACACATGTGGATTCGTGTGGCATCTCTCTGAAGCTAAGTGACTGACTGGTGAATTGGGTCGAAATGGTCCTTTTTATTTGTTTTTGAAATCCAAAGCAGGCTCCAGGGAACTGGGCACGAAATAGGTTTTCGACAATTGTTACACATTTTGGTGTTGTCTCAACGAATAAAAAGTCGAGATTTGCAATGTGAGGTGTTGGTTGGTTAAAACTGATTCTGATGGAAGAGTGTATTTTATCTCGGGGTGAGTAGAAAATATGGACAATTCTATCAGGATGGACAAATGACATTCTTCTTTCGACAGAACACAAAAAATAAACTTATTCTCTCATTGCCTCAAAAAGAGAAGGTTGGTGGAATATCAACTTCAGCGTGACAGTGGTTGGTGGAACCGATGAGATTCTTTTTTTCTTCTTTTTAGCCCAGGTGAATGTGCCTGCTCTCTCCTGCTAGGAAATTTGTCCAGGCTTTCCCGCATCAAAGGGTTGAGGTTAAAAATAGGACTGAAAATAATTGCGGAAAAAAACGCGAGTAAAACAGC
Source organism: Acanthosepion esculentum (assembly GCA_964036315.1). Classification (NCBI taxonomy): domain Eukaryota; kingdom Metazoa; phylum Mollusca; class Cephalopoda; order Sepiida; family Sepiidae; genus Acanthosepion; species Acanthosepion esculentum. The sequence continues at coordinate 40,229,925 of OZ038490.1, forward strand.
AAGATTAGAGCGGACAAACTCTCTCTTTTAGGCGCGTACGAATAAAGAAAAAACTCCTGCTCGGTGAGTATCAACAAAAGAAGAAAGTGTTTATTTACAATATACACAAAAATGGGTAAAGGGGAAAAAAAGATGATTAGGAGAGAAAGAAAAGGAGAAGAGAAAATGTTCTTGACTTAAAAAAGGCTTGCTCAAAATATTTCTTTGAGCGCCTAAAGAGTTCTTTAAGCGATTATTGTTAAGGTTCAGATAGATACACTCACAGTTCTTGTAGAGTTGAAAACCCGTTCGTAAGATAAAGGAATCCTGCAGTTGAGTGAGATGCTAGGTCGACAACAGAAGTCCAGTGGGCTCGTCAGAAGGAGTGGTGAAGGGATGCAGCCTTGGATTGGTCTTGAATAGTGGACCGACGTTCGTTTTTGACAGCCCTTTAGTAGTTCTTCTTTGGTGAAAGAGGCGCAGGAGCTCCCTAATGTCGACCTCACAGACGGTGGGCAGAATTCTCACTGGCAAAATAAGCAAGATTCTCCAAATTTATGGAGTTTTGGTAGGCTCCGATGGATCGAGGATTTTTCCCTCCAAAATTGTTGTACAATTTTCCTGGCCCCCACGATTGGTGGGAAAACACATTCTTATCTCCGATAAGAATCAGAGCCCTGGGAGCAGGTTTTGAAGGTACTGAAAACAGGTTGGTGTGAAGAAGCTGTGAGGTTTCTCCCAGACTTTGTGGCACCAAGGAAAGGTGATGGTAGTGGAATTCCCTTTTGTGTTTTCCAGCTCCCTCGTTAGCCAGAAAATATATTCTTATCTCTGATAAGAATAAGGCTTTGGGAGCCGGTTTTGAAATTAAAAAGAGGTTGGAGTGAGGATAGAAAAAATAGCGAGAATGTGAACTTGTGAATTGTTGTTCTCAAATTAAATTCCAACACTCCACTTTAAACCCATCTTGTGCCAAATCGCCTCATTGTGTGTGTATGTGTGTGTGGGAGACGAGTAAAGAACAAGTGTAGTATCTGTTCTTCAACTTTCTTCAAACAGTTCATGGAAAAGCTTTCCTTTGAGGAATGCCTAGTTTCAAGTGTGCGCCATCATCTCCCTCATTACACTTCTAAATTAAAAAAGAGAGTGATGACAATGTGACAGTGGTCGCGGGAACTATGCAGTTTTTGTGTTTGGCCCATATGTATGGGAACCCCACATTAAAAATTACCTTGTGTCACATTCTATCTTCGTCGGGAGGTCAGTATCAATCTCTCGTCATTTCAAAATCTACCAATGAAATAATCAAGAATGTTCAAACCAAGGGAAGTAACTGCTTGTCATCAAGGAATTAACTGCCCTTGAATTTCTTTTTTATTATTAGTCTCGAGTGTAAACAAGGCAAGTGTTTGGTAAAATGAAGCAAAAACTTGTAAATTGTATAAAAGATTTCCTTAAAGCAGTAAGTAATTTTCTTATTTAAGAAATGTTTTCTTAAAAAAAATGAAGTAAAGCTGGTATTATTATTTCTACCAGCCTGAATATTCAAGAAATCTCGTTAAATTTTTTTTTCTCATGTTTAAGTCGAAGTTTATGTTGTTTCGTTTATTTTGTTCAGATTTAAAAAAAACAAAGTGAGTAAGTCTTCTTAATTTATTTCTTCTTAAATATTAAAACTATTTGAATTTGATTTTTTTCGATTTCTGAGATGTGTTATTGAAATGATAAGATTCAATATTCACTATTCAGTTCCCATTCATACGTATGCTTGTTGGTTTTCTTTTTGAAAATAAAAGTACTTTGGGCCTATAATAAACAAATATTGGAACCCTTAAAATTAAAAGTTAAAGAAAGGTCATGAAGAGAAGAATAACCCCCCCCCCCAAAAAAAACCTTGCTCAAGATATCGAAATAATTTTCTGACTAAAAGAACATTTAAATTATTTTTCGAGAAGATAACCATAAAACCATGTCTTCTCATCTCTAAAAATTATCAAATCCAAATTATAATGTTATTAAATTAACTCTTAAAAAATGGTTAAAATTTAAAAATAAAATTATGTTTTTTCATAAATTAATAGTTTTCGTAATTATTTAAGCATTGCCCATCCAAGTCTTGTATTTTTTTTCTAAATAACGCCGAGGAAGGAATGAACCAAAAAAATCTTCACATTTCCGTGGCTGCACACACATTTTTTTTTTTTTTTTTTTTTAAGTTATCACTTTGATTTTTGGCTAGGGAAAATGTCACATTTATCACCCAGATGCTTTGTTTCAGAAATTAAAACAAAAAATAGTAAACGTCTAGAATCGGGGCCGTAATTCGTAAGTTAAAATTTATATTTACATTGTTCGGACTGTTGTTCTCATCTTTATTGTCATATTTTCGACGTTTCGGTCTTTGTACGCTCCGGCCTTCTTCAGGTGATTGGAATTTCGAACTGAACCTAGTGTAGAGGATGGAACGGCCTCAATTCAATCCCTACTATTTTTACTTTCAGCAAATTTGCCAAGAAACAATAAACAAGAAGGGAAATAATATAAAAAACAGTTTTTGAATAACAAACAATAATATCTTGTAAAACTAAAAGACACAATGCATTAGGCTGAAATGAGTAAAGATTTGTGAGTGAAATCTCTGTGATGCTTGTTATTTTAAGTGTATATAAACTCTTATTTTGGTGTCAGGAGATGTGGTGTATGAGTTTATTTGAAGAAATATTTGTTGTAATTGTGGTTATGTAAGTTTCACAGAGTTAGTGAAAGAATAATTCTGTTTATGAGGTAATTAAACAGTGTTTGTGAAATATAAATTTCCAGTGTAAATTGGGAAAAAACTTAGTTGTTCTAGAGTTGTCTTTCTTTGGCCATAATGTTGTCAAAAAGTAAATAAATTCTGGATGAAATAATGTTCTGTAATTGAGAAACTCTACTGTGTAATAATCTTAGTGGCATTATCGCCTTACTTGAGGTGAATTGATTAAAAATATACATGATGTCTAGAATATTTTACGACATTGGTAACTGAAAGAGAAGACAATCAATAAACAGTATCAGTTCAATAAGTCTTTCTCAATTTTATCCAGTTTTTTCTTTCTTTTATAGTAGCATTTTTTTCATTTAATAAATTTTCTTAAAATAATTAAAAAGACCTGATTTGCAGTTAAATATTTCATGACATCAAATAGTTAAAATCTGAATAAATACCAAATAGTTAAGGACGAAAGAATTAATGCAAAAATAAATTAAAAATGTTACTTCATTTTATTATTAAAAAAAATCATATTCATAAAAAAATATTTTATATTTCATAAAGAAATAATTTCATTTATAGAATAACAAAAATATATTCCTATCATATTAGTTATAAATGATTATTTTTTAAACATAAACTATACCAGTTTCTATTTACACTATTTACATCATTCGGACTTTTGGCTCATATTTATTGACATATTCATGACGTTTCATGACACTGGGTGACGGTATTGGTTAAAGTGACTTGATCCAAAGAGTTGTGAGTTCAATACCTAGCCACAGCAAAGGTGAATGAAAACTTGGCAAATTGAGTTATTAAAGGGAATTAACTGAAGAAAAGGCATGGCACATGAAACTAGAACAATCTACCCCCCATGGGCTAAATAAAGGGTTCGGTTTGAAATTCCAGTCTATATCACCTGAAGAAGGTCCGAGCATAAATGTTGTGAATATGGCAATAAAGATGAGGACCACAGTTCGAAAAATGTAAATAGTGAAAACATTTACAATACCGCATCTCAGAAATATAGACAGAAACCAGTTTCTGTATTTTAGCAGTTTTGATCTTTTATATTTAGTTAAATTTGAGGCAGTATTCTCTTTGTAAAGATGGCTATTGTGGGAGGTAGCTTCTATTGTTTGATCTATGAACTTGTTGACAGTTGAAATATACTTTGTTGTGTTCAAAGGTGATTTTCATGATATTTTAAGCATGAAGTAAGTAATATTTTTCCGAGATTCTGTTAATTAATCCTTAATTTTACTAATTTTCTTTGAAACTAATATCTTGCCTAGATATTTTATTTTTAAGAGATTTTTAAGTTGTTTTAAATTTTGTCAAAACTTTTCAATTAAAATGGTAGATGATAAATTGAAGAAGGCTTTTAAACATTTCTTAAAGCCTAATTGAAATATGTAAAATTATTTTTCTTTTTTTATAGATTAGCTTTTAAATTTTACTATAAAAGACATTTAAATTATTTTAAATGCATTTTTAAGAATTTTTAACTGAAATTCTAGTGGTACCTAGATTTATATTCATTATAGAAATTCAGTTTTTAAAAAATTAAAAATTGAAAATAAAATGATATTTTAAATGTTGGTAAAAGTCAAAATTTACATTCATTAGGCCTTTTTATTACTTCAAATGTTATTAAAGCAGACTTTTCTTATTTGAAATTGGCGACCCATTTTTATTTATTAAACAGTGTGTATTACGTTGGTCTGTGCACTCAAGAAATGTAAGTTAAAAAAAAATGTGTACTTCAGTAGGGATTGAACATATGTCTCCTTTTGTAGGGGAAACTACTGTTTCATTCAGCATGCTTTATCACTCAGTCACAATGGACTGAACAGTAAGCAAGGCTCTTTTTACCCTATTTAAGGAAAGCACATCATCTTCACCCACATTTTTTTTCTGGGGAGTAATAAATTTACGTCCAGTTTCTTACTTTTCACTTGGCAGATCTTCTATTATCACAATGTAGGATATTAAATAACAAAAGTGATGGAAACATGAACAAATAGAAAAAAAAATTAAATGAAATTTGCAAGATTATACCCCCAAATATATATATTTTATATATCAAGAAGCAAGATCCTTAAAATGTTTCGTCTTTCTTGGTAAATCTATTATCACAATATGGGATATTTAATAATAAAAGTGATGGAAATATAAACAAAAAGAAACTAAATTAAATTGGCTAGACCATATACCCAAAGCATATTACTCCTGCCTCAAGCACAAATCTACTGAGGCGGACAAAATTAACCTGGCAGCTCAAATTGAAAAGGACCTCCAATCGGTTGTGGACTGGGGAGAGAAATGGATGGTCAACTTTAACGCCTCTAAAACAAAATTGCTCCCCATTAACCACCACAAGGACCCATCCCTGCATCCCATCAGAATGTCTGAGGACCAACTTCTCGAGAGCTCCTCTCTGCGGCTGCTCGGTCTCACGCTGTCCGCTGATCTGAGATGGAACAAATACATCGAGTCAATTGCATCATCCACCGCTAGAAAAGTTGGTTCCCTGTGCCGAGCCAGGAAATTCTTCTCCCCTGAATCGATCCTCCAAGTCTATAAGTCTACCATTCGACCTTGCATGGAGTATTGCTGCCATTTATGGTCTGGGGCCCCTGCGTGTTGCCTCGGGGTTCTTGATAAGATCCAGAGACGGATATGCAATGTGATTGGCCCTGATCTGTCATCTCGTCTGCAGTCGCTCTCTCACAGACGCAATGTTGCATCACTCTGCCTTTTCTACAAGTACTTCCACGGTAATTGCTCTGAGGAGTTGCTTTCACTTGTCCCTAAGCCTCGTGAATTCAAGCGTCCTACGAGGCTGGCATCCCGTTCCCACCCCTTCACCGTTGAAACTGTTAGGTGTAGACGTCTTTTCTACTCCAATAGCTTCATGTCTCGCACATCTCGCCTATGGAACTCCCTTCCCTATTACTGTTTCCCTGACAAATACAATCTCCAACGGTTTAAGTGTAGCGTCAATCATCATCTCCAGTTGCCTTGATCTATCCACTTACTGACATCTTCCATTCCTATCTGCTCTCGATCTATATCTCCCGTAACCTCCACATCCCTTCCTTTACCACTCCTATCTGCTCTTCCTCCAACCCTTCTGTAACCCCTTGTGTGATAGTGGCCACCGGCCTTGCTCGGGGTGATATGCTTAAAAAAAAAAAAATAAAATAAAAAAAAATTCAAATTCTCAGCATCCACTCTCCTTTGTGTGCTTGTTTAGTCACATCAATGTAAACATAAAGAAGTCCCAAAGGATGAAACACATCATAAAATTTTTTTTCCACCTTTTCATAGTTTTTTTTCACTAAAATTTTTCTTGATATATAAAAGATTATGTATAATTTCCCCATATATATATATATATATATATATATACACACACACACACACTACCATTCAAAAGTTTGAGGGCATTCTTGCCCATTTTTTTAAATTGACCCAAAAAGTAGTTTTGTACTTTAAATAAAAGAAAATTAACATGGTTAAAAAAAGTGAGTCCATTACATTTTTATTAGAAATTCAATTATCACAAAAAGAAAAAAAGCATTTTAAGATTAAATTTTGCTCTCATCAAAATATCCTCCTTTAGCCTTGATTGCTGCAGCACAAATTTTGGGCATTTGTTCCAAAAATTTCTCAAAGAATAAGTTTGATAATTGATTCCTTTCTTTTTTCAATGACTCTCAAAGAGCTCTCTTTCATTTTTATTTTTTTGTTCACTCTTCTGTCAAGTTCATTCCATGCTAATTCCGGGAGTGGCTTCAAACTTTTGAACTGTAATGTGTGTGTGTGTATATATATTATTTCTCGCTCTTCTTTTTAATTTTAAAAGAAATTTTTATTTTTTATTTTTTTCAAATAAAGATCATAGGAGAAAACGAAAATGTGTGGCAGTATTTGGAAAGTTATGTTATGTCAGAAACAAGTCTTCCTGCAGAACAAGTGGGAAATGCTGTTAACAAATTTGTTGAAAATTTGAATGTAAGTTGAAAGTGTTTTTTATTTTTTAAAGAATGTTTGTTTCATTTTAAAGGTGAAATATTGCATTTAATTCTATAATTAATAAGATATGTATAGACTGTAATGACTTGTAAAAATTTTAGACTCATTAAAAAGATCAGAAAAAAGTTTTGGAACTGAGGCCTTGAAACTGTTGTATATTAGATAGGTCTCTTATTTGTTTTTAATTGTTTCAACCCAAGCAGGATGATAAAACCATTTACTGAAAGTGAAAGAAAGAGAGAGGGTAATAAAAGAACTGGATTCAAGGAGACATAAGATGACGATTGACATTGCATTTAAATTTTTGAAGATCTGAGTTGGCTGGAAAGCAAGAAGTCTGAAGAGAGTTCCACAAGGAAGAAGTGCAAGAAAAGAAACTGTTAGGATAGAGCTTAGGGTTACAACTAGCAATTTCAACAGGGTAATTATGAGACCTAGCTGCCAATCTAGTACTGTGCTTAAATCTGTGAAGTCAAGGTACTAAAGAGGAAAGCTCATCAAAACAATTACCATGAAAGTATTTATAGAAAAGGTACAGGGAAACTATATTATGGTGGTGGGGAAGTGACCAAAGCTGAGATGCTAAGTTAGGACTTTATAACTGTTTAGTGTATTTTAAAAAGAAAAAAATGTGTATACATTTTGATTGTTTCTCTCATGTTTTTATTCTCATTTTGGCAGGAGTTATAGAAATCGCTCTCACTTTCTCCCTATCCTGGGTAAGACAACTGCATCTGTGTCCTCGGTGGGACGATTGGCTGCATCCAACAGCGGGGCCTCTGGTCAGGAGGTTTTAAGGAGTGTGGACCTGCCTTTTGGTTGCTGCTGTTCCTATGTCTGCCCTGGCCTGTGGTGGTGGTGCCTGTTGGGGTCCCAGCTGTGGGTGGGTGGTTGGCCCCCAGTGAAGGTGTGGAAGTGGGTTTTAGTGCCAGAAGTGCTTTGTAAAAGGATTGTTGCCTGCAGTACATTTTTTGAAAAAGGAATATTACCAGCAATACATTTGAAAAAAAAATATTACCAGCTGTGCATTTTTGAAAAACAAATATTACCAGCGAAGGAAAATTATTACCAGAAATAGATTTTTGAAGGAAAAAATATTACCAGAAATAGATATTTGGAAAAAAATATTACCAACAATGAAAATTTTGTTGGAATTAAATAACTCATTGAGGTTGATATGCCATAAAACAAGACAAACCAAACCAAACCAAACCTCTCTTTCTTCATACACTCCAACTTACAGTGGGTTCACACAACAGAGTGGCCAAACTTGCTTAATGTAAGAGCCACATATGATAAAGTTCAGAGTTTTGAGAGCTGCAAGACCTGAACAATATTTACACATAAGTATTTTGTTACATACACATGTGATCACTCTCACTCCACCCTGGTGCACCCAAATCTTTAATCCCCTTACCCATGACCTCAATCTTCTGACATTCCTCTGTAACCCTTGCTGACCAGAAATTTCCTTAATCCCTGTGTCTCCCACCATTCCTTCCCTCAGCACTAAAGAACAATCCCTCAATCAGATTGAATATTTAAATTATGATTTAAATTCTTCAATATTTTTATTAACCATGAACATTAAACTTAGGTTTCAATCCAATGGGGTCTCAATTCATAGCCAGTAAATAATTATAAAGCTTGAAATTTTTCTTATTTACCTTTTATATTAACTATGATGAAAAAAAGGAGCTTGGCCAACATATTTCCCCAAGCCACATATGGTTCCACAAGCCATGGTTTGGCCACCTCTGAAATAAATTTGAATCATTGAATGATTTTCAGCTCATTTATGCTACTCTATTAATGTTTTTTTTATGCAAAGGAAGATCGAAACATAACTTACATATTTTTGATTAAAAAATACGGGTTTACATCTATAAACTGTGGTCAGCAGTGAAGAGTGAAAATTCCTGAAAAAAGCATAAATATTTAACACATTTAGACTTACTTGGCAGGGAGATGTTTTCCAGTGCCAAAAAATGGATTCAGCTACCCACAAAGCATCAATAGGTCTAGATTGTGATTTTCTGATAAATACAAGTTAAGTTATGTTGGTAACTCATATTTGGTGATCAACTAAACATGAAAGGAACTGAATGTGTTTTTAATATCTCCCTGAAAACATTTTTCTTACATTTTGAAAATTTAAATTGTTTTAATGTTTGGGAACTTAGACTAAAAAGGCAAAAAAAATTGTCTTGGTCAGTTTTCGTTAGTGTTATTCGAAGTTGGGGTCCAGAGATGAAAAAGCAAAGAAAATATGGCAAAAAATTGACTCAAGACCCATATGCACCAGCTGTGGGTCATGGTACTACAGTCTCAATATACTGTATGTTGCGGCTGTGGTTTTTATAGCAAGTAGGTTTTTCCCATGCCCAACCAGTTTTGAATTCAGAAACCCTGTCTCCTCTACCATTTAACCCATAGCAGTGGGGGAGAAGAGATGAATTTGTACCTTTGCATGAAAGTGAATTTAACTGCAAATTGAACTCAGCTTGCTGATTGCTCATTCTGAGCCACTAATCATTGCACCGCCTGCTAACCATCATAAGCTAACCATGGCACCACCCACATGTCCCCCATAGATCGCCCATATACCCCTCATAGGCTAACCATTATATCATTCACATGCTCCTATATGTTAACCATTACACAACAGCTTTTTTTTTTCTAACAAGCTTTTTTCCCTGGTGCCCTAAGTACATGAGTTTAAGTGTGCGACTAGATTGGCATCTAAGTCCCACCCTTTTACTGTTGAAATAGTTAAATGTAACTGCCTCTTCTACTCTAATAATTTCTATTCTCGCATTTCTCCCCTGTGGAATTCCCTTCTGTTTTCTTGCTTCCCTGTTAACTACAATCTTCAAAAATTTAAATGCAGTCCTTCTTCTGATGTCTTAAACACCATTGATCTTTCATCCTTTCCTCAATCCTCCCATTACCCTGTCTTTTCTCTCATTTTCAATCTTTGTCACCCCCTGTGTACAAGTGGCACTCCTGCCTTGCTTGGGGTGGAATGATTAAGAAAAAAAAGAATTGTCTTTAATATTTTTTTTTTTCTATTTGTTAAATGTCTATCATTGATTTAGCTTTCATCTTCAACTTGATTCCAGGAAGTAAATGCAACATTGAAGAATAATTCTGACACAGTTCCTTCAACTCAAAATAACATCAAAGGTATTTCTTCAAAACCATCCACAAATTCTGAGAATAGGGAAAGTTCTGTTACTGCTGCTACTAAGAATGATGCACCATTGTTGCCGTCTAATGAAACTGTTAAAGATTCTTCGCCAGACAAGAGCACTTCGCAAAATGGACCATCAGTTTCAGCTGCCAATAAGAATTTGGTACAAATTGTTGCCAACAAATCTGAAGTGAGTAATCATTTTCTAAGTGCTGGAATTGGCATCAGAATTATTTTGAGGAATTAAACCGTAAATCCTAACATTAACCTCCAATAACAGAAGATTGAGTTGAAAATACAACATTTTAATTATTATTATTTTTTTTTATAGTCATGGGATGCTGGACATTTGATAATCACTTTAAAGCTTAAAAAATGCATAGATAATTTATATTTAAATTAAAAACATGGGCATTTAGTTTATTTTGCGAATGTTTTGCAGTTTTATTTTTTTTAAATATCAGGTCCACCTTGACCTGGGGTGCTAGCACCTGTTAGGATCCAAGCTATGGCTAAATAGTGACCCCCCCGCCTAAACAAATCAAATGCTATGAAAGTATAAAAAATACATTTTTATATTAAAAATACCAACAATACATTTTTATAGTAAAATTACAAACAATGCATATTTTTACAGACTTCATATCAACAATTAACACATTTATCAAAGAAGAATGGTAGAAACTATTGTCTGGCTGCACAAACAACAAATTATATGACATCAAAGTTACTATAGAAGAATGGCGTCAAAAACTAAAAACAAGGAAAGTTGAAGTAATAATCACCAAACTTCATATTCGACACTTTGTCATAAGACATTCTTATATTCTAAAACAAGAACCACATTTAATCTGTATGGCATGCCAAGAACTATATGCAATAAAACACATACTCTACAAATTGTAGTGACTTCACCGAAATCCATTTAGAATACTACCAAGCAACCAATATGAAAGAACACTTTCATGACGTTAATCCATATAATATCGGACAATTTCTTAAAAGAATCAAACTGTATTGCAAAATATAACATCAGTAAAACAACATAAAGCACACATAGTATCGCCTCTAGTAATGATGTCCACATCAACAGGTATATGTGCTAAAGCAGAGTATCATCTACCATGTATTCAATTGTGAAAGCAGAATAATGTATATCATTTTTATTACTTCAAAGCTCCCAAGAAAATTAAATTTCGGCATTATAAGGACCCATAAGGAATTGATATGCCATTAAAAAATCAAATATTTAAAATAAAAAAAAGGGGGGGAAATATAAACATATTTTTTATTGTCTGTCGATATTTCTGAGATAAGGTATTATGTACAGTATTTACATTAGTCGAAGGCCGGAGCGTACAACGGCCGAAACGTTGTGACAAATATGGCGACAAAGATGAGGACAATAATCCGACTAATGTAAATACTGTATATTTTTTATTGTTTAAATTGTTAAAAAAAAAGGAATTGGCATTAATTATAAAAATTAAAAATCTGACGTATTATCAGTTAGTTATGTGCCATGTGTGATACATGCTTAGGCGATCATGTATCTTTTAATACATGACTGATGAGGCAGATTTTTTCCAGCAGTAGGTTGCCATTTCTTTCTGCAGTAGACCAGTTACCATCCAAGGCTATAGAACTCGATCTGTCCTGCTATTTACCTATAGCTTGGGGTTGGGGGAGAAGAAGAGGATTCATACCTTTCCCAAGGGTATTTATTAATCATGTAAGTGAATGTAATGGATTTGACTGGAATTCGAACTCGGCTCTCTGATTCCTCAATCCGAGCCGCTAACCATTACTCCACTATGCCTCCTGTCATGTATTATAGCTTGTTGAAAAAAAAACAAAAACAAAACCCCAAAATCTTGATATAGTTTTATTTAAAAGTGTTATATTATAGATTTATAAAAATCTGGCATTAATTACAGGTTGCTGAAAAGAAAAAAAACCCCAAAATAGCTGATATAATTTCATTTAAAAGTGCAATATTAATTTTATGGATTTATAAAAATTTGATATACAGGTTGCTGATCCCCATCCGCTGTATTATAGTTTTATAAGCAAGTAGAATATTAATTTACAGATTTATAAACAATTGATATTATCTTCACCCTCCCATCATGGTTTTATATTTATTTTCATTGATTATATTTCTTGAGTTCATTAACAGTTTTCTACCATCTTATTGTTGCTTTATATCGCAACAGTTAATAAACTTTTCCTTGTTATTCTTTTATATGTTGGGTTGCTTCAGGAGGGAGGCAGTCATAACCTTCCAAAAAAGCAGGCAAATATTAATATAAACATATTTTTTATTAATTATATTAACCCATTAATGCCTACTATAGAATCTGGTATCAGTCTATGTGATTGACCTATAAATAAAATCTGCAGATCAAAGAGGAATTGATACAACCTCATTTTAATAATAATAAAAAATATTTCAACATTTTTATATTTCTGAGGTGAGGTATCGTAACTGTTTACATTATTTACATTGTTTGGACTGTTGTTCTCATCTTTGTTGTCATATTCAGGACGTTTCAGCCATTGTATGCTCCAGCCTTCTTCAGGTGACTGGAATTTGGAACCAAACCTTTTATTTTGTCCACGGAGGTAGATTGTTCTCATTCCAGGTGCCATGCCTCTTCTGGATATCTCAGTTTCAGTTATTTTTCTTTAGTAACTGAACTCTCCAAGTTTTTGTTCACCTCTGCTGTAGCCAGGTCATATGGCCCAGCGGATAAAAGCATAGGTTGAAGTAATTCAGTGACTTGACCCAAAAAACTTGGAGAGTTATTAAAGGGAAATAACTGAAATTGAGATATCCGGAAGAGGCATGGCACGTGGAACTAGAGCAATATATCCTGGTGGACAAAATAAAGGGTTCGGTTTGAAATCCCAATCACCTACAATGGCTGAAATGTCGAGAATATGGCAACAACATTTTTGGCAAATGGAGTTTCACAGGCAAGAAGTGCGAGAAAAAAACCTATTAGAATAGAACTGATAGTTGCATCTAGTTCAACCGTAAAACATTGAGACTTAGTTGCCAATCTAGTAGCACACTTGAAAATATTTAAATCATGGCATTATTTTAAAATTTTTTTTTTATTAAAAATCATCCCGTTGTTATTTTTACAATTTCTACTGGTTTTTGTTCGTCCCTCATTGAAATGAGCTGCTTGTAAATTCGAACAGTTTATTTGGACATATTTGGGGGATTTTGTATACAGCATATGAAAAGAATAGCTGCCCTATAATTGTAGATATTAACAAAAATCTAGTGTGGCATATTTTGTGTTCAAGTTTTTTTTTTTTGTGTTTTTGTTTGAGCTCTCAGGTTGATGAATGTTTAACTGTAGAACTTAGAATGAAAACTCAAAACCAGGATGTAATTCTAATAAAGGTAGTTTATGTTTATTTTGGTAAAACATGAATTTACTTCTCCATTGTTAGAAGTCTAAACCAAATGTCTTATTACTTGCATGTCACAATGCTTGATGGAGAAAAGTGTACCTAAGCAGAAGCAGAAAAAAAATAAAGCCAATAGTCAATTTTGAATATAGACGTCTAATTATATTTTAAGCTATATTTTTGGCCCCTGATAAAATTGATATTAAAGTTGACGTTTTTTTCTCCTCCACAATCAGATTGAACGACGGATAGCTTCTTTCATAGAATGCAAGCGTATGGATGTTGATGAAGAGAACCGAAGAGAGTTTTGCTCTGATCTTTACCCAGAACATGGTAAGTTATGATATTCATACTGGAACTGCCTAGGTTGGATTCTATTCAAAGCAGAAATTCTAGGCATACAGAAGTTACATAATATGCTTTGGTCTTTGAAAAATGTTTCTTTCCTAGTTTGTCAGTATTTTTTTCTCATACTTCCAAAATCACTTTCATATATATATTTTGTGGGTTGTGGTGATTGCCTCCACTTGGTCTGCCAAGATGCTGTTAGTTGGCACTGTTTAAATACTATAAAAGAACAAAATATCTTCCTCTTCCTTTCTTTCTTTTGCTTCAAGGTGTGGCAGTGTTGACACACAAGCCTTTGTCCCCACTGAGGAGGACCTCTTTCCCCCAGCTGACTGAACTTACACCCACACACACACACACACACACAAAAAAAACCACACTTACTGTTTCCTAAAATTGTAATTTTTGTGAAATTTTTCTATTGTCAGTTGGTGTGCAGTTTGGACTTGTGAAATGACCTTCAAATCACATTTGTCTTGTTTGCCAAAAGATTGGTTTATTAGTAGGACGTCAATTGTCTTATTTTTTTTTAATTAAAAATATATAGATTTATCAATTTTTAAAATAAATTAAGGTGATATTAGGCACTTTAAACACTACGAGACATTAATGTCTTCTTGAGTTTAATGTAGATATATATATAAAACAAAGGATGTCTGTCTGTCTGTGTAATACCTTTTCACTCGAGATTCATCCAACTGATTTTGACCAAACTTGGCACATACATTGTACAATGTAAGAGATAGGTTCTTAGCATAAAAAATCAATCAATACAGCCTATCAAAAATCGATAAATTCAACTTTTTTCCTCCGATTTCATTCAAATTCAGTATGTAGATTATTTACATCATGGTGAGCTCAACAATACCTCATTTTTATTTCTACATCACTGCAAAAAATCACTTTCAACACAAATTTTAAACTAAAATCTCCCTCAATATTCAAGCAATCTAATACAAACTTCACTCAATTGTAGCCAACAATAAGTTGATTGTTTAACAGTCATTTAACTTGATAATTGAGTCCATACATATAGTGAAAATCCACGTTTTTTTTTCACTGGTTTCTTTCTTACTTTTTGTTGATCTTTCTACCAATTTTCATCAAACTTAATAATTGCTTTATAAATGTATCCTATTTTACATCCCTAGTAGCACACTGACAAATTGAATTTCAAAAACTCCAAAATAATTGTGGTCTGAAGTGAGTCTTCATGTTGCCTGTTTTACCCCTTTGTGTCCACAGCTAACTTTGATTGAATAAATACAGACTACTTCTGTTATATCAGTAACTGCATTAATTAATACAAAATGTTTTTTAATGAAAGTACTTTAAGGTAATTGAAGAAGATAGACTCTCTGACATCTAAACATGATGCTGTTTTTGCTCGATTCTAATTGATCGCCTTTTCTGATCAACCGGCTGGGTATGGCCGCTAGTGGGCAATAAAGTTGGAAGATATCCTAAACATATTAAAGTAATATCTGTGGAAAAGGCTCAGGTTGAATGCCTGCAATTCGATTTTTAAGTACTGTATCAAAATTTTCATTTTGATAATCCTCCTGATAAGTACAGTATCACATCATCCAAAGCTAGTCAAACATGGTTGACTGATTTAGTAAAACTTTTGGGTTCAAAAATTGTATTGTCAAATATATTTCAAAGGAGTAACATATAAATAACTCAAAACATTTAGAAATCAGTCTTTGATATTAATGTGCACTAGGTTTTGGAACCTATCTACCCCACATAACAAAAGGTTCTATTTTGTATTTTCACATTAACCTTATTGGCCCTTAAGAGATTGCAATCATTAAATCGCAGGAATCCTGAGTGAATTGTTTAAAAATCTGAGTATGAGATGTTAGTACAATTAAATTGATATCTGGTCTGGTGCTTCTACTATCTCTCTTAAGATTCTTGACAAAATTCAAAGAATGGTCTGTAATATAATCGATCCTGACCTGGCATCTCGACTTCAGTCAATTTCTCACTGATGTGATGTGGATTCCTGCTGTCTTTTCTAAAAATATTTTCATGGCAATTGTTTTGATGAGCTTTCCTCCTTGGTGCCTCGTCTACATGAATTTAAGTGTGCTACTAGATTGGCAACTAGGTCTCACTATTTTACTGCTGAATTAATTTGATGCAACTGTATGTTCTATGTTAATAGTTTCTTTTCTTGCATTTCTTGCCTGTGGAATTTATTCCACTTTCTTTCTTCCTTGCCATCTACAATCTTCAAAGATCAAAATGCAATGCCAATCGCCATCTTGTCTTCCTGAATCCTCTTCTCCTATTGTCCTTTTCTTTACTTCTCCTCATTAAAGTCTTCTCATTCTCTTTCCCTTTCTGTAACCTCTTGTCTCCTGGTGGCATTGTCAAAGTGCTTGGGGTGAAATGTTTAATAAAATTCAAATACTTGTTACCTTATGAATGTATTGTAGCATATTTCTATTTTTGATGCTTCAAAAATGAAAAGGTTTTATTGTCCTATCTCTCCATGAAAGTCTTCTCATTCTCTTTCCCAGTAACCTCTTCTGTCCTAGTAGCATTATTGCCTTACTTGGGGTGAAATGATTTTAAAAAAATCTCTCAAAAAGCTTTGAAAATCAAGTATTACAAATTGATTTTATATGAAAGTAAACAGATTTCTCTTTCAAATAATAACCAAATTTAGCCTCATTATGAGATATGGTTTTAGATTTCTGGTGCCTCTTGTTGTACATGTGAAGGTTGTTAATGCTGTATATTGAAATTCATGGCTGCCTCATTGCAGGCACATTCAAGTGCACTCCTGGACTGTAAGCATGTAAAATCTGCAGGCACATTTAGGTGCTTTTGGTCTTAAAGCAGGAGGCATGGTGTAGTAATGGATAGTGGCTCAGATTGAGGAATTGGAGAGCCAAATTGGAATTCCAGTCGGATCCATTACATTCACTTACATTCTAATACCCTTGGAAAAGGTATGAATCCTCTTCTCCCTGAAGAGGATTCATACAGATTCATGGACAGTTCTATAGCCTCGGGTGGCAACCAGTCTAGGAGAAAGAAACTCTGAATTCAAAATCGGCCTTTAAAAATTCGACACACAGACCTTGTGGTATTGTTCAACAAAACTTGTTTAAAAGAAAGAAATACACCTCATCTATCTATATATCATATAGACAAAACCATTTTACTCACAACAAAGATGCAACTTGGTTTCAGTGCATTTCAACTGCACATCTACGGGTGAGGGTCGGAAATGGTTATGAACGATCCTGTTTGTAGGCAAGCCTGGATGTAAAACATCACTTCCTTTTTCCATTTTTTGAGAAGAAAAATGTACTTAATAAAATATACATATAGTATCTAAGTGAAACGATAGTTGTTGTTGACAGCAGTTTGGTGTTGGGTGGACCGGGTAGTTAATGTTGAATGGAGTGTGGACATTCTTCCGATGATAAACATCAGTCAAAGTTTAGGTAGGTCAACTCACAAGCCCCCTAAGTTTGAGAGGTAGGGGAGGGAAGATAGCGATAGGGGATAATATTACATTTTAGTAGGTAAAAAGAATTTCGAGTTATCTTTTATAATTATTAGGAGTAGTTATTTTTAGGTTTTTCAATAAGATTTCTAAAGTTGGATCGCTCTACTACCTGTATCGAGCTCTTTTTTGAATGAATGCTGTGAACGTTAGAATTTATATATTACTTTCGTTCTCATCGCATCGGATATCTATATATCTATAGATATCTATATCTAAATCTCTCTCTCTCTCTCTCTCTCTCTCTCTCTCTCTCTCTCTCTCTCTATATATATATATATATATATATATATATATATATATATATATATATATATATATAGTTATTTATATTTATTAGATTGTTTATTTACAAACATAATTTTATCTCTAATAAATATTGCCAAGAAGTGAACATAGTTAAAATAATAGCAGTATCAATTGAAAAACCATCCTTCTGAAACACCATTTTTTTTTGTTTCTTTTTGCAGGCATGAAGGTCCATGTTTGCCAACTTTTTTTATGTTACTTGTAATGTAGTGACCTATTACCTCACTTGTTTTGGAATCTTGTTTAAAAAATTAGTGTATTTAAATTTTAATTTACAAATTTCTAACTACTCAAATGAATATTTGCTTTTTTTTTTTTGTAAATCATTTCACCCCAAGTAAAGCAACGGAGCCACTAACATGCAAGGGGTTACTGAGTGTGAAAAAATACAAAAAAAAAGATTTAAAGAGAGAGAACAATAAAAAAATAGAATTTAAAAGGACAGAAGATAACGACTGACATTGCATTCAAACATTTGAAAATCAAACTTGATTGGAAATCAAGAAGCAGAGAATTCATTGGTAGCAACAGAAGAATTTAAATTAGTTTTGCAAAGTGAAAAGATATCTGGGGAACATTTAGAAATTGGAACGTATTCCATGAATATTGGTGAAAGAAAGGTTTAGGGAGTTAGGTGATTTTTGGTTTACTGGTTTGCTCTTATTTCTTTTCAATGTATCTGTAATGAGAAGGTTTTGTTAAGAAGACAAAGGCCCAAAATAATTATCACTATCATCATTAGCAATACAAACTGGCGAGAAAGTGGCTAAAACTATAGCATAATGTGGCCTCAGGGTTGCCCTACCAATGAATCTGAAAAATATACATGGGCCCAGTGTTTCATAAAACCTGATATACAACAACGTTTCTATTGCAATTATATGAGATGCTGAGCTTGTGAGATATTATATAGATGACTATTTTTTATCTTAAGAAAGCAACCGTGTTTTTCCATGTTCTTCCATTACCATCACTGCATACAGAATATATGCACTATTGATGAACTTTCAGTGAAATATTATGACTTCTCTTTAATCTGTTTAGAAGACAGACAAAGTGATTACCATAATTCCCCATAATTCCCCATAATATGCACCCCTAAAATTGTGCTGAAAGTGTGGGAAAATGCTTCTACTGATGCATAATACGCACACTTTGTTTGGTAAGCAAACCCTATAAATTGTACCGCTCCAATTTCATTACGGCCAGCGTTTCCTACTCTTATTTTGAAAAATGGTTTTAAACATAGAATAATATTATTCTAATTTAGTTTTATGATAATTCTTATTTTATGTCAAATTTTTAAAGGTTTTTGTTCTAGCTGTGCATAATACACACCTTGATTTTGTTTATTATTTTTTAGAAAAAAATGCGTATTATACATGGGGAATTATGTTACTACTCCAGTTCAATCAGTGCACCAGGAAACTTAGAAACTTAAATGACCATCTTAATGTGTTTCTTACATTCATTCTCATGTAGACTCCGAAAATGAAATATAGCCTAGTGGATAAAAGCATTGGTTGAAGTAGTTCAAAGAGTTGTGAGTTCAATACCTTGTGGAATCCTAATTCTACATTTTTACGAATTACTAAAAATAACTTGTTCAATTACTGTGCAAAAAGTGGACCACAGCGAGTCTTTGAACAGAGCCAACTTCACATGTAGTTTTTGAATATTCAAGTATTGATTGGTCAATAAAGATACAAGTGGGCGTTGCTATCCACCCACACACAATTTTTTTCCATCGCATGACCAAGTTAAAAGTTTTGGAGCCTAACCAAGTAAATAAATACAGAAAACTAACTCAACTTCAAACTATTTGTTACACGAACCTATGTCATTTCATCTGAAGTTTTCTAAGTTACTTGTGAGCATACAAGAAACGTCAAGAAATTTTCATTCACTCATCACTTCATTCACCCAGCAGCTCATAATTATTCCTGCTAGTGAATAAACATTGCAACATCTTCCAAGCTTTCATGAATATTCAAACTTCAGCAGCAGTCAAAGGAAGACAACTTTACTCAAACTAAATTTACACAAATTTAATGTAAATTTATTGTCTGACAGAAACTGTTTAATTTTTTTTTATCAACAGTTTATTACTATATTCCAATTTGTGAAACTTTCATCACAATTTTTGCAACACTTAACCTCTCAGTTAAACTCACAAGCATCATTTGTGCACCCATAAATACAGAGTTTAACATTAAACAAACAATATAAGATTTCAATAAAAAAATCTATGCCTATTACAATACATATCATTGTAATCTTCTTACGATATAAATGAAAATTGTTTGTTATTCAAAATAAATGCCTTTTTCTTTTTCTCAGTATTGTTCTATGCTTTTCTGTTTATTTTCGTTGAAGAATAATATAAATATGTTGAGGATATATATTCTTCACACGCAGCCCAAATTTGAACACATATCATTCCCCCTCTACAACCTGGCCATGGCAGAGGTGAACACAAACTTGGAGAGTTGAGTTACTAAAGGGAAATAATTGAAACTGAGATATCCAGAAAAGGCATGGCATGTGGAATGAGAACAAGCTACCCGAGTAGACTAAATAAAGGGTTTGGTTCAAAATTTAAATGTATATCACTTGAATGGACGAAACGTTGTGAATATGACATTGAATATGAGGATAACAGTCCGAACAATATAGTGTAAATAGTTACAATACCTCATCTCAGAAATATAGAGATGTTGAAATATTCTTAATTATTATTAAAATGAGGTTGTTTCACTTCTTCTTCGATCTGCAGATTTTATTTATAAGTCTATCACCTTTCACAGTATTTCATCATTGAAATGTATTACCATGAAATGTCATCAGAGTGATATATTCCTGTGTAACAACTACAGGTGCTGAAATGGTTAAAATGATTTTGTCTTCCAGCATAATGCTTATTTTTTAAAAATAATTTTCTCTATGGCATAATTATTTTGTTTTTAGGAATTAAAAATTCCTGGCAGAATATTTATTTGAATCTGCATCTTTATTCTAAGAATTCAAAAATTCGCACTGGTGTGATTATTCTGGTCGGCACTTGTATTTGGTGTAAGAGATTAATTGCTTAATCAAGAGTCATCAGCCTGTCTTGTGCACCAAATAAAAATTCTGGCGTGATTAAATCCCTTCCCTGGCTCTCAGGTGCTTATTTCATATGGTTCTAATTTGTTTTTTTACTTCCATGTTTATTAAACTTATATGAAAATTCTTGACAGAGTGTTTATTTGAACTGGTATGTTTATTTTATAAGTTAAAAAAAATTCCTGCTGACATGACTGTTTCAGGCGGCACTTGTATTTAGTACAAAAGACTAATTGTTTGATACTAATTCATCAGCTACTCTTTTATACCAAATACAAATGCTGGTATTATTTAATTATTTCCTTCAATGTCTGCCTCCAGCACCTATTATTGTTTTTCATCTAATTTTCTTCACATCATCGAATAAACACCCGACGACAAAATGCAACTAAAACTGAATTACTTCCCCACCCTTATATAATAATGACTTATAAAAGAATTTGTCTGCAAAATAGACACAAAATAAAAACAAATCTTAAAACTGCACAATTCGGCACAAAATGACCCGTGAGGTTGGTGTGCTGGTAAAATACTGTCTCTTGATCTAAATAATCCACAGCATAATTATTTAATTCCAGGAAAAGAAAATCTGGCAGAACGTTTTATTTGTGATGGTATGTTTATTTTATTAGTTGAAAAATTTCTAGCGGTATGACTGTTGCTGCCGGCACTTGTATTTAGTACAAAAGAGCATCAGCCATAATAGTGAAAAAAAATGATGGGATGACGATTCAAAATTAAAGAAACCTTGATTTATAATCGGAGCAATGAGGCCTGGTTTGCTGAGATCGAGTATTTTTTGTTTCTGTTTCTTTTAATCGTCCTGATGTGCTGCTTATATTCTTACCAGCATGACTATTTTAGACGGCACTTGTATTTGGTACAAAAGAGTAAAATATGTAAAAATAAATTACATTTAAAAAAAAAGAGTTTGTGGTGTGCAAGGGAGGTAATTCAGGAATAAATTGTTCCCCTTTGTTCAATTAAAAATATTTTTATATGAATCTTTGATGTATATAATTATTATATACGTCTATATCCAATTATTATTTTTAGGTGATGGTGATCAGTGTGCCCGCACCAGCGCCGTATTCGTTGCTCGTTCAGGTGGTCGAAGTCATGTTGCAGGTAAGTTGTTTTTTTGTTTTTTTTCGTATTAATTAGAATCACTTCAAATAAGTTCTGGATTACTTCTCAAATTCTCTTGTATATTTCAAAGAAAATTATAACCAGCCCATATCTTGACACTGTCGCCTCGTTACTGCCTTCTTTTAGCTACAGGGACATCTGCATCGGATGAAATCCATCCTTTGGCCTGTCCATCAGATTGTCACCTGAGATACATCTGTGAAAATTACTTTAGAAAAGTCAATTTTGATGTATTTTTGGCCTCAATTTTGATGCTTTAAAGTATTTGCTTTACTGAGAGGAGTTTGCCAAAGAGATTTCTTGACCAATCCCAATTTATGAAGTATTCAACACTTTTGTCCTCCTCTGTCAATTACAGCCTGTTCAAAGATCTGACCACTGGTGAAAAGTGATAGTTTCGTTATAACTCGCTTTAATTTACATTCCCCTCAAGGAGACAAGTTTTTAAAGCCTTTTCCTTTGCCTTAAGCTCTCAAAATATAACCATTAAAAGTGGTTTAAAATTTTGCTAGTGATTTTACAAAGGGTGGAAATGGGCAAGTTTAAATTTGACAAATATTGATTCTAGACATTTTGAGTTATTGAATTTGTGATTTAAATAATATAAATTAATTTCTGATAGGCAGTAAATATTTTTGGCATTTAAAAAAAAATCTTTTAATTGACTATCATCCTCATCATTGTTGCCATATTTATCACAACGTGTTGGCTGTTGTACCCTCCGGCCTTCTTCAGGTGGTTGGAATGTCTAACTGAACCTTTTATTTCTCTCGCTGGGGTAGACTGTTTTAGTTCCACGTGCCATGTCTAATGGATATCAGTTATTAGTTATCTCCTGTTAATTCCCCTCTGCATGTTCCAACCACCTGAAGAAGGCCAAAGTGTACAACAGCTGAAACGTTGTGAGAAATATGGCAACAAAGATGAGGATAATAGTCCGAACAGTGTAAATAGTGTAATACATAATACCTCATCTCAGAAATATAGACAGATACAGAAACATTATTAACCAGTAGGAACAATATAAGAGTAATCAGGAAGATAGTAGATAACAATTGACATTGCATTTCAATTTTTGAAGATCAAAGTTGGCCAGGAAGAATGGAGCTGGAAGAGAGTACCACAAGTGAGAAGTGTGAGAAAAGAAACTGTTAGCATAGAATTTGTGGTTACATTTATACAATTTAATGGTAAATTGACGAGACCTTGACACTAATCTAGTACTGTGCTAAAATACATAAAGTCTAGGCACAACAGTGAAAAGCTTGTCTGAATAATTACCATGAAAGTATTTATAGAAAAGGCAGAGGGAAGCAACTTTATGGTGGTGGGGAAAGTGAATGAAGCCAAGATGCCAGGTCAGAAACAGTAATATTGCTGATTCTTTGGATTTTATCAAGAATCTCTAAATATAGCAATAGCACTAGACCATATGTGGCAACAATATTCTAAACATGGACAAATGGTAGACTTATAGATATGTAAGATAGATTCTGGAGAGAAAAATTGTCTACCATGACACAGTGAACTAACTTTCTTAGCAAGCTGACCTAGCAATGGTTTCAATATAGTCTTTCTACTTCATGTCAGCTGAGAATATCAACCCTAGAAAGCCCAGTAAGTCACTCTCCTGGAGGTTAGCATCAGCCATACTGATGGAAAACAGAAAGGGGTCTCTCAGATGATTAACAGAGAGCAGTTTTCTTTCAGAGGCATTAAAATTAACATGCCATTCTTTACCCCAGTTAACAACAGACTGTAGGTTTTTTTTTAGATCAGCTGCCATTTTGACCTTATCGAACTGATCAGAATCAAGACAGGAGTAAATGGTTGTATGATCAGCAAAGATAACAAGTTCAGAGCTGATGCCATCAGCAAGGTCATTGATGAAAATTAAAAACAAAGAAGGACCAAGGATAGAGCCCTGGGAGACACCTGCATTAGTACGAACGAAGAGTGGCCGTTCAGGATAGCTTCCATTTTCACAATTTAAAAAGAAAGACTGAATCACTTCAAAAATTCATTCTGAGACACCACAACCTTTCAACTTGTGAGAGAGATATAAAAAAAATTGATTATATATCAGATTTTCAATTTTGTAACTTAAAATTTATTTTCACAAGTTTTGTCATATGCATTGAATGTTGGGAAAGCTGAGATTGTCAACAAGTATTACTGAAAATTGGAAATTCATATATATATATATATATATAGTTTTAAGGTGTTCTATATTTAGGGATAAAATGCTCAATATCAGAGATAGAGCATATATAAATATAAAAGTAAACATTGACGTCACTACTCAGAGTTGACAGACTGTTTCATGCAATCATCAGGCCATATATATATATATATATATATATATATATATGTGGATGGCCCTGCACAAAGCCTTCACTATAATCAAATCCTGTGTGGGTGTCGGGCTTTCAATTTCTGGGAACTGATCTGTCTGGCCCTCATACGTCGAGTTCGACGGGAGAGTCCATCATATATATATATATATATATATATATATATATATATATATATATATAGAAAGAGAGAGAGAGAGAAAGAGAGAGGTGATGATAAAAATTTGAAGTGGCCTAAAAATATACAATAAATATTATTATTCCATTTTTTGAATTTCTCTCATTAGCCCACAACAATGTGTGTGTGCGTTAAAATTTCGGATGGAGTATATCTGTAAAAGCACACTATGAATAAAGACAAAAGGAAAATTTATTTTGCCTGATGTGTTTTGTCATTTGAGGATCTTTATCAAGGCAAATGCTAAGGTCTTAATTTATAGCATGTATTTATATACAAGAGCAAAAATGTTACTGGTTTTTCAAAAAATTTTGATTTTAAGAATGGTCATAAATATTCATCAGGTTTGTTGCAAAGTCAGGCAAGCTATGGATGACAATGACATGATACTTGTTACGAAATAAAACCCTTGTATTTACCCTGATAAAGTCTCTCAGAGGATGAAACACATCAGCTAAGATAAAATTTTCCCTTTTGTCTTTATTCAAATATATATATATATGTGTCTGTGTATTAATATAATAGGTAAGAACTGTTAGATTGATGATCCAAAGTTCTTTAGTATTTTTGTTTTTACATTTTAAAAAACAATGCTTGATATAGAAATAGAGCCTAAATTATAATTATTTTAAAAAAATATGATTCCATCCTGACACAGGAATATTTACATTATTCGGACTATTGTCCTCATCTTTGTCGCCATATTTATTACAACGTTTCGGCCGTTGTACGCTCTAGCTTTCTTTAGGTAGTTGGAATGTCGAACTGAACCCTTTATTTTGCTCACTGGGGTATACTGTTCTAGTTCCATGTGCCATATTTAATGGATGTCAGTTATCTCCTGTTAATTCCCCTCTCCAAGTTCTCCATTGCCTTAACCAGGTATTGAACTCACACTCTTTGTGTCCTGTCACTGGATCTAATCAACGCCTTTATCCACTGTGCTATGTGTCCTTGAAGAAGGCCGGAGCATACAACAGCCGAAATGTTGTAATAAATATGGTGACAAAGATGAGGACAATATTCTCCGAATAATGTATATAGTGTACATAATACCTCATCTAAGAAATATAGACAGATACAGGAATTACTATGTTTCGAAACTGGTCATCCATATTCAAGTTTAATTTCAATATTAAACCTTAACTGTTGGATGACAGTTTGATCCTCAAGTGATGTTTGGAATAACTAAGCAATGAAATGTTTTACTCATTTATAGTTTTGAAATGTAGGTGTAATCTGGAGTTAGTTTTTTTCTTTATTAAGGGGTCTCTGCTTTGACGAAAGTATCGGTGTTTGTGATATGTTTTATTTGAGTGTTTGTTTCTTACACGACTCCAACAATTTGACATAAAACAAACACCTCTACTTTCATCAAAGCATAGTAATTTCTGTGTCGCGATAAAATATATATATATATATATATATATATATATATATATATATATATATATATATAATATATATATATATAAAAATAATGACAGTGTGAATTTAAGAGAGTGTTGATATACCTAAGAAATATTAGATATTGATTTTGAATATTGATTTGAAAGTTTTTTTTTGTTTTAAACTTTATTTTTGTGGTTCCAGTGTCTCGAGTGGTAAATGCCAATGGTCCTCAGTTGCGGGTTTTGAGTTGTACACCTTCGATGACAAATCTGCCTGATGTAAAATGTGAGCCTGGTTCTATGATGCACAATTATCACCTGAATGTTGCAGGAGAACTTCCTATCAAGCAGGAACCAAAAGACATACCTTCTGGAATTGAAGAGAGGGGGAAAAATATGGAAGCCCATCTCAAAATATCTCCTGGTTAGTCAGAATATTGCAAAATTAACATTTAAAATCTAAAAATCTCATTTTTCATTTTGATTGAATTTCAGATCTCACTAATTTCAACATTAATATCTTTTTCTGTCATTATTGGGGCTAAAGTTTTTTTTGTTGTGGACATTAACTACTTGTGACTGGTAAATGATAACTTTGTCATTTTACTTGTTTTGAAATTCCCTGGAACTTTACAAGACCTACAAAGGCCCGTCTCTCTATATCTGTCCACCTGCTAAGGCCCGTCTCTCTATATCTGTCCACCTGCTAAGGCCCATCTCTCTATATCTGTCCACCTGCTAAGGCCCGTCTCTCCATATCTGTCCACCTGCTCAGGTGCAAAGTTTGCTTCCTTGGTCACTGTTGGTTGCTGTCACTTTCAACATACTCCTCTTTGAATCTTTATACTTTGTACCACTGCTGGAAACATTCTTGGAACTTGTTTTTCAGAATACCTTTCAGTAATGTAGTTATGTGTTGCTAGATGTCACGAATGTCAGTAAATTTTTTTTTCAGGGCATTTTTTTCAATTTTGGAAATAGCTTATAATCAAAGGTTGTCCTAGTCTGGGAAATAAGGTTGATGTCCCATTTTTGGCCATGGATATCTTAGCCAGGAACTCCCTAACACATCATGTGCAGGTGCAATTATTCATAGCATGTTCACTGTAAGCCATTTTTTAAGTGGGTTAATGTTTCACTTGCCCTTTTACCAATCTTCACACAAAACTTGATGTCAATCTACTGCTCTGTATTTTGTTCATTTCCTGACAACAATATAACATGAACAGGTGCAATTTCCTCTACTGCTCAGCAATGAATACTAGTCTACATCTCAAGAAAGTGGAATTTCTAACATGCTCAGATGTGCTTGGCTACAAATATTGATGTGATTTAGTACTTCATCACTGTGGTCATACTGGCAGTACAATTGCAAACACTGGTCCTTTTGTAAGGCAAATTTTCATTTAGAATGCAACAGTTGTTGTGTGTGAGCGTTAATCAAATGTACATATATTCAAAGGAAACACTGTGTAAGAAAAATGCATAAAATTTCTTATTTTCCATCATTTATTTGTATCTCTGTTTTGAATGTTCAAAAAATTTGTTTTTCTTTTTTTTTCCCCAGACTCTATTTCAAACAAGTCAGAAATCTTTGAGAGGCTAAAGGCTCTTGAGAAAAGAATTTTATTTTTGGAAAGCATATCTCCTGAATATTTCAATATCCAGGTAATGTAGACTCTACCTTTGAATTTGTGCTAAATACCACATCACTGACCAAAACTACAAAGGCAGTGATTCTAGTCTGGCCAAATAATAGAATAATGATGATCATGGAATAATAATAACGATGCTGATGATGGAATAATATGATATGATGATGATAGATTAATAATAATAATGATGATGGAATAATAATAACAGTGGTGATGATTATGATGGAATAATAATAATCGTGATAGAATATTAATGATGGTCATGATGATTATGAAATAATGATAATGCTGGTGATGAAATAATGATAGTAATAATGATGATGGACTGATAGCTGTAATGATGATGCTTTTTAACAGAACTTCAGACAATTCCTCATTTTGTCTTAAAAACAAAGATGTAGCAGTCATCTTTTTATGTGATTATCCACGCTATATTGAGATAAAAAGCAACAATAAAATTATGGGAAAAAAATAGTCAAAAAATAAAGAAAATCCTCCAGACCACTTAAGACTTTTTTCCTTTATTATTTCGAGATAATGAAACAACATTATTGTTAAAAAAGGAGTGACAAAGCTGCTTCGACTCTAAATTGGTAAACTTGATGTTCATTCCAAAATGAGCTCCAGCGTGTTCCAATCAAATTAAAATCTGGTTGGCAGTGACTATTATTTAATTTCCAATCCATAGTGCTTAATCAAAAGTAGTTACAGATTCTTACAATGTCAATGCTGTTATAAAAAGGCAACATTAAATAAGAACAAAAAAAAATGATTAAGTAAATATTGATAATAAAGACGAGCAGTTTGTCTGTTTTGAAATAATCTGGATATTAGTTCCTGGAATCGAATATTTAATAAATCAACCAGTACATAATTAAATTATTGTTTATTTGTGATGCCAGAATTTTTTGTATGATCACTGTCATTATCTTAGAAAATTCAATTTTTATCTCTGTTAATCTGAAGTCTTTTCTACAAGATTAAAACTGTTGTAAATATTTGAATGCTTTGTAATGAAGTAATGGTTAACAAGCTAGTCTCAAAGACTGTTACTGTAGTGGAATTGGCTAGTACTGTGTGTTCCTAAACTGTTGGGTAATGGTTAATGAGCTGGTCTACAATAGGGAGCTCAATTTTTATTGGAGGTCCTATACTTGTGGCCTTGTTCCAGACTAAACTAATCTTATAGAAAATATTCAAATAAAAGTAGATATCTACAGATTTGCTAAAAAATGAGCATACATGATGAAAGAAATATGCCCCCAAACAATGTTTTATCATCAAAATCTTTGTTATTATTAAGAGGAAAGAGCAAAGGATTTTTGATTATAAAATTATATATTTAATCCTTTTTAGAACCTTCGAAATGATGGTGAAAAATTTTCTTTTTTCTTGTGTCAACGGGTGACCATAAATTAGTATGGGAAATTTGAGCATTATTTTGTGGTAAGAAACACATTGATTTTGAAATTCTTGCAAAACTCAGATAAATGCTAGATTCTAATTAAACATTCAAGACTTATTCACAAATGAATTAAATTATTTTAAAAATATTTCATTTTTTTTTTAAAATCTTGGTAAAAATATTTTTTTACATCTGTTACCCTCAACAAATGAATTTCTCAAAATTTCATAAAATTCGTTTTTGTAGAGCTTAATGTTTATATTAGTTATAAGGACAAATCCTTGAAGAATTTAAGTCATTAAATTTTTTTGTCAAACAGGACCTCCAGTTACAGAAAATCTGCTCTGAATCATAAAATATAGAATGCAATAAAGCTTAAGACATTATTTAATTAGAAAAGATTGCAATCATTATTGTCAGTCTTCTTAATTCTTATTCTTTTATTGTTCTCTCTCCTTAATAGTAGTTTTTCTCATATTCTCTAAGACTCAGTAGCCTTTTGCATCTTAGTGGCTTCATTGCTTGGGATGAAATGATAAAAAAAGAGGTTTTATTCAAATAAACAAAAGAGAAAAACATTTTTAGCATCATTTTTGTAGTTAATGATATAAAAAATGTGCTGTTGTCTTCAGGTTTTTGTTAATGTTTTTCATGTCATTACAGTTGCAATCTTCCAATTTAAAGAAAAGGAAAATCCTGCCAAGTCCATGTAAAACAACTGACGCTACAAATAAGGTAAGGGGAGGTAACTTTTGGTCATCTTTAAGGTTCGTTTTTTATTGCATTTATATTTTCTATTTTTGTTTTTTTAAATAAACAAGTATTTAGTATCAAGATACTAAACTATCTCATCTATAAATTAAAAAAAAAATTTTAAATCATCTTTTAACTCCACTTTTTATTTTTTATTATTAGCAGCAGGTAATTTTAATTGCTTAGCAAATTCTCAAGTTTAAACCTTCTTGTTTATTTCATACTTAAAGAGACCCTAGTGAGAGAGATTACAGTTATTTTCTGTAAATTGTGTTAAAAGCTCTGGGCCTTGCTTTATGCTTTAAACATGCTGAATTTTTGGACTGACCTGAGTCTTGTCATGCTAATAAAAACAAAACTATTAGTTGTCATAAAAACAGAAATAACACTGAAAAATATTAGTGGAATGTCAACAGATTTAGTTCAGCAAACTTGTACAACTGAAATGGATTCAGTCCTCACTAGGTGTCCACAGCCCTACTTGTGACCTTGTGCTGTATTCAGATGAATATTGGCTATCTCAATGTGGTGTAATAGTTAACAAGTTGGTTTTACTGACAATTACTATTGTAGCGAGTTTTATTCTTCCTTGGCGCTCCATATCTGTGACCTTGTGCCAGATTCAGTTAAGCTTAGTACTAGTCACCTGATCACAATCATCTGTATCCCATTTAGGTTGTTGTGGCACTACATTAGCTGTAGCAGGAGTGGGTGTGTCTAGGGCATGATTCAGAGTTTTTCCTTCTTCTAGACTAGTTGCTACCCAAGGCAACAGTTCAGACTATTTAACCCATAGCTAGAGGAAGATGTTTTTAAGAAACAGAATTGGAAATTGAACTTGGCATTACATTCTTTATGCATATAACTGTCACACAACCCATACATCCCCACAAAATTGATTGTACTACGAGTATGAAAGTTAAAGGAGAGGTATCCAAAATAGATTATAAAGTTTGATCAGACTCTCTTATCTAAACCTTTTTGTATTAATGTGAGTGCCCCCTGGGCTCTATCCTTGAACCCACATTCTTCCTAATTTTCATCAACAATCCTCCCAATGTCTTCAGTTCTCAACTTGATATCTATGCTGAACAAACAACTATCTATTCTTGTCTTAATGGTAAGTCTGATCAGTTCAGTGAGGTCAAATTGGCAGTTGATCTCAAGAATGACCTTCAGTCTGTTGTTAACTGGCGCAAATAATGGCTTGTTAATTTTAATGCCTACAAAACGAAACTTTGTCTTTGATCAGCATGGCTGATGCTAACCTCCAGGAAATTGACTCATTGCAACTTCTTGGACTAACGTGTTTCACTAACATGAAGTGGAAAGGTTATATTGAATCAACGGCAAAGTCTGCTGCTATGAAAGTTGGTTCACTGTGAGACAATACTTTTTTCAGAATCTATCTATCTTACATATTTATAAGTTTACTAATTGTTCTTGCTTTGGACATTGCTGTCACATCTGCTCTGTTGCTTCTGCTATGTATTTAGAGATGCTTGATAAAATCCAAAGAAAAATCTGCAATGTCATCAGTCTTGACCTGGCATCTTGGATTCAGTCATTTTCCAATTGCCATAATGTAGCTTTCTTGTACCTTTTCTATAAATATTTTCATGGTAATTGTTCTGATGAGCTCTCCTCTTTGGTATATAGACTTAACTTAAATTATGAACTTAAGTGCAGTACTATATTGGCAGTTAGGTCTCATCAATTTACAGTTGAAATGACTAGATGTAACCATAAGTTCTATGCTAACAGTTTCTTCTCTTTCACTTTTTGCTTGTCGGACTCTCTTCTGCTTTCTTGGTTTCCATTCAACTTTGATCTTCAAAAATTTAAATGCAAAGTCAGTTGTTATCTTCTTCATTCCTCTTTTTTTATTGGCTTCTTTTTAAGAATTATTTTTCTCAGATTCTTTCGCTCTCAGTAACCCCTTGAGTCTTAGTGCCTTATTTGGGGGGAAATGATTAAAAAAGACAAACTCTCTTAACCTTTAGCCCTCTGAATTATTAATATTACTTTCTTTTCCACTGCATTCAGTAAGCTTATTGTTAATTTCACTCAAAGGTGTTTTTTGTTGCTATAGCAGGATATGACAACACAACTATGAAATTCAAATTCAGTGGTAGGATAAAATTTTTGCATAGCAAATGAAATCGCATATAGAGTGATAAAGGTTAAAGTAACTTTGATTCTAAATATTATAAAATGGTTTTTACTTTTGTTTTTTTTGTTGTAATTTTATTGTTCTACTTGTAGAAGACCAATAAAAACAAGTGATGTTTAAAAAAATGTGATAATAAACAAATAATACATTTTGTTTACAATTTAGTACTTTTGATAATTTTTTTTCTCTGCATCTTATTTTTCAGGATTTGAGTTTGGTTGAAATTGATGAAAGAATAAACCGGCTTCGAAACATTTTGAAGAAAAAACAGCAAAATTTAGATGACACTTGAAGGGGAGGAATTGGCTGTAATGTGTATATTTTATTTCTCAAGAATAGTATTAATCTCTGATGGTGCTTAATAATTCAAAGCCAGAATGTTTCATAGAATATTCTTGGAGTTTTGGTTAGCAAAATGCTGCCATTGTTGAGGATTGAGAAAGACTAAATAAAATGGTGTTATTGGAATGAGAAATGCTGCATTCAAATAACCTTTTCAGATGATTAATTCTTTGAAATTGAGTTTTTTCTTAATTTTAATTTTTCTTTTTTTTATACTTTTCCTATTTGTTCTGCACAGCAGTACAAACAAAAATTCTGAAATTGTACTATTTTTAATGCGGATGCACATAGATATCAATTTTTTCAATTCTGTTCTTCCATACATTCGGGTTCCACCTATGGAAATGTTTGCTGCCTTTACAAAGATTACAAAAGTGAGGGTCATATATTTTAAAAAATGATTTTATGATCATCATTTTCATACTTTTGATTATATTTGCAATGTTATCAGTCCTGGTCTGGCATCTCAGCTTCAGTCATTTTCACGCCACTGTAATGTTGCTTTTCTGTGCTTTTCTATAAATATTTTCATGGCAATTGTTATGACGAGTTTTTCCTTTGGTACCTGGACTTTATGATTTTAAGTGCAATACTAGATTGGCAGTTGGGTCTCATCATTTTACTCTTAGAGTTGCTAAATGTCACAGTAAGTAATAGTTTCTTCTCTCACATTTCTTGCTTATGGAATTGTTTTCCGGCTTGCTTTCTTGTCAACTACAATCTTAAAACATTTAAATCCATTGTCAGTTGTCATTTTCTGTCTTCTTGAATCTTGTTGTTGTTGTTCTTTCTTGTCAGCAATGTTTTTTTCTCAGTTTCCTTCACTCTTAGTAACCCTTTGCTTCTTTATCACCTTGCTTGAAGTAAAATGATTTTCAAAAATGAAAAAGAATTTCTAATGTTTTTAACTAAAATATAATCAATTCTAAATGTACTTGTAAAATCTTTTTTAGAAATCATTTCATTCTCTGGCAAAGTAAGAAAAATTGACACATTAAAAATACAAATTATTCATAAATATTTAATGATAAAAATCAATACCTCATTAATACTTATTAAATTTTGCATTTTTTGATTAATATTTCTGTTTTAGGAATATAAGTTATTGAAATAAAAAAATCAGACAGTGTGCTGCATGAACTGTTTTTGAAAATTTGAAACCTCATGCAAGTCGGAGAGAATATTTAATATATTTGGTTGTTGATACATTTTCTCATTTCTGAGTGTTCAGTTTGAAAATAAAAGTTGAGGCAACTGATTGAAATATAGAAAATGAAATAGACTCAACTATATAGGTAATTTACCTGGATTTCATTAAGTGAAATACAGATCAATATGTTTGCAGGTTCTAAAATAAGGTGTGTATCAGCAGTATTCTGCCCAGTGATGAGATTCAAGCAGTTTGCAAATGGTTTAATCAAACGCATAAAATTACACAAGTTTACGGATCCATTTTTGATACCACTTAAATAGGTCAACTTGTTAGAAAAGGGAATAATTTTTATAGTTTAGCAGACATTAGACTTTCCTCAAGGAGCGACATTTGTCAGAAATTGAAAAATATTTTTATTGATTTAGGAGTGTCCTGTTCATGATATAAATGTAAAATTGATCCCTGAATTTTTATTTGAATTATTGGATTCAGCTGTTATTTACAAATTTCAAGTTTGAAACTGTGCTTATGTCATTTGTGATGAATGTACTCCACACATTGTCACAGCACAGCCTGTGATGACATCCAAGGTAGGTTGTATGTGTATATACACCGGCTAGCTATGTTCATAGGTTTGTCTTCTTGGCCTTAATTGAATTCAGCAAAGAACGACAAATGCTTTTCAAGATACTGGTTGGAAAATAGCCACAATATGATTTCTCCATTAGCCGTCTATGTCTTCTATCTTACTAACTACTGGACACGGAAAGAAGACCCTTACATTCACTGATTGTCTAGGTGACTGCTGATTCCTTACTGCTTGATGGTCACTTCCTTACTGGCCACTTGTCACTTACTGGCTGCTGGTCACCTACCCTGACTTCCTGCCTCTCTCTGCTTATATGGATACTGGTTAGGTCCTCCCCCAATCCATCCACTTGTGTTCTGGAAAAGTAGACCACCCAAAAGCTGGATGGGTGGTCAGTTTTTCAAAGGACTCTACTTTTATGATTATCTAAAATCATTAACAAAATTTTATGTTTGCCAATTCAAAGGTGGTCTGAAGACAGGAATCCTGAAAACTCTGGCAATTAAATTGACTTAAAGGTGGACTAGAGACCAAAATTCCTAAGAAACTTTGGTAATCAAATTGACTTAAAAGAAGAATATATCTGCTTATCTCCTAAGGATGTGTGAGAAATCGTATTGTTACACATTAATATCTACCTATAATTTTTTGTAATTTGAAATTTTTGAAGCTTTTTAAATTTTTATTTTGAAACATAAACACATTTTAATTATTTATCTTAAATGGATACATACTTTTATTTATGTAAATTTTTATTTTTCAAAATGTATGTATCCATTTGTTTTTTATTTAAAAAATCTTTTTGTAAAAAAGAAACTCTCTTTTTGTATGCAGAACAACTAGGTTCAAATAACTCTGTAAAAAGTCAGGGATTGATTTTTACACTGTATCAATATTATGAACAGGTCATGTCTAAACTATCAGCTGTATACAATTGTTTTCTCATATTGCAGTCATCAGGAAGATTCTATTTTAGGGTTATCTTTCCTTCTCATCCCCAATTAGTATGCACAGCACTTAGCTGATCATGTGACCTTTAATGGTCAATCGGTGATGCCCTAATCAGAACATCATTAAATGTGATGTTGCATTTATTTTTAGTGGGTGCACACATTGATCGAACACTTCCTAAAGGTGTGAGGTATGAAAAAGGTTATGACCTCCTGTTCTAATCATTAATCACTATTATCTTTGCACTGGAGGAAAAAGTTTTTAAAAAAATGAAGTTACACAAGGTAAGTTATGTGTTGTTTTCTCAGCCTCAGTATGTCTTATAGGTGTCAAATTTTACAAGTCCTTTCTCCTCATTAAGTGCCCTAGACATTTCAGCATTCTCCCTTTCTGATTGTAAGTGTTCATTTTCCTGAAAAGTTTGTTATTGCTTAGATGTTCAGTTCATGACATTCTCATCATCCTTCTGTAACTGCTCCTAAAAAAAAATAAAGTAATTGCTGAATATGGGAGAAACTGCTGTGTGTTTTGACTGGCAACATGTTCCTGATTTTTTAATGTCTCACTCACCAAAGGAAAGGAGTTTCGTTTTGTGTAGAGTCTGGATGAAATTATTATTTTTTAAGCTCTTCAAATTATTGGTGAGTGGTTGAGCAATATTTGGCCATCATGTTCATCCATACTGAATTTATCTGACATGACTTTCTTAATGAAAACTGCCAAAAAATACAAGACAGTCATAGGCAACCTTTTCTGACTAGTGGACCTCATGATATATGAATATTGAATAAATCTTATTAAGGAAACATATACGTGTCTCCCTGGGCTTTAACAGACTCAGCCACGAAGAACCTTTGCCGATCAAGCAAGCCTGAATAGTGCCTTTAAGCGAAATCTACTCAAATATGAGCATCCACTAAAAAGAACGTTTAAAGTAATAAAATGTTATGCAAAAGAAAACGTGGGAGCGAGACAAAATGAAAACGTTATTTTCCGGTCAGAAAACTGGATGTAGTCGGCAGTTTTTCGCATGATTGATTTAAGGCATGATACACATTTTGGGAACTTTTTTATTTCAGTCACAAATATGTTAATCAAATCCCATGATTCTCAACCACCGGCATGCATATATATATATATATATATATATATATATATATATATATATATATATATAGGTCACTGGAGTATTTATTCAAAGGATAAATACACAAAAATTCGCCTTCCCCTCTACCAGGCGCTGATAGGTCAGAAGTAAGAACTCCGACTGATGCCAAATCAGTCAGGTTTCAAAACCGGGTTGAGGCAATCTCAGATAAGCTGTGATACAACGAAACAGTCTGTCTTTGGATTGACATATATATATATATATATAAATATATATATATATATAAATATATATATATATATATATATATATATATATATATATACACAATTGCGGCCAAAATGTTCAGAACGGCATTGTTTTCGTCAGAAAAGTAGGTATAAGTTGTTATCAAAGTTATTTTATATTCTATAATTTTTACAGACAATAAATACGATATTAATTGTTATTGTCTGAGATTTTGGTGTAATTTGAGAGGATAAGACAATAGTTATGGATGATTTAGGGATTTACTGCAAAACCCATGGCGGCCAAAATGATCAGAACGGTTGAAAAAATAGCAAAATAATAAAAAATGACAGAGAATACTGGAATTATTTAATATTTAGTGTGGAGCCCTTTAGCTTCAATCACACTTTGACATCTTCGACTGCATGAGGAAATTAAAAGTTCAATTTCTTGCTGGGTGATCTTATTCCATTCTTCCTGAAGGGTATTCCATAATTGCTCGGTTGTTTTAGGATTTCTGGCTTTCGAACGTTCTAGAATATTCCACACATTTTCAATAGGATTGAGATCTGGGCTTTGAGCAGGCCAATCCATAATAACCTTTTCAGCCTTGAGGAAGTTCATGACCACCTTAGCCTTGTGACATCGGGCATTGTCCTGCAAGAATATGGGTGGTCGATTAGTTGAATTTCTCAGCACAGGCAAGACATGATCTTTTACAAGTTGTTTATAAACTCCTGCATTTACCTTTCCATGTAATCGCACTAAAGGGCCCACACCATCTCCAGATATCATTCCCCAAATCATGACACTTCCTCCACCGAATTTAACACTAGTCTTAAGGCATTTAGGCGACAATTTTTCACCTACTTTTCGACTTTTTTCCCATCTGAGCCAAATAACATAAAACTTAGATTCATCACTGAAATGCACCGTTTGCCATTTTTCTTGAGACCACAATACATATTCGGTTGCAAAGGTAAGATGACACTTTTTATTCTTGGAGCTGATCAGTGGCTTCACTGCAGGTGCTCTTGCTTGTAGGTCATGTTCAACTAAACGACGAGACAGTTTTTCGAGATAAAGTTTTCTTCAGTACACTGCTCATTTCCCGAGAAACAGCAGTAGCAGTTTTAAATCTATCCTTTTTAACCAACTTTACCATAGCACGATCTTCTCTCTTGGTCGTTTTTCTTGGCCTACCTGTAGACTTTCTTGCTTCACACGAACCACAATCATCGTAGACCTTAAGAATACCGTGAACAACACTTTTTGACTTGTTAACAATCTTTGCAATAGACCCAATACTTAAATTATCCTTCTTTCGAAGCTTAATAATCTGCTGACGAATTGGTAACGGAGTAAGTGGCATTATATTAACAAAGTACACTGCAGATATTCTTACTACGTAAACAAATTACAAAAATCGTCACGTAAACAAATTACAACAATTAGAGCTCGCCGGTTAAATATACTAAAACACGGAGTAAAAGCAACCGTTCTGATCATTTTGGCCGCCATGGGTTTTGCGGTAAATCACAAAATCATCCATGACTTTTGTATTATCCTCTCAAATTACACCAAAATCTCAGACAATAACAAATAATATCGTATTTATTGTCTGTAAAAATTATAGAATATAAAACAACTTTGATAAAAACTTATACCTATTTTTCTGACGAAAACAATGCCGTTCTGAACATTTTGGCCGCTACTATATATATATATATATATATATATATATATATATATATATATATATTTTTAATCAGTATCACCTCAAGCAAGGCATTACACGCAAGGGGTTACAGGGTGTGGAAGAATTAGGACCAGAAACATTAGTAATGAGTAGAAATTATAAAGAGCAGTCAGGAGGAGAGTAGATAGCGATTGGCATTGCATTTACATTTTGTAGATTAAAGTTGGTTGGAAAGTATGAAACCAGCAGCAGGTTCCACGAGCGAGAAGTGCGGGATAAGAAAGTGTTAGCATAGAACTTATGGTTTCATCTCGCAAACTCAACTCTAAATTAGGCCTCATTACCAGTCTAGTATTGGGCTTGAATTCACACAGTTTAGGCACTATAGCGAAGTGTTCATGCGAACAATTACCATGAAAGTATTTCTATAAAAATGGCACCTTAAGGTGGTGGGGAAGTGACTGAAGCTGAGACGCCAGTTTAGGACCAATAATATTGCTCATTCTTCTTTGGATTTTATCGAGGAGCTCCAGGTAAATAGTAGGGGCACCGGACCATATGTGGCAGTAATATTCTAAGCATGGACGAATGGCAGACTTATAAATATGCAAGATACATTCCGGAGAGAAAAATTGTCTCGCCTGATGGAGTAAACCGACTTTTTTTTAGCAGCTGATCTAGCGATGGATTTAATACAGTCTTTCCACCCCATATCAGCTGAACGTTAGCCTGAGAAGGCACAATGAGTCCCTTTGTTG
Organism: Acanthosepion esculentum; assembly: GCA_964036315.1. NCBI lineage: Eukaryota > Metazoa > Mollusca > Cephalopoda > Sepiida > Sepiidae > Acanthosepion > Acanthosepion esculentum. Next base: position 40,268,499 of record OZ038490.1, read on the forward strand.
GAGGATAGCATCAACCATGCTGACGGAAGAGTCTCTAAGATAATTAATGGAGAGTAGTTTAATTTTGGAGGTGTTAAAATTGACGAACCATTTCCCCCCAGTTAACGGCGGTCTTGAGGTCGTTTTGTACATCGGGTGCCATTTTGACCTTTTGTTGAACTGATCAGCCTTACTATCATTTACCAGGATTAAATGGTAGTGTCGTCAGCGTAGATGCCAAGATGAGAGTTGATTTAATCGGGAAGGTCGTTAATGAAGATTAAAAACAGCGTAGGACCAAGGATGGAACCCTGAGGGACATCCGCGTTGGTACGAATGGATGTAGACAAGTGGCCGTTCAGGACAAGCGTGTGTTGAAATATTAATGGTACAGCGTTAGTATTTGAATAAATGAATAAGTTAGTCAGTTATGTGCCTTGCGTGATACATACTGAGGCGATCATGTATCTTTCGATATATGACTGACGAGGCAGATTCTTCCTGCAGTAGGTTGCCATTACTTTGTGCGGTAGACCAGTTGTCATCTAAAAATATAGAACCCGGCCTGTCTTGCTATTTAACCATAGATGGGGGGAGAAGAAGTAATTTTTTTTCAAATAATTGTTTTCACTATTCTTCAATTATGTTATTATAAATACTTTGTTTTAATATTAATTTTTTAAAAAGTATTTTTATTTTTTTTTAATTTAACTTTTAAAAATTTTCCTTTATTTTTTTTTCATATAATTGTGTCCAACATTTGTTTAATTCATAATTTTTACAAAGTTATATTGAATTATGAATTAATTTTATCGGAGAAGAAATGAGGGTCAGCTTATCGCACATTTGACCAAACATTGAAGAAATCGCGAAAAAACGCCAGGCAAAGGTGTCACACTAAATAAGCTGCACAAATAGTTGAACAGAAATATTGAAATAAAGTAAGGTTATGGCGAGGTGGAGTAGTGGATAGCGGCTTGGATTGACATAGCGGAGAATTCCAGTCGAATCCATTACATTCACTTACATGTTAATATCCTTGGGAAAGGTATGAATCCTCTTCTTCTCCCCCCAGCTATGGGTAAATAGCAGAAAGAAATGGCTACTTACTGAGGGAAAAATCAGTCATGCTCGCTTAAACGTGTATCACGCATGGCACATAACTGACTGAACTGGACTTCATTTGATGGAACCCTGCTATTCTCACGGACAGCTCTATGTTGGTTGTTCAATGGTTGGCAATGGAAACAAGCTATTTGTACTGACCCCTAATGGGATTTTTTATTCTAATTTTCATCATACTACTATAATCCATTACATTCACTTACGTGCTAATAACCTTGGGAAAGGTATGAATCCTCTTCTTCTCTTCCCAGCTATGGGTAAATAGCAGGACAGACCGGGTTCTATAGCTTTGGATGGCAACTGGTCTATCGTAGAAAGAAATGGCAACTTACTGAGGGAAAAAATCTGCCTCGTCAGTCATGTATCGAAAGATACATGATCGCCGAAGCGTGTATCACGCATGGCACATAACTGACTGACTGGTTTTTATTTCATAATATTTAAATGTATACCCTTTAAAAAATTGCTAAGTGTGCCGTGATAATTTTTATTTTGCCCTATGTGTGCCGTTATTTAAAAAGTTTGAGAAACACTGATCTAATCTAAACAGTAAACACAAGGAATAAATACGTGGAGATAATCTTAGAACCTTTAGTTCGCATTATGTAAAGTAATTTGATGAATTTAAAAGCAGGAAACTACTTTCAAAACTATTTTCAGTCACCAGTGTTTAAATATTTTCTTTCTCTTCTAGGGTTTGTCTACTCTCAGACCGATCGAATTAATCTGACATTCTCTATGAAAAAGAATCGCTAACGATTCTGAAAAATTAAAAAAAAAAAAAAAAAAAATCTCCATTTTCTTACATTACACACCTTCCCATTTATGTCTTTCTGTATACATCGCCGCTATTCACTTTGGACTGTAAGACTATTTTTAAGCATGCCGTACAAATCGATCCATTCATTTAGTTTTCAGAGATCAAAATATTTTCTTCTCTTCGACTGGAACGCCAGATGGGCAGGCAAAAATCAATAAAGCCGTCACCCCCGACTCCGACACTGGTGAGTCAAGTGCGAGACACAGCGTATGATGGCACTCAGGATTACGTCTCAATTGTTAGATCAGTAGACTGGTAGCCCAGACATTTGAAATCCCATGTAAAGCACTACCACCTTAAGAATATTTTCAGTTTGTTCCAGGATTGTAATTTTTCACTTTTTTATTCCAAGCATCGAGTGTTTAGTTGACAAAAATATTGAGTAAAAATGTTAACAAAATCCAGTTTATATATATATATATATATATATATATATATATATATTGGTGATATACCCTGACGAGTGGACGGATGCGTACGTCTACAAAACTCTGGAGTCGGCATTCTTTTACTTGTATTAATTCTCTCTCTCTCTCTGGTATCGGTCAACGAGTTTCTTCATCTCTTCCGAAAAGAAGCTTTTTCGTTTGCTCACGAAGTCACGACTGCATCTAACGCACACAAACTTTATTGTACGCAAAGTCATCATGCACTATAGCCTGTCCAGATCCATAGCTAATCCCCACGATTGCCGCCACGTGTGTTCTTCCGCGCGCAGCGTTGAATGATGAACAGACCGGCTGTCGTCCGTTACACTTGTACTTCCCGCTTTAAAGCGTTTTATCCACACATACATCTCTTGTTGATTCATGGTGCGTGCTCCATAAATGCGCCAACATCCAACGATAGATTTCCACAGAAAGTCCATTATAGCGCGTTGTTCCTCGATGATGCAGTCACTGAGTGGAGCGTCTATACGTCTTCCTTGTTTCCTGCCATTCGACTGAACGATGGAACGCAACGTGAAACTAGCTACACGTCATCTTATGCGCACGCGTGGCGTCTCGCGTCAACGCCTCCGTTTTGTTTTTTACTGTGTAATTTCAAAATTGCCTTTAGTTCCTGATTTACTACCATGTGTGTATGTGATATATATATATATATATATATATATATATATATAACAAACAATGAATGTCTATTATGTCTGATTATGAGCCGTTCGGATGTTTGCTTTAATTTCTGGTGAAAATAAAAGCAAAAATTGTCTAACATTTGGATATTTTTTAAGTTGGTCCTAAGCTTTCGGCTCACATGAGCAATTCTCAGAGTGGCAGAGTGGTTATACAGGCATGAAACAACGATATCCACCGTCAAAGATGATATTTTGTTATTTTGACACCGAAAATTGCTATGCGACGATAATGGTCTCGGAATAACACACTCAGATCGTAAGTTCAAGATGCGGTTCTATGACGTCATACACGTGATAAATCTCTCTCTCACTCACACACACACACACACACACATATATAGTGGAACCTCAATTTAACGAACGGAGGATCGTCCGTTAAACCGCTTGTTCATTAATTTGAAGCACTTTTTTTCGTGGCCTAAAAAGTACAGTACAAAATTATTGTAAAAAAAAATGTAAATAAAGTATATATGTATCTGTATTTTATTTTTAAGTTACTATATACCTTTAAATAAAGTTCGAAAAGTTTTAAAGTTTAATCCGGGGTCTGTTGGTTCCGGGTTAATTCGAGGCTTTACTATATATATATATATATATATATATATATATATAGGTGATAAAATAATATCTGAGCAACAGTGGTGATGATAACACAAATTGGGAAATTGTTCAGCTGCGCGTTTCCCCCTTAGAGTAGGCGTCCTCAGACTACAATGGGGAAGTTTATTGGAATCTCAGAAAGAGGTACTAAAGGCCCTTATCAAATGTTGAGATTAGAGGAAGGTCACTTCGAGCAGGTGTTTTTTTTTCTCTATTAGTCAATATGCCGCATTGTGCTACTAATATTTCTATGATGATGTCCTTATCATCGTGAAAATATTAGCAGTACAATGATAACGATGCTCTGGTGCCAGGCGAAGATAATCTGGCTAAATCTCTATAAAGTGTTAATTTGTTTGCTTACCCATTGGCAATGGGTGGGACCTTTTAGTTGAAGAAGAATCAAATGGGACGGGATTGCCGAGCCTCACTTGGCCGGCAGTATGGAGGGATTTTGCAATGTTATAGTAATTAGTAGACTTTGATTGAGGAATCGGAGAGCCGAGTTCGAATTCCAGTGGAATCCATTATATTCACTTAATGTGCTAATACCCTTGGGAAAGGTATGAATCCTCTTCTTCTCCCTCCAGCTATGGGTCAATAGCAGGACAGACCGGGTTCTAGAGACTTGGATGGCAACTGGTCCACCGCAGAAAGAAATGTCAACCTACTGCGGGAAAAAATCTGCCTCGTCAGTCATGTATCGAAAGATGAATGATCGCCTGCGAGTGTATCACGGATGGCACATAACTGAGTCTTTGAAGCAATCGTGAGAGAATTAGAAGTCCTAGTCCTATATGGCAGTGAATGCTGGACAATCTCATAGATGAAGAAACTTGAACCAACTGAAATATGGTTCTACAGAAGGATGCTGAGAATACTATGGACCGAACATGTGAGCAACGATGAAGTTTTAGAGAAAATGCAAACAAAATGTCACTATACCAGAAAGAGGCAGTTGAAATTTGTAGGTACACATAATGAGGACTCTTCCTTCATTACGTACCCTTGGAAAATTTGATACTCACATGAGAGATGGAAGGCAATTGAGACGGAGGAAAACAACGCATAACCTACTTAGAGAGCTTGAGCAAATTGATGGCGGAGCAAGGTTTAGGAGAGATAACAAAAAGACAACATTTATTAAGAACTACAAAGAATGGGAAATTGTGGAGAGCTATGATCGCCAAAGTCCTGCAGTGACACGGCACATAGAAGAAAACTAAGATTCATTATTGGCGGCCACAACCTTAACGATATTAAATGGTACGGTGTCGATAGCGGACAGAAAGGGAACTACAGGACCTTCGACAGAAGTTAGCAATAGAAAGTGAGATAAAAGGACTAAACATCAACCGTGAGAAGACAGAGGGCATAGTTGTCAGCAAAAGAAACAGGTCTAAATTACTAATTGCAGATACCAACATGAAACAAGTGCAAAAATTTAAATATTAGTTTTAACAGGGAACGGAAAATGCGACACGAAAATCCGAAGGCGTTTTGGGACAGCGAAAGACGACTTGTAACCGTTAAGTATTAAGAAACAAGAAAAATTCATTAGAAACAAAGAAAAGAGTACCGAACTCCACGCAAGGTAGGAATGCCATCACTACGCAGAGGGTTACAGGGAGTGAAAGTGAGAGTAAAGACATAGAGAGGATTGAGGAAAGAACAAAAGATGAACGGGGTTCAAGAAGATAGAAGGTTGACGTTGCATTTAAATTTTTGCAGATTGTAGTTATCCGGGAAGCAAGTAAACGGAAGGAAGTTCCAAGGGCGGGAAAAAAAAAACTGTTGGAGTAGAAGTGGTGGTTGCATTTAGCCATTTCAACATTAAACGGGTGGGACCTAGATGCCAATCTAGTAGGTCGCTTAAATTCATGTAGACGGGGCACCAGGGAAAAAAGGTCGTCAGGACAGTAACCATGAAAATATTTGTAGAAAAGACAGAGGGAAGCCACATCACGCCTGTGGGAAAGTGACTGAAGTCGAGATGCCAAGTCAGGACCGATTACATTGCAGATTCTTCTTTGGATTTTGTCAAGAACCGCGAGATGTACAGCAGGAGTACCGGGCTAGATATGGCGGCAGTATTCAATGCACGGACGAATGGTAGATTTGTAAATGTGCAAGATGGATTCTGACGAGAAAAATATGCAGTATGAGTTTTCCTATATGGCAGTGAATGCTGGACCATCTCAAAAGATGGAGAAAAGGTTTGAAGCAACAAAAACGTGGTTCTACAGAAGGATGCTGAGAATACCACGGACTGAATATGTAAGCAACGACGAAGTTTTTGAGGAAATGGAAACCAAAAGGACACTTATACGTAACATGAGAGAGAGATAGATAGCGATAGATAGATAGATAGATAGAGAGAGAGAGAGAGAGAGAGAGAGAGAGAGAGAGAGAGAGAGAGAGAGAGAAAAGAAATTTCTAGGGCACTTAATGAAGAAATACAATGTGTTTATGTAAAAGACATTACTTTTTAAAAAGATGTGTTTATTTAAAAAATGAATTTGTTTACGTTGCAACCTCGGTTCTCGAACGTCACACATGTCGAACAAATCGGTTTTCGAACGGAAAATTCGAGATGAAAATGCCTCGGTTAACGAACAAATTTTCGGTTCTCGAACAACATTGCCGAACCGAGTTAACCCGAACGGAATCATTTCTGAGTCGACTGCCGTGTTGTATACATTCGTGTGTTGTACCGTGCTTTTTTTCCTCAAATTTTATTGTACTGTGACATTTTTCTCTACATTGATTCCTTTTGGAAAAAATAGTTTCGGTTTACAAACATTTCGGGTTACGAACGGCCTTCAGGAACGAATTAAATTCGTGAACCGAGATTCCACTGTATTTTTTAAATTCGTAATCGACATTTAATTGAAATACATTAATTATTCATATAAAAGGGCTGCTCCGAAAGTGATGATTTCTATTAATAGCAGATACGGGGTACATAACAACACTATTGAATAGAGCAAGTTTACAGTCGCAAAACATCTTTTATTTTCACATTTTCTCCTTTAGTTCTTCTTTATGTGCCGTGTCCCCTCAGGACGTAGGCGATCATGGCCATCCACGACTTCCTCTCCCTTGCAGCTCTTAATAAATGTTATCTTTCTTTTATTTCTCCTAAACCCATTTACTCAAGTTCACTAAGTATTTTATGCGTTATTTTCATCTTTTTCTCTTGACTTCAATCTGTCCTGTGAGTATCAGATTTTCCAAGCCCTCTTTCTTCATGTGCCTTAAAAAACCCAATTGTCTCTTAAGTATAAGCTTCCTTTTTGTTTCCATTTTCTCTAAAACTTCATCGTTGCTCACATGTTCGTTCCATGGTATCCTCAGCATCCTTCTGTAGAACCACATTTCTGTTTCTTCAAGTCTCTTCATCTTTTAGTAGATTGCCTAGCACACACTGCCATACAGGAGGTCAGATATAACGTAGCAGTTTAGTATTCCTTTAGTCGCCTATAATCTAAGGACTTTTAACAGGGATTAAAATTTTCTGTACCCACTCCGATATAACCTTTATGGGTTTAACCTTCATTGTCAGCCAGAAGCTGTTATCAAAGGGTTTTTGGGGGTTATTTCTGGTAACAGTTACACGTACATTCTTCATCTTGGAATACAACCTAAAAGTGACGAAAACTTGACAATGGCACTTGAATATGACAAAAATATCAGGAACAAGACCAACAGATTCTTGACACTGAAGAATTGTCGACTATGCCATATACGAGGAACGCTCCGAAAGTAACGCTTCCTTTTTATTTCAGCGGAAACGGATACAGGGAACACCGTTTAGTGGAACAAGTTTTCAGCTACAAAACACTTTTTCCACATATTTGCTCGCGATGAATGTTTCGTGGCTTAACAGCTGTGTAGGACCAACCGGAACGTGGCCTGTTACGCAAATAGCTCTTTTCAATGCTGAAAACTATTTCCTGCCACCCAACTGTGCTCTCATCCGCTGTTTGGTCTCTGTAAACGTTTTGCAAGAGTCGATAGATGTCAATGGGTGCATTTTTTTCTGCACGGAAGAATTCAATTGCATACCACTGTTTCGTAGACTGATGCTCAGCTTCTATCTGTAAAAAGTTAAAACCAAAACATTATGGGTTATTGACGGGAAGGTTCTACCTCTACAGTCATACGACTAACATTACAACTTGATGCTTTGCTGCAACTTGAAATAGGATGTATTACTTTCGGATCGACAATCGTACTTTCATTTTTTCTAAAATAGTGACCTAGCACGTTTTGGATGCAGCGGAAAAATTAAGCTATCATAACTTCTGAAACCGATATACCTAGATGTGGTTACTGCCCACTGACTTTACTCCTTCTTTACTGTCGACCAACACACTGTCATATTCATTTTGAACTAATTCGTGTCGCTTTACCATGAACAACCGAGTAACTTATATAGGTCACTTCGTTTTTTTGATGGCATCAACGTACGATGGCGCCACATTATATTACCTTTGCATACAGCTATCCCATAACTTTTGCCACGTCAGAGTATATAGTGACATAATATTCTTTGAAGGCAGCGGAAAAGCGAATCTATACACACGATTTGGAGCCGACAGCTTTTGAACCCAATATACGTACATAAGGCTACATCTTTCCCGGTTGTTGCTCACTGACTTTATCCCTTTCTACTCAGTTTATCCACCAAGTATTTCTGGCAGTAGAGGTAAAATAAAATCTTGATGATTCGGCCCTGAATATCTCAAGCCGCTCTTGTCTCTCTTTACTTGCTCGTGTTTAACACTTTCTTACAATCACTAGAAAAAACTCTTCGATAGAGATAAATTGTTCATCTACATGTAGGGTACTCTGATGGCGACGTAGAAAACTGTTTCACACACACATATTTTTGAATTAATTTTTTTATTTGATATTATTTCTTATTACTATTAACGTTATTTTTTTTAATTGAGTTACTATCTTTACTTTTAATTTTCTTAAACAGTGAAATTAATGACAACCGGCCTCAATTGAGAAGTCTGACTAAAGAAAGATTGTGCCTCTGACAATCTAGTCCGGTAGTTATTAATTTCACTGTTTAAAAAAAAAGAACCGAAATATCAAGTCACTTGCAACCATAAAAAAGTTTATATTAATACTAGCTTAAAAGCAGCCCTATCAGTCGGCATTTAAGCTAGCTCCTGCCGAGGTCTCTTGATTGGGCCTTAACGATAGGTAGGGAGGAGTAGATGCAATAGGCAACAATAAACTACATCTGAACTCAAAACTGATCACTGAATTTAAGTATTGCATTAATATTTAAGCTTACCTTTTAAAAGTTTGATGTACGTAGATCCTTACTTTCTGTGCAAACAATTTTATTTCATGGGTGACTTTCGCTGGATTTCGCAATTAATTTAGATTATTCCCAAATTTATTTCCAAGTTTAAAAATTGTTATCGTACAAAAAAAATTCGTCGCAAAAAAATTACGTACAAAAATCGCCGCAAACAATCGCAGTAATGAAAACCTGGGAATCCAAAATTTCAGGATTGCGGGTCCGGATCCGGCCCGGAATGTTTTTAATTTGCTCACAGAGTCGGCCTGATTCCAGAATGGTGTAATATGTTGGTTTACTCTCGGAGTAAAGTTGAAAAGGTGTGACACAGTGACACACTGACGTTCGCATTTATTATATAGAAGAAATAATGTCGGATAAAAATCCTTTAAAAAATAAATGTTGTTTACGTTTCGAGTACGAAATTGAAGCTTGCAGATATAGATTTGTAGAATTCCCAACAAGAAATGTGCATTCCTTAAATAGGTAATTCAAAACTTGTTCTATAAATCGAAATTGCACTAACAGAATATTAGTGAGACTATCTTGTGGTCTGCCATTGGCCTTGTCCGTTACAGTTTTCAGGAATCTAACCAGAGCATTACTATAGACGTTTACTGTCAGTAACTAGGCGAAATGCACTTTCAGTTAAGCAAAATGCGACCGGCACTGGTTAAGCGGCGTAATCCAATTTTACTTCGTGACAATACTCGGCCACATGTTGCCAGGATGACACTTCTCACCGGCTTGAGATTTGAGACTTTGCCACAGTCACCATATTCCACTGATATCTCGCCCGCTGACTACCACTTTTTCAGGTATTTGGAAAAAAATTTAAGTCATAAAGACATTCCGTTGCAAAAGAAATACAAAAGGCGCATTCAAAGATTTATTGGCGTCGAAAACTTGGTTGTCTCGTTTTCTACGGCCAGTTATTTAAAGCTAGAAAATATTTTTAAATTATAAGAATTGTTTTTTTTGAGATAATAAGTTTTTAGTGATATAACCCATAACTTAGGGGAAGAGATATATAATTTAGAATTTGATAATAATATAGAATTTGATAATCAAGAACTTATAGTGAGGTTATAAAGTGGGTGATCAATTCTATATTGCAATCAATATATAAACTAATCCCTCACTTTGTGCCCATGGTAGATTCTATACATTTATATGCCAGATAATGTAAATAATTCTGAAAGACATATCTGTGTAGCTAATCAATATTTAATCAATTGATTCGTTTTCTTCGGCTTATGAACCCTTTAAGTCATTTAAAGCCAGAAAATATTTTTAGATTGTAGAATTTGGGGGGGGGGATAAAAATCATTTAGCGACGCAAGTCTTGCTAATTAACCCATAGCTGGGGGAGAAGAGGTGGTTTTCCAAGGGTATTTGCGCGTAAGAGAAGATAACGAACCTAACTGGAATTGGAACCCGGTTCCCCGATTAACAGTTCTGAGCCATTATCCATTACACCACCCGCATGCATTCAGCACCTGGTATTCACGAGCGGTCACCCATCTAAGTACTGACCAGGCTCGACGTTGCTTACTTTTGGTGATTGTACAGGAACGGGTGTTTCAACGTGATACGGTCGTAAGACGTCCAAACCTTGAGATCTTCATTGTAAAGGCATAAAAAGTATAGCTGGCCACTCGTATTCGAGGATACCCGTCTATTAGGGCAGCTAGCTAATCCCTATTGCAGACGTTTGCTCAGGCGCATTTGTGTTTATTCGACACCCACAGAGCCCACCTATGGTTTATACTGCAACTATGCTGAGCAGACCTTAGTTACAGTTTCTGGGAAAAAGCGTGTTATCTAGCGTGATCAACAATCTGAACAAGGCCAGCACGCTCAAGCCCTCGGTCACGATGACTTCGTGCTAGCACAGCTATCGACGGCCCCCAAGAGTTCCGTCTACCCAGTTTCACTCACAAGGCTTGGGTCATTCCGTGGTATGGTTTTCAGGTACTTTCCAAACGTGCCGCACACTGGGATCGACCCCTCCAGTCCGATAACACCAGGAAGTCTCCTTACTGACAAATTGACCATAGTGAGATTCGAACCCGGGTCTCAGGGTCAGAATGCGAACGTTCTAACCACTCAGCCCATGAAGGCATAATTAACCTTGTAATTAAATGGCAGGAATCTATGGATGTTCAGGGTTTCTATTTTGACTGATTTTACTGCTGCTTCCACGGAAGGTGCTCGGGCGAACTACATTCCCTGGTCCCGCCAAAGGCAAACTTCAGTAATAACATGACATGTCAATTACATAGTAGCAAACCACCCAAATTCCCTCCGTATTTCATCGGGGAAAAGTAAGTTCCTCCCGAGGAGCTTCTTTCCACGAACTACTGCCCTGTGGAACCAACTCCCAAGAGGGCGTTTCCCTGATCATTAGAATCTTAACCTGTTTAAGGCTCGGGTTAACCATTGTCTTCCACTCCTATACACACAAATGGCCTCCTAAAGTTTTTTAAAAATATATTTTAGTTTGCACTCTCCAACCTTTCCCTCACAGGTGGAATGTGGCAAGCCTCTCGCTGCTCTATCTCTAATTCCACGGAAAGTGCTCCGACGAACTACATAACTTGGTCCCGCTAGGCCTAACCTTCACGGCAAGACCGCGCCTTGCCACTTACATAGTAGCAAAGCCACCCCAATTCCCTTCGTATTTTATCGGTGAGAAGTAAGTTCCACTCGAGCAGCTTCTTCCCACGAACCACTGCCCTGTGGAACCGACTCCGAACAGGATGTTTCCCCGATTACTACAATCTTAACCTGTTCATGGCTCGGGTTAACCGTTATCTTCCACTCCTATACGCACAAATAGCCACTAAACGTAACCCTGTACCTCGAGTGGCCCCCCCGAACGAATGAATCTTGTAGGTCTTAGAGAGGACAATCTTTCTTGGAACTTTGTGGACTGGCGCTAAAGAATCATAAGAAGAACTGTACCAAATAAAGGAAGTGACTTCATTTGAGGACTTTCAACACCGGCAACAACTAAAATGAATACCCCACATGACTTGAAGAGAGAATAATGATATAAAATGTAGACGTTCCATACTACTTCGAACAAAAGGTTAGGAAGGAAACCTCCACCAGTACGGGAAAGAGCGACAACGGTTGGTGGACTTGAAAAATCTTACTTTCCTAAAAATCTTTTTTAGCAGAAACACTTTAAAAATTCTAAACGAAAGTAACACTGGCTGCTTTTTTTTTTTTTAAAGCAATTCACCCCATGCAAGGCAGGAGTGCGACTAGCATGCAAGGGGTTACAGAGGATTGAGAACAAGAGTAAAGAAGCGTATTGAAGGAAAGGATACAGAAACAGAACAAGATCAAAGTATCGGATGTCGATTGACATTACACTTGAATATTTGAAGATTATAGCCATCGGGGAAGCAAGTAATGGGAAGGGAGTTCCACAGAGGGGAAATGCGAAAGAAGATGTTTGAATAGAAGAGACGGTTACATTTAACCGTTTCGACAGTGAAAGGGTAGGACCGAGATCCCAGCCTAGTAGCTCGCTTAAATTCAAGCAGCGAAAGTAGTTCGTCGGAACAGTTGCCGTGAAAATACTTGTAGAAGAGACAGAGAGAAGCCACGGCACGTCTGTGGGATAGCGATTGTAGACTAGATGTCAGATCAGGACCTATTATATTGCATATTCGTCTCTGGATTTTGTCGAGGACCTTGAGACGTACAGCGGAGACACCAGATTATATATGACAGCAATATTCCATGCAGCAGATGTTCTACAGAAGGATGCTGAGGATACCATGATTGACTTCTTGATTTGAAGGATGGACAAACGAGTTTGGTCAATGAATACTGGCTAATATTACTACCACTGTAAAAAAAGGTATAAAATCCATCTCTCTCAGTAGGAACTATGTACCCAAAACTTGTATTTAAAAAAAAAAAAATCAATTTAAAATTTTCAGTCATCCCTCTCCCTCATGCGAATGTGTAGTCGTCATCGCATCAACGTAAGCATTACTTCAGTCCGATGATGTCATAAAGTCCTCAATAATATTTTCAGTGGCACTCTTCTCGAAGACAAAGACACAACTGAGTTCCGCTCTGTCCGAAGACAGGAACACAGTTGAGAGATAAAATGTAGTTTGTCCGCCCGAAGGTAGATACAAACCCTTGATTCCGGTTCAATGGCCAGGGAGTGAAGAAAAACGCAATTCGAGTAGCACTGGCTGTTCGGTCAATAAATGCCGAATGTTTCCTTATAAGGAAACGGTTAATATTACCATTACTATGAGGGATGAGAAGAACAGATACCACACTTCGATCGCTAATATTACCATTACCATTACAGACGAGGGGAACATACTACACTTTGATCGCTAATATTGCCATTACCATTACAGACGAGGAGAACAGATACTACACTTTGATCGCTATCATTGCCATTACCATTACAGACGAGGAGAACAGATACTACACTTTGATCGCTAATATTGCCATTATCATTACAGGCGAGGAGAACAGATACTACACTTTGATCGCTAACATTGCCATTATCATTACAGACGAGGAGAACAGATACTACACTTTGATCGCTAATATTGTCATTACCATCATCTGTGTAGTTCTCAGTTACAGAAGAAAGTGTGGAGAGAGGAATAAATAGCGAATGTTTCCTTATAAGGAAACAGCTTATATTAACAACACGGTTGAAAAGGTATAAAATCCAGCTTTCTCGGTGGGTCAAGTCTGGGAATTACTTTCTGTTGGTCGACCTGCAGCTATTGGCTAAATAGCAAGGTAGTCCGATTTTTTATTCGTGTAAGCCTGTTCCAGAAATTGTAACGCGGGATGGAGATGTGTGTGTGTGTGGGGGTTGGGGGGTGGGGTCAATTTGGAAGTCATCTTGGTCATCCCGACTCACCGAGCTCCGGAAGGACGATACTAAGACTAGAGACTCGCGTGTGCGAACTGATCACTATAAACGATCAATAAAGGCAGAGTATGCAGCCGATTATCACGTAGAAGAAAACTAACAACAGTATTTTCCTCAAACCCGTCATCAAAGTGTATAGGGGGGGGGGGCGGTGACCTTTAACAAAGGGTGGTGGTCGGGATAGTAAGTATTTGTACACTTAAAATTAGGTTACAACATTTTCACAGTGGGCGCAAATAATTTTCTGGGAGAGTAGTCCTATCCTGTTCGTAACAGGTCTGATTTTCTAAAATAGCGTTTCTTTTGTTTTCTAATTTGAGAGTATTATAGTGATTTACTAAGCGTAGCTTAGATGTGGCACAAGGCCGAAAGTATGGAGCACCCAGTGAGTATCGAACTCACTACTCAGTCGTAATTGACCGAATGGGACAAGCTTGCTAACCATTGCACCATGTCGGCATGCTCTGAAATTATTTACTAAGCTCAGAAATGTGGCACATGGCCGAAAGTATGGGGCGCCCAATGAGGATCGAACTCACTACTCAGTCGTAACTGATCTAGCGAGACAAGCTTGCTAACCATTACGCTACGTCGATGTGCCCGAAAATGATTTTCCGAGTGCACCTTAGATATGGCACAAGGCCGAAAGCACCGAGCACCTAGTGAGGATCGAACTCACTACTCTGTAGCAATTGATATGGTGAATCAAGCTTGCCAACACCGCGTCGAAATGTTCAATCTGACGGTATTATAAACCGTAGTAGACTTTTGAACTCCCTTTTCTGGGATGACTATAAACATCGTTACCTGAGAAGAAGAAAAAAGTGATCACCACGCCGACCGAATTTGCCTGACAGACAGAAAAAAAAAACAAGCGATATAATATAATAGATCTTATACATTCCATTCTTAAAAAAAACTGCTATTGTTTTCGTATCCATCACCAGACACTGAGATGTTCATATCACACGTCAGCTTCTATAACTTAAAAATGGGTAATGTAAGTAGCTGGTAGTTGGCTTATGTGTTTTTGAAACAAACATGGCTGCTTCTACAAGTCTCTCTGTTTTAACCTGTCAGAGAGCAAGATCGTTTGACAAAATTTTTTCTTCTTTTTCGTGACATTTTTTCTCTCGAGAGGAATCGATTGAAACTCATGTCATTGAAATACGGTATGTAGTAAAAAAAACAAAAACAAAAACAAAAAAAAACGAAAAAATTCTACTTGATTACAACGGGTGAAAATACATCCACGAAATGTTCTCGATTTTAAAGAAGAAAGAATTGAGTTTTGAATCAGCGCTTCATCGGGCGAGATTGACGATGTCGAACGAATGCGTGCGCTCGTGAGCATGAAAACATCCTGGCAATTTATGTATCCAGTTAAAAATAAAGATACAAAAAGATTACCTTTCTAGAAAATTATTGGCTCTTTTCTGTTGATTCAGCCCCAAATATTAGTTCATCCAAAAATAAAAAGAATTTATATTTAATAAAATTCACACCAAATTCTTCCAGAGTTAGGCCCTTCCCTTGCACTCCAGTTGGGATGACCTTTGCGATCGCCCGAAATGTGGGCGACTCGGGTGCGCTATTTTTAAATATGGGGTCGGCGACCACGTCCACCCCGATAAACAAGCCAAAAACATTTGTTTCTTTTTTTTTTAATTGTAAAACAATCCTTATAAGTACCTCGAATGTCATCCGCTCTTACGAAACGTGAATAACTCCCTGATTTTTGGTAATTTTTCATTCTGAGGGTTGGAGTTGTTGTGAGGCAAGCTAAACAAATTTTGATTTAGAATTTATAATATCAAAAGAGTGCACGTCTGGGTAAGACGATAAACTACACCCAACAGCAAGGCTTCTGTTCAGAAGGTTTTGAGGAGCGTGGAACCACCTCTTAATTGCTGGTGTTCCCAGGTCTACCCTGACCCGGGGTGGTAGCACCTGTTAGGGTCTCAACTATGGGCAAATAGTTAACTCTCAAACGGGGTCAAAACACTATGAAAGTGTAAAAAGTAGGTTTAATTAATACCAGCAAGAAATTTTTTGAGGAAAAATTATTACCAGCAATACATTTTTGAAGAAAATAAATTTTACCATAATATATATTTGAAGAAAAAATATTACCAGCAATACATTTTTGTAAATAATTATTACCAGCAATACATTATTCCCAGAAATATATTTTTGAGGAAAAAAATATTACCAGCAATAAAAATTCTGTCGGCATTAAATAACCCATTCAGATTGATATGCCGTAAAACAAACCAAACCAAACTAATTAAAAGAGTGCTCAAAATTTAATAAAAAAACAAAATTTGATCCACGCCCCCCCCCCTTTTCTGTGTTTCATTGTTGGAGATACTCGCTAGGGTCTCGAGTCAAAATTAATCAAACGTACATATAAACTGATATAAGATAGAATTCCTTAAAAACCAATTGGGTCTTGACATTTTACTTATTTTCTTGTAGACGTTTCTCTCCTTTTACGTGAGCATTATCAAAACATAACCAAGAAAATCTAAAGAAAAGTCGTAATCAAGAAAACCTTGCTAGTTAGTTTGGTTTGGTTTGGTTTGGTTTACGGCTTCCCAACCTCAATGGGTTATTTAATGCTGACAGAATTTTTATTGCTGGTAATATTTTTTCCAAAAATGTATCCCTGGTAATATTTTTTCCTTCAGAAATGTATCGCTGGTAATATTCAAGAGTGTATTACTGGTGATAATGTATTGCTGGTAATAATTTTTCCTCAAAAAATTTCTTGCTGGTATTAAACATATTTTTACACTTTCATAGTGTTTTGACCCCGTTTGAGAGTCAACTATTTGCCCATAGCTGGGACCCTAACAGGTGCTACCACCTCGGGTCAGAGTGTGCCTGGGAATACCAGCAATTAAGAGGTGGTTCCACGTTCCTTAAAACCTCACGGTCAGAGGCTTTGCCGTCGGATGTAGTTTGTCGTCTTACTCAGGGCACGGATGCATTTTATCGTCTTACCCAGGCCGGCTTTGCTATTTAAAAATCTTGTTATCTTTCTTTCAAGTATTGATGGGAGTTTTCTTCCTAACCTTTTGTTCGGAGTAGTGTGAAACGTCATCATCTTGATTATCTCATTATTTTCTCTTGGAGTTACAGGTGATATTCATTTTAGCTGCTGTTGAAAGTTGTGAAGTGATCTGGTTTCTGTTACTTGGTAAAGGCTTTTGTTTTTGAGTCTGTAGCGCCAGTCTACGAGGTTCAAAGAAGGACGCTCCTCGCTAAGACCCACAGGCTTCACTCGCGGAAGACATTTTTACTATTGATCTGAGAAAGCGGTTGTATCAAGCAGACAGTTGAGATATTTCTGAACGGGTCTGGCGCCATATTTGACATCCCTTTAAAAGTCTCGATCTGACAAGGCTATTTAAGAACATGACTCGAGTTTTAAGGATTGTGTTTTGGTTTTGTAGCAACTTGTGGTGTTGAGCAAAACTATCCCTAGCTCAGCCTATTCTGTATTCAATTTTCCTTATCGCCTATATTAAATTGGTGATAGCCTTACGGCCTTATCACGTTGAAATACTGTACGATTACTGAAAGCAACATCGAGCCTGGTCAGTACCTAGATGGGTGACCGTCTGGGAATACCAGGTACTGTAAGATTAGATGTGCGGGCGGTGTAATGGATAATGGTTCGGAACTATTAATTGAAGAGCCTAGTTCTTATTCTAGTTAGGTTCGTTTTATTCACTTACGCGCAAATACCATTAAGAACGATATGAATCTACCTCTTCTCCCCCTAGCTATGGGTTAATTAGTAAGACTTGTATCACTAAATCATCATTATCTCCCCCCACCACAACGCAAAAAAAGAAGTTCTTACGATCTTTTTTTTTAAGCATTTCACCCCAAGCAAGGCGGAAGTGCCACTACCACGCAAGGGCTTACAGAGAGTGAGAGTAAGAGTAAAGAGGGATGCTTGAGGAAAGGATAAAGAGAACTACGAGGGTCAAGCTTAAAGCATCAGAAGGTGTCGATTGACATGGAATATTTGAAGATTATAGCCATCAGGGAAGCAAGTAAGAGGAAGGGAGTTCTACTGTCGGGAAGTGCGAGAGAAGTTGTTGGATTAGAAGAGGCGGTTACATTTAACTGTTTCAACGGTGAAAGGGTGGGACCGAGGTGCTAACCTAGTAACACGCTTAAATTCATGCAGTTATAGCACCAGTGAAAATAGCTTGTCAGAGCAGTTGCCATGAAATTATTTGTAGAAAAGACACAGGTAAACCACATCACGTCTGCGAGAAAGTAACTGTAGTCGGGATGCCAGGTCAGGACCTATCACATTGCATATCCGTCTTTGGATTTTGTCGAGAACCTCGAGATGAACAGCGGAGGCACTAGACCATATATGGCAAGAGTATTCCATGGATGGACGAATTGCAGATTTGAAGGATGGACTCAGACGAGAAAAAAACTTCTGGCGCGAGGGGAAAATATTCTCTGCCTTTAAATAACCTGCAAAGAGTTGATAAGCCGTAAAAAAAAACAGCCAATTAATCAATCACATAAGTTATAACTGATCCAGTACTTCTTAAAATTTTGTTTAGCTTTTATAGACTCGATTCGGCGACGGAGTGTGACCACCAGCACATCGACCTTTTCCAAATCGATTCTCGTTAATTTTCAATAATTGATCTACAATGAAAAAATTCTATTTATGAGCATCTTGTAACAAAGTAGTTTCTAAAAAAAAAAAAAGAAGAAGAAAAAAGGCATTAATTATAACTTTATAAAAATCTGGTATTAATTGTCGGCTGCTACCTGTAACCTATTAATGTTGATTGTCCAATTTGGGGTGGGGAGCGATTGGCTTTGATGGGTTAAAAGCTGTCATAATGAAACACACGGGAAATTCCGATGAATCACAGTTTGTTTATTTTTTTCACAATGATGCTCACTCTGTACAAGGCCCGAGAGCCATTCGAAGTAGAGGGTTACAGAGTAAGAGGCGCATTTTATGGGGATATGTGTGGAAGATAACGGTTAACCTTAGACTGGAACAGGGAAGCAGCCTCTTGGGAGTCGGTTTCACAAAGCACTTTGAATTCAAAATCATATGTGGCCCTGGCGATAAACTTTAAGGTCCGCTACAGTGGGGTTCACCCTCCACAAGGCCCTGGGGCTACTCGAGATAGAGGTTTACAGAGTAAGAGAAACAGTCTATGTGGATATATGGAGAAGATATCGGTTAACCCTAGACTTGAACAGGTTAAGATTGTAGTGATCGGGGAAGCACCCACTTGGGTGTCGGTTCCACAAAGCAACGGTTCGTGGGAATAAAATGCTCGGGTGGAACTTCCATCTCACCAATCCAATGGAATACGAAGGGAATGACGGTGGTTCGCCACAATGGGCGTAGCATGGCGGGTCTTTTGCGGGAATTATTAAAAATGTGGAATCGGGCGATGGAAACCCTGTCACTGTTAAACGGCAGAATCACATGTCAGAAAATATTTTACATACATTTATATTATTTATAAATACGACACAGATTCCAGACTCGTTAATATAAGATACAGTTTTCAAAAAACAAATAAAGAAAAAACGCCAAAAAACTAACAGACATTGCTATTTTTTTACAGTAAGGTTCACCCTTTACAAGGCCCAGGGAACACTCGAGGTAGAGGGTTTCGTTTGGAGGAAATTGCGTTTATAGGATTGGAAGATAACGGTTAACCCTAGCCTTGAACAGGTTAAGATTGTAGCGATCGGGGAAACATTCTGTTGGGAGTCAGTTCCACAGGGCAGTCGTTCACGGGAAGATGCTGTTCGAGTGGAACTTACTTCTCACCGATGGAATACGAAGGGAATGTGCGTGGTTTCTTACAATGTAAGTGGCAAGGCGTGGTCTTGTCGTGAATGTTAGGCCTAGAGTAACCAAGGAATGTAGCTAGTCCGAGCACTTTCCGTGGAAATAGCGGTAGATCAGCGAGAGGCTTGCCATATCCCGCCTGTAGGGAAGAGGTTGAAGGGTGGAGAATAATTTGTCACTCAAAAGGGGTCCAGAAAATGAAAAATTATTTGCATTTTCTATGCACAAGTAGTCCGGGTCAAGATCGAAAGCAAACAACTTGAATCCCGGGTGTTCTGGAAGACCGCCAATCAGATTCTCATTAGAGGCAAAGCATTAGTACTTGCTATCATAAATGTCTCTGAGGTAATCTCATCTTTGTCAGAGCTCTTCGCTACGATCTTTTCTCTTTAACACTGTGTTAAGTGCCAAAAAAAAAAACACCTCGTTTCACGGAGCACAATCTCGGTAATATTTTTATCACAACCTTGGAAGTCTCAAAACTTATCAAAATCTTGACCCTAAGAATGCTACCAGTCCATATAAAATCCCAGTCTGTCAGTTATGTGCCATGCGTGATACACGCTTAGGCGATCACGTATCTTTCGACACATGACTGACGAGGCAGATTTTTCCCCGCAGTAGGTTACCATTACTTTCTGCAGTAGACCAATTGCCATCCAAGGCTAGAGACACCGGTCTGTCCTGCTATTTACCCATAGCTGGAGAATAAGAGGATTCATACCTTTCCCAAGGGTATTAGCACGTAAGTGAAAGTAATGGATTCAACTGGAATTCGAACTTGGTTCTTCGATTCCCCAACCCGACCCGCTTTCCATTACTCCACTGTCCCTCCTATCCCAGTAGTTAACCTTGATTTATTTCCGATTTAAAATGGACAGTATGTGGAACTCGAAGAGAAAATAATGACATAATGAAGACGTTGACATTCCACACCACTT
The DNA here is from genome assembly GCA_964036315.1 of Acanthosepion esculentum. Lineage (NCBI taxonomy): Eukaryota > Metazoa > Mollusca > Cephalopoda > Sepiida > Sepiidae > Acanthosepion > Acanthosepion esculentum. The sequence continues at coordinate 40,289,215 of OZ038490.1, forward strand.
CAAACAAAAGGTTAGGAAGGAAACCCCCATCAATACTGGAAAGAGCGACAACAGCTACTGGACTTGAAAGACGTATTTTCTTGAACATTTGTAAGAGAAAGATTTTATAAGCTTCAACCGAAAGCAGTATTGGCCGCTCGGTAAATGAATTTCAAATGTTTCCGTGTAGAGGAACGGTTAATCTTATCATTAACATTAGCAAAACTATTAAACAGTAGCTGGTAGGAGAAATGCTTTTCAAGCTTGTGGAAGGTGTCAAGTGTATGCGTCGTTTTCAAGAAATCGGTTGAACGCTCATCCTCGTCTTAGTATAGACCTATCAGCCTCCTTGGTGTCATTAGCAAACTTTTTGGCGCTATAATCAATACGAAGGTTGTTGATCACCTCAAAAAGGACAACCTCTCGAGCGACACTTCAGTCTTGATTTCTTCAAGTCAAGGGTCAATCAATATCTATCCTCCTTATACTCATAATCTTCACTTCCTATAATCTTTTTTTCCATCCATATCATTCAGCATTGGCAATTTGACCGTAACCCTCTACTTTGAGTGTCTCTCGAGTCTTGTATTGGGTAAACTTTAGGTCTTAAAGAAGACATTACTTCATGAAATTCTATTGATACTCACTACAGAGTCACAAAGAGCCAAATAACAAAAAAAAAAAACACTTCACCTAAAGACTTCCAATAGCAGTAACAACTAAAACAGGTAGCACATGCAACTAGAAGGGAAAATAATTATAATTAAGATGCTGATTTCCACACTACCTTAGACAAATGGTTAGGAAGAAAACTGTTATCAGTAGTAGAAATAACGATAATAGTGGATTTCGGAAATTTATTTTTCTGAAAATCTCTTTTTAAAAGAAAACATAAATTTCAAGCGATATCAACGCCAACTGTTCGGTCAATGAATGCGAAATGTTTCCTGTAGGGAAACGGTCAATCTCACCCCCCCCCCGCAAAAAAAAAAAAACAGAAAAAAACAAAAATAAAAAAACTCCTGGAACCTTCATGTTACAAGCAGCCAACGAAAGGAGTTCGGACTTTCGGGACAAAAATGTCCGTCCTCGTTTTTGTAATTACGCAATGCGTTTTATTTTAGAAATTACTATGGCGGACATTTGGATGCCCATTTCTGGGTGCTGACTTTCTGGGAAAATAAGATCTATTTGCCGCCCTCCCCCACAAAAATATTGAATTCTAATTGACTACAAAGCAGATTTTGATGTGAGAGAACACCAAATCCAGCTATCAATTGGTCTCACTGCAGTTATTCAAGATTAACTGTGAACATTCCCCCGAGGCCGTCGGCTAGTCTTTTACTGACCGGACAAATCAACCTATGGACATTATGGACAGATATATCCCCCAGTACTCTCAAGTAGTGTCAGCCCTGCGACTATCCCAACTACACCCCCTTCTATTGTTTTGTTGTCGTCGTTGTATATGTTATATGTAATAGCAGTAGGTAGGCTTTCCTACCGCCCGGTCTACACTCCTCCCCCTCTATTGGACACGATTAGAGGCTCAAACCTAGTTTCGTGTTTAGGAAGGGGTTCCCCGATCTCTCTCTCTCTCTCTCTCTCTCTCTCTCTGGCCTCTGTACTGGTGCTGCTGTGTTTCTCCCGTGATGTGTGCAGTCTGTGGCATTGCCTGTTCATTCTGAGGGTAAACGGTTGACAGTTCCCTGGTTGCTGTTTCCGACTGGTAGTTAGGAGCCCTAACTCTTGCGTAGCGTCTTGAGCGGCCGCTCTGATCAACAGTTGCATAATATCGGGATGTCTGTAGTGCCATGTCGCGCATGGATAGGTGTCCCTGCAGTCATCTCCGGTGGGCAACCCTGAGGCCACATTATGATTCAGGCTGTGCCAAACTCTCTCTGCCCGCGTCATGGGTGATAACCGTCGGCTTCCTTTAACACAGGCCTTCTCTTCTTCCAACACCAATTTCACATGACTTACAAAAACCATAAATTCAAACCTAAACCAACCCTCCAAAAATCACCCAAACCTTTAAACATTTCCTTCTCCAACATCCGTGGCATTAGAACCAACTTCTGCAGTGTGGAATCTTTCCTCATTGCAAAGTGCCCGGATATACTGGCCCTGTGTGAGACCAATCTTGACTCATCTATCCCTTCCTCTGATCTCTCGATCCCTGGATACCTTCCTCTCCTCAGAAAAGACTAATCCACATGCATGGCCTTGGTGTCTACGTCAAGGACCATCTCCTGGCTAGAGATTACTCTCTCGAATCGCCGGACCATTCGTACTTGTGTCTCCGGCTATCTCTTCTCAATGCTGTAAGCTATCTTTTCTTCCTCTATCGCTCTCCATTCCTGTGGAATACTCGATGTCATTTCTGACAGCATAGACAAGGCCCTCTCTCTCCATCCGTTCGCTCACATATTTGTGTTTGGCGATTTTAACGCCCATCAAAACAAGTGGCTTAAGAATGCTACTACCGACCTCGCAGGCAATCATACTCTCAATTTTTCAGTCTCTCAATCCCTCACACAGATAATTGATTTCCCCATGCGTTTTTCTTACAACCGGGACTGTAAGGCCTCTCTCCTCGACCTGTGTTTTACCTCCATCCCTGAGTCTTGTAGTGCCACGCAGCTCTGTCCTATCGGTAACTCCGATCATGCTGTAGTGTCTGTTAGTATCTCCTTCAGTCCCACCCCCTGCAAGGAGCTGCCTACCACTAGAACCTCATTCTGCTACCAACGGGCTGACCGGGACTCGTTTCGTGATTTCCTCCACGATTTCCCCTGGGATGCTGTATTTAAGCTCCCCATTCAAGAATGTGCTTCAGAGGTCTCTTCCTGGGTTAAAGCTGGAATTGACGCTTTCATCCCCTCAAGGAAATTCAAGGTCAAACCGCGCTCCTCCCCTTGGTTCACAGTTGCCTGATCAGCCACCATTGCCCATAGGAACCACTTCTTCCACCGTTTTCGTAGCGATATGTCTGACTGCAATAGACGCCTATTTACCTCTGCCCATAACGAGTGTAAGCGTATCCTCAACGAAGCTAAGTCACTATTTGCTGCTCGGATGAAGGAACGTATAGCATCTCGCAAATTCGGCTCCAAAGATTATTGGCGCCTCTGCAAGAGCGTTCTGAACAATAACAAACCCTCCATTCCTCCCTGTTCAATCAGTTTGAGGTCCTGACCACCTCTGCCGACAAGGCTGAATGCTTTGCTCGGAAGTTTTCTTCCAATCCAACGTTTGACTCTTCCGAGGTACCCATGCCCGATTCCCCGCCCCCAGAACCGAGGCCCTTTTGAGCGGATTGCACATATACCCGTCGTTGGTATTGGGCATTATTTCTAACTTAGATCACCACAAGGCTACTGGTGGTGACGGGATACCAGCCATTGTCCTGAAGAAATGCGCGCCTGAACTGGCGCCTGCCCTCTCTAAATTATACAACCACTGCCTCAAGGAGTCTTGTTTTCCTGACTGCTGGAAGTCCTCAACCATTGTTCCTGTCTTTAAGAACTCTAGTGACCCCTCCGACCCTTCTAATTACCGTCCTATCAGTCTCCTCTTCGGCAAAGACTTCGAAGCCCTTATCAACACCGAAGTGATTAATCACCTGATATCCCATGTTCTGCTCTCAGACAAGCAGTATGGTTTCCGCTTTGCCCGATCTACAGCCGATGTGCTTACGGCCATCACTGAATTTGTCTACCAAGCTATTCATAATAACGGTGAAGCTCGTGCCGTGGCCCTAGACATCTCCAAAGCGTTTGATAGAGTTTGGCATGCCGGCCTTCTTCGCAAGCTCCAGGGTTATGGTATTACAGGTCGATTGTTTGACCTAATACAATCATTCCTGTCAAGCCGTGAATTGAAGGTCGTTCTCAATGGATTCATCTCCAGCTCCTATCCCACTAACGCAGGTGTTCCTCAAGGCTCCATCCTAGGCCCTACACTGTTCCTCATATTCATAAACGACCTTCTTGACGCCATAGATTCCCAAGTCGGCATCTATGCGGACGACACCACAATTTACTCCTGCCTCAAACACAAATCTAGTGATACTGACAAAGTTAACCTGGCAGTTCGATTAGAAAAGGACCTCCAATCGGTTGTTAACTGGGGCAAGGAATGGACAGTTAACTTTAACGCCTCTAAAACAAAACTGCTCTCTATTAACCACCACAGGGATCCATCCCTCCATCCTATTAGAATGTCTGAAGACCAACTTTTCGAGAGCTCCTCTCTGCGATTGCTCGGTCTCACGCTGTCCGCTGATCTGAGATGGAACAAATACATCGAGTCAATTGCATCATCCACCGCAAGGTAAGTTGGCTCCCTGTGCCGAGCCAGGAAATTTTTCTCCCCGGAATCGATCCTCCAAATCTATAAATCGACCATTCTCCCTTGCATGGAGTATTGCTGCCATATATGGTCTGGAGCCCCTGATGTTTGCCTCATGGTTCTTGATAAGATCCAGAGACGGATATGCAATGTAATTGGCCCTGATCTGTCATCTCGTCTGCAGTCGCTCTGTCACAGACGCGACGTTGCCTCGCTCTGTCTTTTTTACAAATACTTTCACGATAATTGCTCCGAGGAGCTGCTTTCGCTGGTTCCTAGGCCTCATGAATTTAAACGTCCTACGAGGATGGCATCCCGTTCCCACCTCTTCACCGTTGAAACTGTTAGATGTAGACGTCTCTTCAACTCCAATAGCTTCATGTCTCGCACATCTCGCCTGTGGAACTCCCTTCCTTATTCCTGTTTCCCTGACAAATACAATCTCCAACTATTTAAGTGTAACGTCAATCGACATCTCCAGTTGCCTTGATCTATCCACTTCCGTTCTCCACATCCTTTCACCTTTCATTCCTATCTGCTCTCGCTCCAAATCTTCTGTAACCCCCTAGCCTTGATCGATCCACTATCTTTCTCCACATCCTCTCCTTTATCACTCCTATCTGCTCTTCCTCCAAACCTTCTGTAACCCCTTGCGTGCTAGTGGCTTCCAGCCTTGCTTGGGGTGATAAGCTTATATATATATATATATATATATATATATATATATATATATATATATATGTAAGCAAATGTGTGGATGTAGATCCGACGGTATGATGAAAATGTGGAAAAGACAAAGCAAAATCCGAATATATGAGTTTACTGTTTTTATTTTGTTTTTGTTTTTGTTATTCTGTCGACGTCAGACGTTTCGGTCAAATAGACCTTCTTCGCGACATGGTTAATGGAGACATATTTATATTAGATTTAAGTTTGGTGGAGAGACGATATATACAGGACTGGTCAGAAACAGAAAAACTGAAATTCTAAAGTCAAGTCATATATATATATTTGGCGAACCCAAGCTACAATTCATTGAACAGGTTGCTGATAAATCAGTAATTTATTCCCCTTGCTGAACAATTAGAAACGATGTTAATTTCCAAGTCCCACCACCATTACGACAACTTAGATATTTGGTAGGTCTCATAAAATTTATCCAAGTTTCATTCTAAACTTCTTTTTAGCCGATTGTTCCCACATGACAAAACCTAAAAGCCATTTAAGGTAGAGAGTACTGAATAGCGGTCTTTTATGGATCTGAGTAATAGGATAGATAATGGTTGACCTAGATTTCAAGAGGTTATGGAAGCATCCCCTCGGGAGTCTGTTCCGCAATGTAGCAGATATTGGGAATACGTTTTCTGAATGGAACTTCCACCTTACTAATGGAATACGAATGGAATGAAGATGTTTCTCCCTTTTGTAGACGGTATGACGGGTGGAACTAAAGAATGTCGCACGTCTGAACATTTCCCATGTTAGTAGTGCAATGACAAGTTTGTGCATGTGGGGAAAGTTGGTGTAGGGTGGAAGATAATTGCTTCTAAGGCCGCGTAAACGCTTTTGAACATTGGAGAGAGAGAGAGAAAGAAAGAAAGAAAGAGAAAGAAAGAAAGAGAAAGAAAGAGAAAGAGAGAGAGAAATAAAGAAAGAAAGAAAAGATAAAGAAAGACAGAGAGAGAGAAAGAAAGACAGAAGGAGAGAGAGAAAGAGAGAAAGATAGAGAGAAAGAACGTGGAAGAACAAGACAAAGAACGAAAGAGAAAGAAAGAAAGAAAGAAAGAAAAAGAGAGAGAAAGAAAGAGAGAAAGTAAAAAAAGAAAGAAAGAGAAGCAGAAAGAGAGAAAGAAAGAGAGAAAGAAAGACAGACGGAGAAAAAAAGAGTGAAAGATAGAAAGAAAGAAAAGAAAGAGAAATAAGAAAAAGACAAAGAACGAAAGAGAAAGAAAAAAAAGAAAGAAAAAGAAAGAATGAAAGAGAGAAAAAAGAAAGAAAAAGAGAAAGAGACAAAGAAAGACAGAGAGAGAGAGAGAGAGAGAGAGAGAGAGAGAGAGAGAGAGAGAGAGAGAGAGATTGCGTAGCCACAGCCCAGGTATAGCAGCAATACTTAATTTTTGGTTTGATCTGATTCCTGTATGCTTACATATTTTGCGACTATTAAGTGATCTTCTGAAAACCGATCTAAAAATATGAAATTTATCGCCGCAGCGACAACAGCTTTTTATTTATATAAAGAAGAACACCTTAGCAGATTACACGAAACTCAATTATAGCTCAGAAGATGCAAACATGAAGTTATTGCTGGACACAGATGCGTCTAATCACGCAACAGGGGCAGTTCTACATCAGAGACTTTAGAAACTGAATTTTTACAGCTAAATTGAACAAGATACAAAACAAATAAAAATACAATAATTAAATTGTTGTCTGCGGCAATATAATTTAATCAGAAAATTGCTAACGTCGTCCATGACAAAGTAATTTAATAATAAAACTGTTAGCGTTTTGTATGGTTAAATAATTTAGCAATAAAATTGTTTTAAATGTCGTCTATAACATCATAATTTAGTAATGAAATTGTTGATGTTCTTTATGACAATATAATTCAAATATGCAGGTGATGTTGCGTTCCGAAAGTATTGCCTCCCATATATTTCGTCTAAAGTGCAGCCGATTCGTGTAGCAAATTAACACCATTGGAGAGAGCGTGTTACTTTCCAACAGAGTCATCTCCGTGGGCTATGCATTTTTGCTCCGAAAATAATACATCCCAATTTATTTTCACGGAAACGGCAACAGATTAAGGGGACATAATGATACCATTAGACAGAGTGGCTGTTCACCATTGGCTATGCATTTTCAAGGTTAATCTGGTAGACAGCACAAGGAAAGCCCGAGAATGCATTGACTGAAATGAGATAGTTAGCTTCTGTCTACTTAGCTGTTCTTTTATTGACCTTTCCCCTTAATAGAAGATACCTCCAAAAAAAAATTAAAAAAAATAAAAATAAAAAAAATACCTAAGGTTTAAAATGATTTTTTTTTAATTAGAAATCTTCCTTGAAGCTTTTATTTTAATTTTAATTTCAAGCTAATAGACTGAATTTAATATTCCAATAATCAGAATACTTTGCTGTATTTCAAAACGGATTTAAATCGACTGGAAGTAGTTTTTTCTTAAATCGCTAAAAATCGTTGATTTTGGCGCCACTTTTAGTCATCTGTCAACACAAGGTAATTCTCTTTATTAAAAAATCTTTCAAAAATAAATGATACTTTTCTGAAATCTTATTTGAGTAATATTAGCTGATTTGAAGTTTAATTTGATTTGAAACAAATATTACTTTTAGTTTAAAATATCGCAGAAATACATTTTAACATGTAGATACGTGTTTATTTAAGGTGTTGACAGATTGGCTGACCACCGGAAGTTTATATAATTTTTTCTATGGGGGATATATCTGTAAAAGTTACTTGAAGAATATAACGTGAGTGCCTTTTTGATATAATTATTTTTACTATCGAGCAATCTTAAAAAATTAAGAAACAAAAAATATTCTCCGTAATCTAATATTTTACTGAATTCTAGGTATTTTCTAATATTTTACTGAATTCTAGGTACTTTCGCTTTAAATTTACGATAGTTATCGCTTTTATTTTTTGATAATGTCGTGTATGGACGTCAGTGTTTACAAAAATCGACACCTTTATACAAAAAAAAAAAAAAAAAATTGAAAATTCTTTTTAAAATATTTGGGGTCGCGTAAGCTTTTCCACTCATGATTAGTGAATATAGTTTTTACTTAATAAAAGTATCAATTAACCTCTACAAATTAATACAGAAATTTAAAAGATTTAAAACTTTATAAATTATTCTATTTAAAAATAAAACAATTCTTGTAAAAATTAATTATTTATCGAAAATGTTTTTCTTAAGTCAATAGTGTCCATAAAATATCATATTTATTAACGCAAATAAAAGTTTTTCTAATTAAATAATGTCTTAGTTTGACTGCATTTTTTTACGATTCAGAGCAGATTTTCGGTAACTGAGGGACCTGTTTAAAAAAGTTTCATTAAAATCCGACAATTATTTGATTTTTTTGTAAGAATTTAATGTTTTTTTTCACGGCAAAAAAAAAAGACGCTAAAATTTTCCATACTAATCTTCGATCCACTCACGGACGCAAAAAATCAAGAATCTTAACAAAAATCTCGAACGTGCTAGAAAGAATTTAAAAAAAATAATAAAATAATTAAAACAAATTTTCGTCTTTCCTCTTAATAATAACATTTGGTTTTTCCTTATAATAACAATTGGTCCTTCCTTTTAATAACAATTGGTCTTTCCTCTTAATAACATTTGGTCTTTCCTCTTAATAATAAAATTTGTTTTTTCCTCTTAATAATAACATTTGGTTTTTCCTTGTAATAACATTTAGTCTTTCCTCTTAATAACATTTGGTCATTCCTTTTAATAACATTTGATCTTTCCTCTCAATAATAACATTTGGTCTTTCCTCTTAATAGTAACATTTGGTCTTTCCTCTTAATAAAAAAAATTGGCCTTTTCTCATCATAACATTTGGTCTTTTCTCTTAATAACAGTCAGTCTTTCCTCTTAATAATAACATTTGGTCTTTCCTTTTAATAACAATTGGTCTTTCCCCTTAATAATAACATTTGGTCTTTCCTCTTAATAATAACATTTGGTCTTTCCTCTCAATAATAACATTTGGCCTTGCCTCTTAATAACATTTTGTCTTTTCTCGTAATAATAAAATTTGTTTTTTCCTCTAAATAATAACATTTGGTCTTTCCTCTTTATAATAACATCTGGTCTTTCCTCTTAATAATAACATTTGGTCTTTCCTCTTAATAACGTTTGGTCTTTCCTCGTAATAACATTTGGTCTTTCCTCTTAATAATAACATTTGTATTTTTCTCTTAATAATAACTTTTGATCTTTCCTTTTAATAATACCATTTTGTCTTTCGTCTTAATAATAACATTTGGTATTTCCTCTTTATAACATTTGGTCTTTCCACGTAATAACATTTGGTCTTTCCTCTTAATAATAACATTTGGCCTTTTCTCTTAATAATAACTTTTGATCTTTCCTTTTAATAATAACAACATGTCTTTCGTCTTAATAATAACATTTGGTCTTGCCTCTTAATAATAACATTTGGTAATCCTCGTAATAATAACTTTTAGTCTTTCCTCGTAATAACATTTGGTGTTTCCTCTTAATAATAACATTTTATCTTTCCTCTTAATAATAACATTTGGTCTTTCCTCTTTATAATAACATTTGGTATTTCCTCGTAATAATAACATTTAGTCTTTCTTCGTAATAACATTTGGTCATTCCTCTTAATAATAACGTTTGGTCTTTCCTCTTAATAATAACATTTGATCTTTCCTCTTCATAATAACATTTGGGCTTCCCTCTTGATAATAACATTTGGTCTTTCCTTTTAATAATAAAATTTTGTCTTTCCTCTTAATAATAACATTTGGTCTTTCCTCTTGATAATAACATTTGGTATTTTCTCTTAATAATAACATAGACATTTTGATGATAAAACTTTCTTTTTATTAAGTTTGGAGCATTTTTTCATCCTGATATGCTCTTTTTTAACATAATGTTTTGTAGGTACGTGTGGAGTTACCTATTTAAGAGTGTTTATTTTCTCATATTTTCTCACATTCAATAACCGCTCCCCATTGCGGCTTAGTGGCTTTATTGCTTTGCTTTAAATGAAATGATTAAAATAAATTTTATTCTGAATCTGACAGAAAGCTCATTCTAAAGCATTCAAGAAATTTGCACCAGGGCTTTCAATATGAATTCTCTTGAAAATAATTCTCTTCAGTAGCTGAAAACGTACGCATTGTTCATCTTTATTGCGTCGCCAGACAGCATATGCCGTCAAAGACTATGTTCTGATTTTTAAAAAATGTTTACGAGAAATTTGAATAAATTTGAATTCATGAAAAGCTTTTCTATCCTAGACGTATTGTGATGGAAAAAAAAATCAATTTTAAAACCGACAAAATTGATTTTCTATCAAAATAATACGATCTCAGAATTAAAAATTTAATTAAATCTTTGATTAAAACCATTTCGGATAGGAAGAAGAAAGCAAGAATAATGACCTTTTTAAATTAGTTCCTCCCTGTCAAGTACTGCATTTGATCTTTAGGGAGTCGTTTGATTGTCAGAATCAAACTGTTCCTCTATACGGCAGCAGGTGAAACCTTTGCCTGGAATTCGCCTTCATACATAAACCTTTCCAGTTTCATTGATTTGAAAGCTAAATGGGACTTGACACGACCAATAAAATTAAAATCAACATTAGTTTTATTTTTTGAGTACCACCCTCGCCACGCCCCGTAAAAAATTCAAACCAAATGTTTCGATTGATTACGAAAAGATTCCAAATTCCGGTTTTCCCATCAAGTTTTTTTCTTTTCTTCGAGCCATCAAGGTAACTGTAATAAAGGGAAGAATTGACTGGGTAGAGAGATAGATAGATAGATAGATAGAGAGAGAGAGAGAGAGAGAGAGAGAGAGAGAGAGCAGGAGAAAGCGTTAGAGAGGGAATCAGAGCTACAGAGAGAGATGGAGATAAGTTAGGGGGAGAGAGTGGTTGAAACAAGGATAAATAGCAAGGGAAGAAGTGAGAGCGATAAAGAAAGAGAGAAAAAGAGGGAGGAGAGTGCAGGTGAGAGGAGAAAGACAGGGAGAGAGAGGCGAGAGAAAGAAAGGGGGAGAGAGAGAGGATGGAGGAAAGAATGAGAAGGATTGAAGAAGGTGGAATAGAGGGAAAGGATAGAGTGGAAGAGAGAGAGAGAGAGAGAGAGAGAGATGGGTAGTGAGTGGGAGAGGGAGTGATGGTAAATTCAAGAGAGGGTAAAAGAATAAGAGAGAGGGTGAGAATGAGAGGAAAAGACACAGAGTAGTCGATTCAGGATGTGGTTGATCATGACTCTCCACAACTTCATTTTTTTTATATTTGTGTATTCCTATGACGTGTTTGGAAAAAAATAGTGAATTGGTTTCCCGTTACCATTTCCATCAGTTTGGAATTCTGAGTAGCCCTTCTCTTAGACTAGCTGTCACGCAAAGTTTACAGAGTCCAGTCTGCTTTACTATTTAACCCATTGATGGGGGAGAAGGTATTCGTGCAAACGTAAACGTAACAAACTAGACAAGAATTTTAACCTGGCTCTCCGATTTCCCTTTCCGTTTCCTCTACTTCTTTGTGTCGTTTCCCTTCAGGAAGTGGGCGACCATGGCCCTCCACAGCTTTCTATATCCTGTAGCTCTTTACAACGTTTCTCCTTTGCCAAAAGCCCCCACCCACCCTTCCGTCATCCATTCACACAAGCTCGTCAGGTAATTGGCTCGCTACCTTACCTTGTCCTTTTTGCCTTCGATGTGTCCAGTGAGTGTTAAATTCTCCAAGCACCCTTCCTCGTTATGTGTACAACAAATTTCAGTGGTTTCTTTCTGATTCTGAGTATAAGAGTCCTTTTTCTGCCCATTTTCCTTCGTTGTTTACCATGGTATTCTCAGCAGCCTTCTGTAAAACCACATTTCTGTTGCCACCAGTTTTCTCTTCGTCTGTGAGGAGATTGTCCAGCATTTACTGTTATATCAGAGGATTCATAGTACATAACACTCTTTTCTTTGCTTCAATATTTATCCCATTTCTATTCCTCCTAGTCCCCTGCTCTGCCCCCCCCCATTTACACAAGCTCTTTAGGTAGGTTACTCGATGTTTCCATCAAGCCCTCTTGCCTTAAATATGTCTCGGAAGTGTCAAAATTCCCAGCCTCTCTTCGTGTAATAATGAAAATGACTCTTCGAAATATCAGATATTTATCTATATAATCTGATTTAATTGTTTAATTTGAAAGACTTGATTTCTTTTAATATAAAGTTTTATTTAAAAAAAAAATTGATAGGGGATTCATTCCGTCAAAAAATTCGGTGACGGAATTTAGGGTTCAGCTCTGTGGAGCGCGAGGTCATGGCATTCCAAAGAAACCCACTAATTGTATTGCATGACTCAGTTCTTCAAGAATTCCTCACGATTTTTCGATCCAAGTGCATTCTGCGAAACACGCAAGTCATTTCTTCAACATTTTCAAAATCCAATTGCGTACCTTTTTTTTTCACAATCAGCGGGGGAAAAATTGCAGAAGTGTCTTGATAGAGTTCCGTGTAGAATTTATCATTTATAACTTGTATTAAATAGTTTTATTTCGGACTACTACTACTACTACTACTACTACTACTACTACTACAAATACTACAACAACAAAAACTACTACTAATAATATAAATTTACTGGTGAATCATAATTCTTAATTTGTTCGCAGACACCGTAACATTTCAGTTTGTGAAGAGGAAGTGCATACCAAACCTTGCCGAAAGCTTTCGAGATGTTAAAATCCCTTCTTTCAACCGTGCGCCAATGGCTTAGCGGAAAATCTGTGACTGTTGCCGAATCACGGCTTGAATCAATCGGATGTTTCGCCAGACTGATGAGCTATGAGACAGCGAAACAGTCTGTCAGTTGATGACAATATATATATATATATATATATATTTAATATCAAGTATGTGGTGCAGTTCAACTTCTATATCTGTTTTCTGTATGAATGATTCATTGTAATATATATATATATATATATATATATATATATATATATATATATATATATATATATATATATATTTATTATAGTAAAAAAAGAAATAACAGTAAGATATATAATCCGGTGTTCTTATTGATATTTTTATTTTTACAAAACAGTGCTCAATGTAAATTTACAGAGCATAAATATTATAAATTAACTGATTTAATTGATTTATTTATTTTTAAATCAGTTAATTTATAATATATGTATATATATATATATATATATATATATATATATATATATATATATATATATATATATATATATATATATTTATAATATATATTTATATATATATTTATATATATATTTATAATATATATATTTATATATACATATGTAACTGATTTAATTAATTAATTTATTTTTAAATCAGTTAATTTATAATATATATATATATATATATATGTATATATATATATATATATATATATATATATATATATATATATAAAATTATGAAACAGAGGAATCCAAAATTATCTCATGAGTATAGACTATTTCAACTAATGTCAATAGCCTTATTCAACTCAAATATAATAAGTTGAGTTGAATAAGTCTGATGCATTGGCGTTAGTGGAAATAGTCTATACTCATGAGGTAATTTTGAATTCCTGTTATGTAATTTATATGCTCTGTTACAATAAATACATTGAGCTTTTTTGTGGATCAGTTTTAATATTTTATATTATTAGGATCCAGTTACATTATATACCAACGGATTTATTACCTGTATTATATATATATATATATATATATATATATATGATGAATATATAGTTTTAAATCATGCTATATTTATGTGTAAAAGTTCTCAGTATCTGGGATAGAGCGTGTGCTAATATGATAGCGGACGCTGAGTGGCAACTGTGATTTATGAGTGAATGCTATCTTCAAGCTCTTCATCAGTGTCCAAGACGAATTGGAGATGCCAAAAATCAAGCAAGTATGAAGATTTAAATATCAGGGAATGGTTTTAACAGAGGACTGAAATGGTGACACCGAAATGCGAAGACGCATTGAGATAGCGATAGATGCCTTTCAAAAATTAACCAAAGAAACAAGAAACAGGACAAATTTCGTTATAAACAAAGAAGAGAGTACCAGGATATAGATATGGTAGCGAATGCCTGACAATCTCATCACAGAGAACGAGGAGATTTGAGGCAACAGAAAAGTGTATCTACAGAAGGATGCTGAGAATATCATGTAACGGGCATCTCGGCAACAATGAAGTTTTAAGGAAAATGGAAACAAAAAGGACGCTTATGCTTAGGAAGGGTCAGTCGAAATTGCTAGGATATATAATGAGAAAAGGATGTTTGGAAAATTAGATACTCACAGGAAACATTGACGGTGACAGGGACAGAAGAAAACAGCGCATAAACTTTTTTTTAATCAATTCATCCCAAGTAAGGCAATAAAGCCACTAGGACGTAAGGGACTTACTGAGTGCTAGAGAATATGAGAAAAAACTACTATTAATGAGAGAGAACAATAAAAGAACAAGAATTAAGAAGACTGAAGATAACGATTGATATTGCATTTAAATTTTTGAAAATTAAAGCTGACTGGGAAGCAAGTAGCCGGAGAAGAGAAGAAACTGTTAGCATAGAACTTACGGTTACATCTCGCCATTTCAACTGTAAAATGATGAGACCGTGTTGCTAATCTAGTACACAGTTTAAATTCATAAAGTCTAGGTACCATAGCGGAAAGTTAATCAGAACAATTACCATGAAAGTATTTATAGAAATGACACAGGTAAGGTACGTTACAACAGTGGCAAAGTGACTGAAGCCGAGATTCTTCTTTGGCTTTTATCAGGAATCTCTAAATACATAGCAGGAACACCAGAGCAAATATGACAGCAATATTCAAAGCAAGGACGAATTTTAGATTCTTCTTTGGATTTTTTGTATTGTTGCTTTGGTAATGGGCTACAGCAATGGTTCCCAACCTTATTCTGGTCATGGCCCCCTTCAATCCAATACGAATTCTTTATGGTCCCTCATGCCAACTTGAGTTCTTATCCCCTCTCCTGCCCCTTCCTTCAACTTAATACATATAGGGAAATATGAATATTTAAGTTTGGCTAGTACTATGGCATCAAAACACTAACTCCAGTTGTAAATCAAAGAATAATATTATTTGGATAAATATTTTATTTGAATAAACTCATTTACAAAACAAAAAATACATGTTCCATCAGCTCTAACTTGTATGATTTCAATGGGATCCCTGTGACTGGTGCAAGGCTGCCAAATTGTCAATGTTTGGCTTGAGGGTCGTCGGAAAGAGACGTAATTCGCCTCTTTTTGCTACGTTAAGGCGATTTTGAGTCTTTGATAGCAGATGTATCATCCGAGTGAAATGAGACTCAACCAAGTAAGATGCGGGGGAAAAGCGGGTAAGAACAACTTCACATCTCTCCAGAGTAGTGGGTAATTCTTATGCATGTCTTCATTCATCCACAGCTTTTGGTATCCTCCACACTTGAACCTCGCTTGAGCTGCTGTGTTATCTTGAAGTTCAATGGAACTTACTTGTAGGGTGATATCAACTTCAGATGCACCAGCAATGAAGGGACCCAGAATCCAATGCGGCACTGTCATTTGGAGTAGATCAGAGAAGCGAGTTTTCATATCATTATACAACTGCTTCAAATGACCAACATACACTGCTAGGTCATCATCAAGCAGCTAGGTGGATATATTTACTAAGAAAGGAAACTCTGCAAACTCCCATCTCCCAAGGTTCAACCAGAACAGCTTTAATTTTCCATTAAATGCGTTAATTGCCTCCTTGGAGGAAAAAAAGTTGAAGTCATTTCGTTGGAGCTCTTTGATCAGGACATTTAGCTTTTCAAAATTAAAAGACAAGTTAGTCAAAATATACCTTAATTTAAACTTTAAACTATGAGTTTTATATTTTAAGAAATTGAAAACTAAAAACGGCCATTTTGCATAGATCAGATGAAAAAAGTACAATAAATAAATATTTATGTTAACAAAATGGCTTAGTTTAATTTAATATTTAACTTAAAAATAAATTTAATATTTTATTTTAAATAATAATTATTAATTAGAAAATACTCCATATATATATATTTTGTGGGTTCTAAATTTTCTGTGCCCCCACATGTCCCCCTCATTTTTCAAACTTGGCCTTGTGGACCCTGAAATATTTTCATGGCCTCCAGGAGGGCCATATGGCTCACGTTGAGAATTCTTGGGCTAAAGTATGCCGAATGAAGCAGCTTGGCCCAGATTGACTTCGGACTCTATCGCGCATACAAGCTTAACTTGTAACGGTCTCGTTCACGCCCGTTATTTATTGCAGTACTTGGATGAAACGTTTGTAGAATGTGGTCGTTTCATCACCCGAAAGAGGTTCCATCAGTGACACTGGTTTGTGTGGCAGTTTTTAGCAAAGGACGACATTCCCCAGATCCGACAGCCACCATATTCCCCAGATCTCACTCCTTGGAAGTATCTCCTCTTACCAAAAATCGCACTTGAAAGGAAGAAGATTTCAAGACGTCCAGGAAATTCAAGGGAATGTGATGAGGATTCATGAACAAAAGGAGTTCCAGGAATGCGTCCATCAATGGAAACGCTACTTCAGAAGGGGGGACTATTTCGAAGGAGATTAAATGTTGAATTGATATGTGTTATAGTTTTCTTTTTATACCACCA
Organism: Acanthosepion esculentum; assembly: GCA_964036315.1. Taxonomy (NCBI): domain Eukaryota; kingdom Metazoa; phylum Mollusca; class Cephalopoda; order Sepiida; family Sepiidae; genus Acanthosepion; species Acanthosepion esculentum. The sequence continues at coordinate 40,305,966 of OZ038490.1, forward strand.
GTCCCGATAAGAGGACTACTTCGAAGGAGATTAAATGTTGAATTGATATGTATTATAGTTTTCTTTTTATAGCATAAGTCCCGATACTTTTTGATCAGACCTCATATACTTGTGCGCGTATATCGACTTTTGCGATTGGCGATTGGCTTAAAAAAAAGTCGTGCTATATTATGTAATTGCTAATAATAATAATAATAATAATAATATATATATATTATATTTTTGTAATATAGCTCTAGTTCGGTGTATTTTGCTTCGCTGACTGCCGCTTGATCAAATTTCAAATCTAAATTTAAACAGTCACTCAGTTATGTGCCATGCGTGATACACGCTTAGGCGATCTTGCATCTTTCGATACATGACTGAGGAAGCAGATTTTTTCCCGCAGTAGGTTGCCATTTCTTTCTGCGGTAGACCAGTTGCCATCCAATGCTATAGAACCCGGTCTGTCCTGCTATTTACCCATAGCTGGGGGAGAAGAAGAGGGTCCATCATACCTTTCCCAAGCATATTAGCAAGTAAGTGAATGTAATGGATTATAGTAGTATGATGAAAATTAGAATAAAAAATCCCATTAGGGGTCAGTACAAATAGCTTGTTTCCATTGTCAACCATTGAACAAGCAACATAGAGTTGTCCGCGAGAAAACCAGGGTTCCATCAAATGGAGTCCAGTTCAGTCAGTTATGTGCCATGCGTGATACACGCTTAGGCGATCCTGCATCTTTCGATACATGACTGGAGAAGCAGATTTTTCCCGCAGTATGTTGCCATTTCTTTCAGCGGTAGGCCAGTTGCCATCCAAGGTTATAGAACCCGGTCTGTCCTGCTATTTACCCAAAGCTGAGGGGAGAAGAAGAGGATTCATACTTTTCCCATTATTAGCACGTCAGTGAATGTAATGGATTCAACTGGAATTCGAACTCGGCTCTCCGATTCCTCAATCCGAGCCGCTATCCATTCCTCCACCATTTAAACAACTACATTTATTAAGACAATATATTCAATTTAAACTCAGGTGTTATAAAAATGCTTACTGCCATATCACGTTGAAACACCGGTTCCCGTCTGATCATCGAAGTTAAGTCGAACCCGGTCAGTACTTAGATAGTTGACCGCTGGACAATGCCAGTTAGTGTAAGCTTGGATGTGCGGGTGGCGTAAGGAATAAAGGCTCGGAAAGAGAAATCGGAGGGTCGAGTTTGAAATTCCAGTCGGGTTAGTCATATTCACTTACGCGCAAATACCTTGGGAAGTTATGAATAAACCTCACCTCCTCCCAGCTATGGGTTAAATAGTAAGAATTGTATTAGAAAATCATTATTATCTCTCAAGAATTATTATAATCCATAAATATGTTTCGGCTTTAAATAACCTCAAAAAGGGTTGATAAGCCGTAAAAACAGAACAAACAAATAAAAATAAAACGAAATGAATCAAAGTTATAAACATGACTTTAACGGATAGCATATTTAAGCTTACATGGATAGAATCAATGCGATACTCACGTTCGCAGGAAGGTTCCAAACTAGCGTCCAGTTGGCAGACGGGTGAGCACTGTATTCAAGTAAACATAATGGTGAATGATGGATATTTATCTAACACAATATCCGCACTAAAAGCAGCAGCCAACCAGAACTCAGAGAATGGGATTGCCTAAGTGGCAGAATAGAACATTCCAGCTTGCTACATATACCAGCTGTTCTAACCTTTGGGACCGGAGAGCTTACAATAGACAAAGCACTAATATGGTTATACAATGATATGCCTTTTCCGGTTTATCAGGGGTTATTGCCAGAAAAAAAAAGGAAATTAGTTATGGTAACACAGATATCGATTTCGCTTTCATTTAAAATGTGTGTGCATGAACGTTTTTCGTATGCACGTGCGTATTTGCCATTCAATGTGAATCCTAAACATATTTCGACAAAAGTAAAAAGAAGACTTAAAAATAACCCTATTTATTAACGAATAATTTCCGGAGAGTCCAATCAAATAAAATTAATCTTAATTATTTTTAGGGTTAATTATTTACGAATAAATAGAGACATGAGGAAAAATTATTCTAAGCCGACGCGTTTCGTCCTCTGAGGGTCTTTATTATTTTGATGCAAGTGGTTATATATAAAAGCGAGGATGTCATTGGTTTATCAAGGCTAGTAAATTTGAGAACGTTCATGAATATTCATCAGGTGGTTGAAAGGCCAGTCGAAACATGAAGGGGTCACAAAGTGCCATCATTTAAAATCTGGCAAAAAGTAAGCGAGTAATATTCAGGAATTAAAAAAAAATGTATATGGTTTGAATTGTGATTAGATTGCTATGGTATGAGATGAACGTATGTGTTGTACATCTTCAAAAACATTTAACCATTTTCTTTTGTTTTTCGTCATATTTGTAGTCGTGTATGTTGGCTTAGGAAAGTAATAATTCTTTCAGGTATGGCGAGATTGGGAAAAACGGTGCGTAGATTTACATTCTGATAAGATTCGATAGCGGCAGTATCGATAATTTTCCTTTTGAGTAAATTATTTCCTCTTTTGATGGATATGGCATTCTTTAGATAAAATTGTGATCGAATTTATCTCTGTGCATGACTAGTGCATTTGATAAATTGTTATGTACGAGTTTCCTTTTGTGTTCATAGATAAATTTTCTTTTTTTTTAAATTTCTGCATGTTTCCCCAAATACCGTTTAAAACCACAACCCCTGAAGACTGAAAATTTTACTAAGAAACATCGATGTCGGGATAAAATTGATGTTTAAAAGTTAAGTCATCTTTTCATATAATATCATTAACGTTCTATTTTTAATACTGTTTTAATATTTCTAATATTGAGCATTATATATAAAATTATCTGCTGTTTCTTAATTCTTAAATCATATATATATATATATATATATATATATATATATATATATATATATATATATATATATATATGACGTTATGGATTTAACCGTTTTCTTTTGATTATTTAACATATCGTGGATGTTGGCTTGGGAAATTAGGAATTCTTTCAGGAAAGGTGAGATTGGGAAAAAAACCGGGGCGTAGATTTATATAAGATTCGATGGCGGCACTCTTAACATTATAATTATGGTCGAATTTATATATATATATATATATATATATATATATATATATATATATATATATATATTTCTGCATGTTTCCCCAATGTAGCGTGAGGAACAGTTTTAGCAATTTATTTTATATATGCGCGCTTCAGATTTATTATTAGTATGGGTGTTTCTAAATATTTCTTAAGTATTTATCTTTTTTTTCCAAATTTATAATTTTATTGCTTAGCTCAGGATAGAAGCTGTCCAGACTGAATGAGAGGGCAATGTATTATTTCAATGTCTTATTTCAAACTTAGACAAATTGTGTGTCTATGTGCGTGCGTGCGCCTCTGTTTGTATATTTATATTAAATGGCAGAAGCACATGTAAGTCACTCACGCACAAGACAGACATGCGCATTGCGCATATACATTACACACTCGTATGAAAATTCATGCGCAGACAGTTTGTAACGAACAGAGAATCAGTTAATCTTTTATTATATAGATTAGATACTTTTCTAAGCAAGGGAAAGCTTTCTTTTTATGTGCCGTGTCCCGTCAGGACGTAGGCGATCATGGCTCTCCACTTCCCCCTATCCCTTGTAGCTCTCAATAAGTTTCGTGCCTCTGCCAACTCTTCCAGACTACGTTCTGCCATCCACTTGCTTAAGCCCGCCAGGTATGCCATGCGTTGCTTTCCCTTGTTTCCCTTGTCCCTCTATTCGACCTGTGAGTATCAGATTCTCTAAGCCCTCCTTTCTCGTTACGCATCCCAGAAATTCCATCTGCCTCTTCATTGTGTTACGTATAAGCTTCCTTCTTGCTTGCATCCTCTCCAAGACCACGTCGTTGCTCACTCGCTCAGTCCATGATATCCTTAGCATCCTTCTGTGGAGCTACATCTCTGCTGCCTCGAGTCTCATCTTCATCTTTGAGGGAGACCGTCTAACATTCGCTGCCGTATAAGAGGACAGATGTCACGTAGCTGCTCAGTACTCTTTTCTTTGTCACCAAAGAAATCCTCATGTCTCGCAGTACTCTACCCAGGTTTTTGGAATGCAACCTTGGTGATTCCAATCTGTCTTTACATCTCAGTGTCGCACCTACTGTCCGCCGTCAAAACACTTCCCAGATATTTAAACTTCCTATTAGATACTTAAGTGTCTGTATTTTAAAAAATGTATTTTTCTCTATTTATCAATAATATTAAAATTAATGCGAAAAAATATTAACAACAGTAACAACAAAAACAACAAAATGACCCTCTGCCCCTTTCTACTATCTAGAGTGATGACATTTCCAACTAATGCTGTGTTTGGATGGGACATTTTTGGATAAACCTTGCTTCTAAGACTGATTGTGGCAACACAATCTCTGGTACAAGGTAATATAAAAGGAATGTCTTGAAAAACAAATCTTGAGAAGAGAATAGTCTCTCAAGATTATTTCCAAAAAAGGACAGAACGGGGAAAGTACTTTAATAAGCCAGTTCGTACTGTTGAAAAGGGAAGTGTAGCGTAGCAGCTCAGACCAGACACCAGGTTTACTCGCAGAGCGCTTCTTGTTTTCGTCGAACTTTTGGGGCTTTACATTTATCACTTTATATATTGATTTTCTAAGCATAGCTTTGATGTGGCACAAGGCCGAAAGTAGGGGGCACCCAGTAAGAATCGAAACACTACTCAGTCGTAATTGTTCTAGCGAGACAAGCTTGCTAACCATTACACTACCTCGAGGTCCCCACCTTCATATGTGACTTCGTTTGCTGTACAAAACGTTTATCCTATCACTGAATATGAAACTGATCCCTGAACAATAGTGCGTTTGAATTTTGTTACATTCCGTGCTAAGGGAATAAACACATAGCACCAGGTGGATACTAGAAGAAAAGTTTATTGTACACAATAAGTACAATATGAAATACAGTACAGTTATACACACAGGTCAATCTAGTAGAGAGTGCCACTAATTGGAAGGTCGGACGTGATTGCGTCGTCTCGCTCTCACCTGTCCCAGTCTCTTGTAGACGGTTGACTTTATAGGTAATTACTACCTATAGTGTAATCATTCATGGGAGTGACTGGTTATTCCATTACATCAAATTTCATAGTTGTGTTGTCATATCATGCTATGGCAACAGAAAACAACTTTGAATGAAATTACCAATAAAAATGCTGCAATTGAGAGGGCTTGTAAATGAATGCAGTGGAAAGAGAAGTAATATTAATAATGCAGAGTGATAAAGCTTAATACAAGGAAACTAATTCTTTAGCCGGACCATTACCCAAGAAAAAAAACCATGAGACGAAATTGTAGCAGTCGGCAATTTTCTTTTCAGTTGTAACCTTTCTCTAAATGCCAGCTGTAGGCAAGCGAGGAAAAGTGAGGAGAGGTGAGGAGGGAACGGCCTAAGTGCCTTCCATTCGCGTGGCAGGTGAGCGGTCGTCTCTGATTTAGGCTGCTAGAGACCATTGTCTTATAGAGAACAAGCCTTTTTTGTCCTGTCAGCTTTCGTCTAAAATAGTCATTCGTCAAGAACCCAGGGCCTGGCTCCACTCAGCTAACCTCTTTGTCAGAGTCGGTTGACCGGCTTATTGGGCGACGCACTCCACTCAGCCGCCCTTCTTTGTCAAAACGATTTCTGTAACATCCAGCCGTTGTGTCCTTAAAGATATCTGCTGACAACTAATATCGCTACCGAAGGCGTCAGTCAGCTATTCGCCGTGTTTGTATTTCAAAGTAGTCAGAGTAATATGTCAGTCAACGAAGCAATTAACACTAGCAAATGATTTGACTAAAGAGGAAACTGGGTTCTGACATAACATGATCTGAAAAGAACTCTTGGATAACATACAAAAAATTAACTGGTATGTTGATTTTGTTTAGTGCCATATCAACCTCTATGGTTTATTTAATGCCGAAATCTAAATATTTTGAACGCCATTTTCCGGCTTCAGCTACAGATATTTGGGACGGAATTTTATGCCTTCAACTACAGATATTTTGTACTTTCAGGGTAAATGTATGTTTTTTTAGATATATAGTTTGTAGACAAACTGTACTGTTGGTAATTGTATTATACAAATGTGCTGTTGGTTTTTGTTTGGTGATTCACTATTTGCCTATAGCTGGAACCATAACAGGTGCTCCCATCTCAGGTCAGGGTGGACCTGGGAACAAGAGCAATTAAGAGGTGGTTCCACACTCCTCCAATCTCCCAATCAGAGACCTTGCTGCTGGATGTAATTTATCGTCATACCCAGGACAGCAACAACAGATTCATTTTGAAATAATTTGTCTGACATAAACACGCAACCTAAGTTTTCCTTAATAATAAAGGCAACTCATTCTCTTCAATTATGATTCTACAAAACAGTATCAACTTCTGAAAGTTTTTCACAAACGCCAATCACTCGGCAACTCTTTCCGTCCCCATAAATGAACGCCCCCGCTGTTATGTTGACTTACCAACCCAACGGCGCAAGTAAATTTGACGACTGTATATGTTCTCTTGAAACGACCGTCTGAGCACTTCGTGAACTTCGCTGAGAATTTACTCTATCTGCCAAGGGCTTTTATAACTTCTGCTACTACTGTCCCAACTTTCTTATAAAGATTTTCACAAAGTGAGCAATATTCATTTTAAATAAGGGGTGATAACGGAAGGCTGGTCTTCAATCTCTCTTTTCTTAAACTTAGCTAGCTACGATTACTGACCCAAACGTACCACAATATTCCTTACGCTAAAACAACACATTCTTACTTACCATTCTACTACAGTCACCATAATACCTCAGAGTCTCTGTGAAGTCCTAACTAGTTCCCATATGTACAATTTGTTTGTGGAGAATAAAAATAACATTTTGAGAAAAAGAAAAAGAATTACATGCGGCAGAAAAGTGACCGAAGTCGAGAAAGCAGGTTAGAGCCTATTACATTACAGACCTTTCTCTGGATTTTATCGAAAACCTCGAGATATATCGCAGGAAATAGTCCACGGTTATTATCTAATAATAAATATCAAATGGCTGAATGTATAAAGAGAAAGAATATTACGTGTTTGGCGCTATAAACATTATGACATTATGGCTTCGCCACTGCCTAAAAACAAACAAAAGTGCAATTCTGAATAATTAAACTATCGATTTATTTATTGGAAAGTCAAAAGAAGGAAAGACAAAGGAATTTGGAAGAGGAAATATCCAAAAAGTCATTTTTATAATCTGTCTCGTAAAATGCTAACAATTTCCTTTTATTTAAATATCTAATAAATAATCGAGTTTTTCAAACGTTAATGGTTTCGGCACCAGAAGTCTTAGATGAGAGCAATTTCTTTTCTGAGACGGTGCATAGAAAACAGACTGCATTGTTGTTATATATGTGACTTCGACTGCAAGCGTCTGTCAATATCTGTAAAGAAAGCAAAGACATTTTATTAAACGAAAAGTTCGTTTAAATTTTGAGTTACGCACGCGTCCAAAGGTCATTGGATGTTAATCGCTAACTTCACTGGACGAACATCAGAAAATTTTATGTGAAAAAGTGTCTGGTAAGATAAAATAGGCATCAATAAGCAATATATATATATATATATATATATATATATATATATATATATATATATATATATATATATGTTAGTATGGAGGGAACCAAGTTCGAATCCTGCCTGAAAGCGCATATATATATATATATATATATATATATATATATATATATATATATATATATATATATATATATTTAAATAAATACTGGGGTTTCGACCACTGCGGTCTCCTTAAATGCTTTGTTTACTCTGGCGTATATATATATATATATATATATATATATATATATATATATATACGTCGGAGGACACATTTTTTGGGAGATTTCTCGAACATTCAGGCCGTTAAATGTTAATACTGTTTATTATAAACAGAGCATTTACTTAATATTTGTATCTATAAAAATAACGTATAAACAAAAAAATCTATTAGTATATATATATATATATATATATATATATATATATATATATATATATATATATATATATATATATATATATATATATATAATGGCCGGCTATTCTGAGTTTCTGAGTACCCTAATCTGCGAAGGCGGCTAGCAAATTCCTTATTACAGATGCTCGCTTCTACTCTGGTTTATACTGTAACTATGCTGTGCGGACTGTAGTTAGACCGCACAATTTGGTGTGATAATTTTTTTGAACAAGGCCAGGTACGCTCAACCTCTCAGTCACGATGACTTGTGACTTTGTGCTAGCGCAACCATTGACGGCTTTCAAACAGTTCCATCTACCTAATTTTCACATAAAAGGCTTTTTAGGCACCTTCCAAATGAGACCCACCCCTCCAAGCCGCTGGAATTGCCACCCCGGATCATCTCGCTGACAAATCGACCATGGTGAAAGTCGAACCTGAATATTTATTTTCGTGTGTCACCGGTTATTTCACATATATCATGAAATCCCCTGCATCAGAAAATAAAGGCATTATTTTTTTTAATCAATTTTACTTTTTTTTAAACTGAAGCCGTTTCTATTTTAAATTTGTAATTTTTGGTTGCCCATGTTATATATATATATATATATATATATATATATATATATATATATATATATATATATAAAATTCATCGCCGGTATCACGACTTTCAGGCACAACGCAGTCGGTCAGTCTGTACTCAGCATCTGAAGATAGCGTTGTGCATGGAACTCAGAGTCGTGCTACTGGTGAGGAATAATATGTATGTTTAATAATTTATACTTAATAGCTCCGTTATATTACATCGAGCACTATTTTATTAACACCAACAGTCAATGCGCGATATCTTATATTTATATGCAATATATATACAAGTTTCATTAAAAAAACTGATAAGTTTTTTATGCAATTTTTCATGTGTTCTTATAATTTTTTTTTTCAGGGCATAAATTATGTAGAAATTGTCTGAATATTCTGTAGGTTCGAGCGCTTTCGGCTATACTTATAGACATTATCAAGGATGATTTTATTTTTACTTTTAACTCAATTGTTTTATGTATGTAGCGTTCGATCACCTGCACGGATGTACGTCGTGATCATTTTACCCTTCTTTTTTTTAAAATTTTATTTATCTGTGGCAGATTTAGTCTGGTTTTGTTCCGGCTCTAGACATGTGACTTATTTTTATGCATTTTATTTCAATAATTTGCATTTTGTTTTTTTTTGCTAGGAAAGTTGTATTTCGTTTATTTACGTTTTTTATATAAATAATTGATATTAATGCTTAGACAATAAATTATATATATATATATATATATATATATATATATATATATATATATATATATATATATATATATATATATAATATGGAGAAAACAACTGAAAAGTTGCAAATTAAAAAAATTGAATGTTTTTTTGTGAAAGTATTTATTTATTTTTTTTTATATATATCTATTTGATATCAAATATATATATATATATATAAATATAAATAAATACTTTCACAAAAAAACATTCAATCAATTTTTTTCTAATTTGCAACTTTTCAGTTGTTTTCTCCATATTATATACATATCAAGAAAGTATACGTGGCTTCTCATTATGTTATATATATATATATATATATATATATATATATATATATATATATATATGATGCCAATGATGTTAATGCTGAAATGGTAAATACTTATGCATGCACATGGTCACACATATATACACATATACATACACACATATACACACATGCATACATACACATATTTATATATGTTCACTGGACTATTATTTTGTTTTTAATTGGGTTTGGTGATATAAATATTAATTGGAGGAGGTTAGATTTATAATTAAATTTATTTATTATTGTTGGAATTTATGTGCATGTGTCTGTAGTTATATGCTTGTGTATACGCACACATACACATCTATTCGCGCGCGTATATAGGCATACGTATGCGTACATATGTCTACACAGACGCGTGTACACGGCTACATGTACACTTAAATCTGTGCTTTGTTAGTAATAAACTATGTAGTGCATAAATAGAGAAGTTATTTAATTTTTTAGATATCATTATATATATATATATATATATATATATGGTACACACTCCTGCACACCTACGCACGTATTGTCGCATACACGCACGTATACGTAATTGTTAAATAATGTATGTAATTAAAATAAGTGTATGCTTATATCATATGTCATCGTTTATTTAATGTTTTATTTTTATTTTTATTTTTATTTAATGGTTAGTAGTTTATTTTTTTTTTTGCCTTGAGGTATTAATTATGCCGGGCTACATTTATTTATTTTTCGGCGTTTGTATGTTTACATGTCCACATGTACATGAGCATACGCGCGCATAGATGCGTACTTTAATATTTGTTCATTTATTTATTTATTAATAAATTAAGTTTATATTATATTTGTTTCTTTTATTTATTTAAAGTTTGTATTATATTTTGTAAGTTTATATTCATTTTATTTATATTTATTTGTTTATTTTTAGTCAGTGCTTAGATGGCAAAGTAAATATTTATTTATATGCCTACATTTACCCATTATTTTAGTTATCTTGTTTAAGAGCTTATTTTGGCTTTTAAAACTAATTATTACTAATTTTTCCTCTAAGCATAATTTGCAATTTTTGTTGTTAATACTGTATGGAGTTGCTCTTTTTATAATTTCCCATTTGATTTTGGTGGGGATATTGTTTTCTTTTTGGTTCCATATGTATTTTGATAGCGTTTTGTTCTTTGTGTATTTTTTTTCGAAAAACATTTTGTTGTTATAATATTTTTCTTTAAAAGTTTTTTCTGTGGACCTATGTAATTTTTTTCTTTTGTGTTGATGTTATTATTTACGATGGCTTGGTATATTATGTTATTGATTAAACATTTATTATTAAGTAAGCAATTTTCTCTGTTTCTGCCGTTACATTTAGTGGTGCCATTTTGCTGTATGTTAATGTTGTTATTGTAATTGTTATTGGTTTTATTGAATATATTTTTATTGTGTTTAGCTATTATTTTATCCATGTTATCCATGCAGCTGTAAGTAATTTTGATTGTATTTTTGTTGATAATTTGCTGTTTTTAGTGAAGTGTTTGTCAATTATTTTGAAGAATATTTCCCTATTTTTGTTTTTATTGTTTTGTTGTAGGGGGTGTTGAACCAAATTATATTTCTTTTTCTGTTGTCTTTTTAAAATTATTTTCGTTTTTTTTTATTCTAGTTTGTTTGAATATTTGCTATTTTTAAGACTGACTCATATGTTATTTTTATTTTCATTGAATACTTTTAGGCTACTAGAATTTGTTGAAATTCTATTATTTATAGATATGGGTATTTGATTAAATACGTTAGTGGGAGGGTGATTAGAATTTTTTTAATGTTATTGGGTTGTTGTTTGTTTTTCTGTATGGTTGTTGTTTAGGTCATCAAAGAAATTTAATATATTTGATATGATTTTAGATCTATTGTAAATCCTAAGGCTTTGGAAGTGTTTTTTTTAATTATTTCTTGTTTTATTTTTTCTGTAGTTCTGCAGTTGCAGGTTCTTAGAATTAATAGACCATCGTCCCTGTATAGACCTATATCTTTTTTGTTAATATTTATATCATTATTACAGATTTTACGAGCAGACAAACGTACTCATAGCAAGCAGTATTTGGAAGAATATCTTAAAAAAATCTTTCAGTATATATATATATATATATATATATATATATATATATATATAGTTTACGAAAAACTAGGTAATCCGTATGGGTAGACACAAGGAGGATAAAATCCAGAGAGCTCAATGTAAATCAGAGCTAATAATTTAAATAAAAATAAAAACAGACCACTTTAAGGTTCCATGTAATAAATTATTTCACCACAGCCCTTTTAAAGGACCGCGGATCATCAGGCTTTACTTCCAAAGGTTGAAACTAAATTTTTCGTTTCAACATTTGGAAGTAAAGTCTGGTGATCCGCGGTCCTTTAAAAGGGCTGTGGTGAAATAATTTATTACATGGAACCTTAAAGTGGTCTGTTTTTATTTTTATTTAATATATATATATATATATATATATATATATATATATATATGTGTGTGTGTGTGTGTGTGTGTGTGTGTGTGTGTTTGCGTGTGTTTGCGTGTGTGTGTGTCTCACTTTTATATTTGCACACGCTCTATCATTGATATTGAGCTATTTTACTTATAAATATAGTATACCTTAAAACTATATTTATCTCACACACACATACATATTATTATTATTATTATTATTATTATTATTATTATAATCGAGCATATAAATAATTTTATGAAGAGAAAGACCCTTTGAACATAAATAGGTTTTTGGCGATACTTCGAAAGAGCATTGGGATCAATCCTATTAAATTTATTTCACTTCATTAAACAGTTAGAGATACCGTTCTAATTCGAAGTCATTCAAAGATCTACTCTTGGTCACTGCGCATATTTCAAGGAAAATGTTTGTTTGAAGTCCTTGCGACATGACAGATAACTTAATATGTATTGAAAAAACTTGCACTGTGCGACAAAACGTAAAATAATAACAAATATCCATATAAATATTTGCGATATTCCTTTCGGGTGGAGCCTAATTCCGTGTAACTCTTTTACACATGACGTCATTTTGGATTAATTTGAATTCCAGCGTTCCAAAAACGTAAACATCTTGTCTTCCACAGAGACAACTTCGACTTGTCCAAACAGAACAAAACATGAACTTCAGACAGTTTGTCCACAATTTTGATCCAGCGTCGTAAATATTGGGAAAATGCAATTAAAAATTAAACAGACTTGTTTGGATGGATGGATGGATGGATGGATGGATCTATCTATCTATCTATCTATCTATCTATCTATCTATCTATCTATCTATCTATCTATCTATCTCAGTCTGTTCATTACCTATCTATTTATCTATCTATATATCAGTCTTTTCGTTATCTATCTATCTATCTATCTATCTATCTATCTATCTTCATAGAATACTGAAACTATAAAATTTGAATGAACGTCGACGCTTAGTGATGTGGCATTGTGACCGTAACTCGATATCTTCTCAACAGGTAAATCTAATGCTTAATATAGTGACTGGGTTGTAGCGACTGAAATAACGAAGCCGACATCGGTCGGAAGAAGTAGAAAGAAAGAAGAGGAGGAGAAGGATGAGGAGAAGAAGAAGAGGAAGAAGGACGGAAAGGACGAAAAATCGAAAGGAGTAGTATGAGGAATGGAAGGAAAGGAAGAAGGATAATAATAATAATAATAATAATAATGATAATAATAATAATAATTAGAAGTAGTAGAAGAACAAGGAGAAGAAGAAAGATGAAAAGAAGACGAGTAGGAAGAAGGAGCAGGAGTTAAAGAAGTAGAGAAAGAAGAAGGAATATGTCAAGAAGAAAAGAGAAAGATTACAAGAGGGAGGATTAACGGAAAGAAGAAGAAGAAGAAGAAGAAGAAGAAGAAGAAGAAGAAGAAGAAAAAGAAGAAGAAGAAGAAGAAGAAGAAGAAGAAAAAGAAGAAGACCAGAAGAAGAGGAGGAAAGAGGAAAAGGACGAAAAAGAGAAAGGAGAAGGAGTTGTTGGAATGGATGGAAAGGAAGAAGAAAAATAATTAGTAGTAGTAGTATTAGTAAAACAAAGAGAAGAAGGTACATGAAAAGAAGAGTAGAAGGAAGAAAAAGCAGGAGTTGAAGAAGAAGAGAAAGACGAAGGAAAATGTGAAGAAAAAGAAGAAAAGAGGAGGAGAAATATTAAAAGAAAAAGGAGGAGGAGGAGTAACTTCAAATTGCCAACGCTAGTATTTGTCTGCAAAATATATGCAAATGAAGCGTTTTTTTATTTAAAAAAAAATAAAAAAAGGTTCTTTCTTGCTGTTAGTTGCATAAACTCCAAACTTCACCAACAGCAGTAGTCAACCGGGTCCTGTTGAAAAGCTAATATTACGAATGCTGATTTTCAAAACAGACAGCTGCATTTCACTTCAAAAGACTGGCGCAAGACAATCATCTTGGCTCCGGTTCACCTTATGTCGTATCAAGTAAAGAATTGTAAATTAAAATTAGAAGCAACCTTTACTTATATCATTAGACAGCAGTTTTCACATGTGCAAAGAATACGTTTATTACTTTTAGAATCGATAGTTGCAAAATTACTTTCTCAGACTGGTATTTTTTATGTTGGAATTGTGGTCAGATGTGTTTCTGTGAACTGAATCTGCATTTAAACTGTTGCGATGCAGTAAAATGTACTTGCAGATGCAATGAAATTAAATGCACTTGCAGCTCAGCGTAACACATCTGACCATAATTTCGACCTCAAAAAAGGTTAGAATTTACTAAGAGGAAAAAGTATTGAGAATACACTGATCTCAAAATTCTTTACGCTCAAATTAATACCAGGCTATATATATATATATATATATATATATATATATATATATATATATATATATATATATATATAGGAAAACGTTTATCAATCTAACAAGTTTCACTTTTATTAAAGCTTCATTAGTGAATGAGATTTGGAGAAAAAGAAGAAAGAAATTCGGGCATTTTTATGTTTATATATATATATATAAAGAAGACAAAGAACAAATAGGAAAATGTTTATCAATCTAACATGTTTCACTTTTATTAAAGCATCATTAGAGGTTCAGATATAGAGAAAAAGAAGAAATAAATTCTGGCATTTTTATTTTTGTGTTGCTTGATTTTCTATTGTTTTCACATGCATTCCACTTGTTAAACAAACGTTAGTACAACTGACGACTTTCTGAACTGAAGGAGAGACGACGCGTCCTTTCGAAGATCCAAGAAATGGAAACTGTAAGTATTGCTTCATATATGTAAGTATATAATAATTCTAGTTTGTCTATGTGGGATTCAGATGATAATGTATATTCGTAAGTGCGTGCGCGCGCGTGTGTGTGTGCGCACGCGCGTGTATATCTCCCTTAGGTTTGGTGGTTTTTCGCATGTTGGTTTGAGAAGGTTTTTACGTACACACCGTTAGATTTTTTAAGAATGGATTCAATAAAGGTTGACGTAACCATAACATTTTTAACCTGTTTTTATAGTTAGTAAAATATCTATTCGTAATCCCTCGAGGTATTTTCGACGTAAAGAATTATGTTCTTTTTTTTAATTAGGGTGGCATTTGTAAAATCAATATGCCCAGTTTCTCGCTCGTGGCAACCTCTTCCGGCTTCTTGCTTTCCAGACAGCTTTGATATTCAAAGATTTAAGGCCTTACGGCCGTATCACGTTGAAACACAGGTTCCTGTTCGATCACGGAAGTTAAGCAACGTTGAACCTGGTCAGTACCTCGATGGGTGACCGTTTGTGAATACTAGATGCTGTGCGGGTGGTATAATGAGCCTTCGGCCATATCACGTAGAAACACCGGTTATCGTACGATCACCGAAGTTAAGCAACGTTGAACCTGGTCAGTATCTAGATGGGTTACTGCTTGGCGATACCAGGTGCTGTAAGCTTGGATGTGCGGGTGGTTTAATGAATAACGGCTCAAAATTGTTGATCAGAGAATCGATTTCTATTTCCTGTTGAGTTCGTTATATTCACTTACACAGAAATACCCTTGGAAAAGCTATGGGTCTACCTCTTCTCCCCGCTTTTGTGAGTTAATTAGTAAGACTTGTATCATTAAATCATTATTATCTCAAAAGAAAAAATATTACAATCTAACAATATTTATTGGTCTTAAATAACCTGCAACGGGTTGATAAGCCATAGAAAACGAATCAAGCAACGAAAAATTTAACTGCAATGTCAGTCATTATCTACTGTCGTCTTGATTCCTCTTCTTTTATTTTTTTCCCCTAATAATGTTTCTCTTTGCACGACCACTGCTGTAAATTTCATGCTTTTAGATAATTGTTAGGCGGTCGGCAGCTGTAGTGCGAAAATGGGAACCTTTATTCACTCAGGCAAGACTTTGATGGAAAAAAAAAAGTATGGTCAGTGCGTGAACACTATGCATACACCAACCAAACTCACTTGGAGGGTGAAAAGCATCCAGCCGGCCAAGATCAAATAAGGCCGTAAACACAAAATTGTACCCGCCACCTGAAATTAAATTCGTAATTTAGAAAAACTCTGCCATTTTATATGGCGTTGGGCACTCTTTCTTTCCGGTGTGCATTCACGACAGACTCATTTTAAGAGCTGCTTAGACACACACACACACACACACACACACACACACACACACACACACACACACACACACACACACACACACACACACACACACACACACACACACACACATATATATATATATATATATATATATATATATATATATATATATATCCAAGTATAGGATTGATGTAGACGGAATAAAATTCCAATTTCCAAAAACGCTATTCCTAAAAGAGTGCTGAATACAGAGCAGAGCAAATATTATTTATTCAAAAATTATAAGCTAAACATGTTATAACATCACTACAAAAATAGCCATTTTGTTTTGTTGTGATGTTATAACATGTTTATGTTATAACTTTTGAATAAATTATATATATATATATATATGTGTGTGTGTGTGTGCGTGTGTGTGTGTGTGTGTTTGTCTTTGTGTGTATGTTTACTCAAAAGGCCTACTAATACAGGGTGTCCATAAAGTTTGTATTTGCGATAGAAATAATTTGTAAAAAGGATTAGAAAGAATATCATCTATCTTATTGCCAATATTGTTATCATCTTGTTGTCTTTGCTCAAATTTTATTACCAGGTGAATTAAATCTATCTATCTATCTATCTATCTATCTATCTATATATATATATATATATATATATATATATATATATATATATATATATATATATATACATACATATGATAACAAATACTGTTTTTCACAAAAATCCTACCAAAACATACAAGAAAAGAATTCAGCCAGTCAGCCAGTGAATTTCTGTAGGAAAACACTTTTCAGGGAAACATGTTTGCTTTAAGGCAATCAGTATTTGTAAATAAAATGTTCAATATTATGAAATAGAGCATTATGAGTAAACAAATAAATCTTTCAAAAACCTATCTTTCCGACTACCTGTAATCTGCTCAGAGCTTGGGTATTTCAATTGAATCTATTAACATAAGATATATATATATATATATATATATATATATATATATATATATATATATATATATATATATATACAAATAGGTGGGTAGGTAGAGAGAGTGAGAGAGAAAGAGAAAGATATGAAAAATTAAAAAGCATTCAATGCTTATCGAATGTCTATAGTATTTCGTAATATTTGAATCGGTCAAACGAGAGTTTCGACAAGAATGTCATTGATGTTGAAGTGATTCAAATTTTATGAAACACTGTGTTGACATTTTAATAATAATAATCACTGCCGTCTTATCCATGATCACATTCTTGGCATAAGGCCTGTAAAATTTGATATAGGTTGAATTGTACGATTTGACCTATATTATTTTATTTTATTTCCTCTCTCCATACACGCACACCTATATATATATATATATATATATATATATATATATATATATAAACGTTTAAGCGTTAATCCCAGGCAAGGCGGGAAGCCACTAGCACGCAAGGGGTTACAGAGAGTTGGAGCGAGAGAGAAAAGGAGTGATAGAGGAAAGGATGAAGAGAAGGATAGGGGATAAATCAAGGCATCTGGAGACGTCAATTGACATTACATTTGAATAGTTGGAGATTATAGCTATCTGGGAAAGAGGAAAAGGGGAAGGAGTTCCACAGGCGAGAAGTACAAGACATGAAGCTATTGGAGGAGAAGAGACGGTTATATTTAACAGTTTCGACGGTAAAAGGGCGAGAGCGAGATGCCAGACAAGTTGAACGCTTAAATTCATAAAGTCTGGGAACCAGCGATAGCAGCTCATCGGAGCAGTTACCGTGAAAGTATTTGTAAAAAAGACAGAGCGAGGCCACGGCACGTCTGTGAGAGAGCGACTGTAAACGAAATGCCAGATCAGGGCCAATTGCATATCAGTCTCTGGATTTTATCAAGTGCCTTGAGACAAACAGAAGGGGCTCCAGACCATATATGGCAGCAATACTCCATGCAAGGGCGAATGGTTGATTTATAGATTTGAAGGATCGATTCCGGCAAGAAAAATTTCCTGGCCCGGCACAGGGAGCCAACTTTCCTTGCGGTAGACGAAGCTATTGACTTAATATATTTGTTCCATCTCAGGTCAGCAGTCAGTGTGACACCGAGCAGTCGCAAATAGGTGCTCTCGTGGAGTTGAGCGGCAGACATTCTAATGGGGGGGGGGTGTAGGGATGGTTCTCTGTGGTGAGTAATAGAGAGCAGTTCTGTTTTTGAGACATTAAAGTTAACCAGCCAATTCCTGCCCCAGCCCACAACCGAATGGAGGTCCTTTTCGAGACAAACGGCCAGGGTAGTTTTGTCAGCAACTCCAGAGTTTCGTAAACGGCCCCTCCAGAAATCTTTCCGTCCACCCTTCAGTACGTATCAGCAATTGACTATATATATATATATATATATATATATATATATATATATATATATATATATATATATATATATATATAATATCGCACATTGGGTGCTGGTGCTTATAAAATAGTTCTCGATGTATGATAACAGAGCTATAACTTATATTAATAATAAATATACATTTTATTTCTTCACCGGTAGAACAATTCTGAATTTCATGCACAATGCAATCGTCGGGTGATGTTTGAAAATTAAATTATGCTACGTTCAGTTTCCAATCAGCATCTCACGATTGCATTGTGCATGAAATTTAGAGTTGTCCTAGCGGTGAGGAAGTAAAAATATATATTCATTATTATATATGAATATTATGAAAATATGCTTGATATATATATATATATATATATATATATATATATATATATATATATTAACACTTCGTCCAGACGGGCTTAACCACAAATTTAACAATATAGATAGAATTAATATATAACCCCATAAATCAGGCCCTACCAACATTTCTCACCCACAAATGATGGATATGTTTGCAGAGCTGTTGAGGCCTTAAACCTATACACACATTCACACAAATATATACACATACACACACCACACACTCCAAAAGAACTAAAAGATAACATACACTTAACACACACATCCCATTCCCAGCAACGAATAAACCTGTCAAAATGACCAAGGAGGGTATTCAGTACTCACCCATCCTCTATCTTAAAAACAACTTGAAAGAGGTCGTTTGACCAACACAAGGACTGACCATAATTAACGATAAAAATAACAAATGAAAAGTACAAATAAAGTTCTCTTTCTTCAGAAACAGCCATTCACTCCTATAGTCCACTTCTACTAACATGCAGGAAGTTTTTCTCTCCTGATGATGGCCATGCTTGCCGAAACTAGTCGAAGAGCCTAATTGAAATACAACAAAAAATATTAATATACAACCCAGTGTGTCTGAAAATTTTAATTTTTAAAATATTTTTTATTGTTCAACACACACACACACACACACACACACACACACACACACACACACACACACACACACACACACACACACATCGGAAATCCGGTTGAGCTCTCTAGGGAAAAAAACAGCGGCTCCTACAGCTATCAAGTAATTGAGTTCTATGAGCTGCTGGCGTGTTTCAAGAAAGACGTTAAAATTCCCTTCCTTCGTGCGACGATGGCCTAGAGGCAAGAGATCTGACTGATGTCAAATCAATCGGGTTTCGATCCCGGCTTGAAGCAATCGGACGCCTAGCCACACTGAGGAGCTGTGATACAGCGGAACAGTCTCTCTGTGGATGACTATATATATATATATATATATATATATATATATATATATATATATATATATATATATATATATGAATAAAGGCAAAAGAAAAGCTTTGCTTAGCCGACGCGTTTCGTCTTCTCATGGATGTTATCAAATATACGGATTTTAATTTGCAACAAGTATTTATAAACAGAAACAAAAATGTAGGCATTTTTTCAGAGTTTTTAAATTTGAGATCGTTCAAAAATGTACATCAGGCTAACTGAAGTTAAACTATGGAGGATGCCAAGTGATGTAATTTAATGTCTAATAAACGAAAGTAAGTAGCTGTTGTTATTTTTTTATAATGTAATTATTATTTATTTTATTTTAGTTTGAGAAATTAATTTTTGTATTTATATATTTTAAATAATAGAATGTTTTGAATTTAACCGTTTTCATTTAATTATATATATATATATATATATATATATATATATATATATATATATATATATATATATATATATATATATATATATATTCATGTATGTTAGTTTGCGAAAGAAGCATATCTTTCAGGAGATATTCGAAAAATTCCAAGGCGCAGATTTATATTTTGGTTATATTTTTGGTATTCTCAAGAATTTTCTGTCTAAGAAAGTTACTTTTTCTTTTAATAAGTGTGGCATTCTTTAGATTGAAGTTGTGGTTGAATTTATTTCTATGTATGACTGATGCATTTGATAAATTGTTATGTATATCATCCTTTTTGCGTTCATAGAAACGATTTTTAAATTTCTGCAAGTTTCCCCAATATATTTGTAGGAACAGTTGTGACAGTTTATTTTAAATAAACCTGCTTTAGAATTATTATTCTCATGGAGCCCCGTTTTCAAAATGTGGGTGACCGCTCTCCCCTCCCCCATCACAATACTGACCCATCAGACTCCTCAGTGTTATTAGCAAACTCTTTCAAACTACAATCAACAAGAAGGATTTTGATCACCTCATTAGGAACTACCTCTTGAGCGAGAAGTAGTACGGATTTCGATCTTCCCGGTCCACTGCTGATATCCTAACTACAATTACTCAAAGAATTAGTCAGGCACTTGGCAACAAATACATCTCAAGGACGGTCTTATTAGATTTTTCAAAGGCCTTTGACATGGTATGACTTCAGGGATTACTTGCTCAAGCTCTCTAGCTATGGAATCTCTGGAAGAGTTTTCTCAGTTATAAAGTCCTTCCTAACAGATATTTCCCTGAAGTTAGTAGTTAATGACTAGTCACTCCGAGTCCCAGGCGATCAACGCAGGCGTACTCCAAAGTTCGGTTCGCGGTCCAACCATCTTCTTCCTCAACATAAATGATCTACCTAAGAATATACTCCAATCATTTGTGAATATCTATGATGATACAACGGTATATGAACTCACCTCCAAAACCCTTGATGACCAGAGCTTGGCAGCAGATATCTTCTCTGACTTAGTTCTAACAGCTCAGTGGGGGGAAACTGGCTGGTCACATTCAATGCCTCAGAGACTAAACTGGTGACCTTCTACTGTCACCGACTGGACCAAGAACTTTCACCAATCGTTAACTGATGTTCCCTCAGGGAGACCCCATGCCTTGAGAAGCTGTTGGGACTTAACCCAGATCATTCGCCAACCTACCTAGCTTTGTATTGACTTGATTAATTGTTTCATAGTGAGACCATTTGTATTGCTGACGTCACAAAAATATCAGCCAATACAAAGAGGTTAAAATGTAACCAGGTGAGGTCCTTGTTTGTGCATGAAAATGCCCTTGAGGAGATTGCAGCATTAAAACAAATTAAAGCAAGTAAGAAAAACCATGAAGAAGCGTTCGATTGGGCAGAGATCAATGAGAGAAAGAACCATTCAAGAATCTTAATTAGAACCCACCTGGGAATGGTGGAAACGGAAGCAACAAACTTTTACATATTAGGATTGAGTAAATCCACTATAAGTAAAATTCATCCAATTCACTAGAAGAGTCTTCTCAGTTATAAAGTCCTTCCTAATGGGTAGACCCCTGAAGAAAATTGTTAATGGTCAGTCCCCCAAATCCCAGGCAATCAATGCAGGCATCCCCCAAAGGTTTGCTTCTCAGTTTAACCATCTTCCTCCTCTACATAAATGATTTGCTTAAGTGTAGACTCCAATCATTTGTGAATATCTATGCTGATGATACAACGGTATATGGATTCACCTCCAAAACCCACGATGACCAGAGTTTGGCAGCAGATCTCTCCTTTGACCTAGCTCTAACAGCTTAGTGGTGGGGGGAAACTGGCTGCTCACATTCAATGCTTCAAAGACTAAACTAGTGACCTTCTACTATCACCGATTGCACCAAGAACTATCACCAATCGTGATGAACGGATGTTCCCTCAGGGAGGCCCCCTGCCGAAAATGGAATACTGCTGCCAGATATAGGCGGTAGCTGCCAGGCTTCACTTTCCATTCTCGATAAAGTCCAAAAGCGTCTCCGCGTCCTTGTAGGCGACGAATATGGTTTCCGCTTTGCTCGATCTAACGCTGATGTGCTCATAGCTGAATTTGTTTACCAAGCACTTCACAATAGCGGAGAAGCTCGTGCCATAGCTCTAGATATCTCCAAAGCGTTTGATAGGGTTTGGCATGCCGGCCTCCTTCGTAAGCTTCAGGAATACGGAATTTATTTGACTTAATACAATCATTCCTGTCAAACCGTGTAATGAAGGTCATACTTAACGGATTTTCCTATAGTTCCTTTCTCACGAACGCAGGTGTTTTCCAAGACTCCATCCTGGGCCCTACACTGTTTTTGATCTTCATTAACGATCTTCCCGATGTCATCAGTTCTCAAGTAGTCATCTATGCAGATGGCACTACTATTTACTCCTGCCTCAATAGCAAATCTGGTATCGCTGACAATCAATTTTTAACTGTGGCAAGAAATGGCCAGGTTACTTTAATGCCTCAAAAACAAAACTGCTCTCATTTACTTACCACAGAGAACCCTCCCTGACTCCCATTAGAATGTCTGACGCTCAACTCCACGAGAGCACCTCTCTGCGACTGATTAGTCTTACATTGTCCGCCAACCTGAGACGGAACAAATACATTGAATCAATAGCTTCATCTACCGCAAGGAAAGATGGTTCTCTGTGTCGCGCCAGAAAGTTTTTTTTTGCCTGAGTCCATCCTTCAAATCTATAAATCAACCAATCGTCCTTCCATGGAATACTGCTGCCATATATGGTCTGGAGCCCCCGCTGTTAGTCTTAAGGTCCTCGACAAAATCCAGAGACGGATATGCAATGTGGTTGACCCTGATCTGGCACTTCGTTTACAGTCGCTCTCTCACAAACGTATCGTCGCTTCCGTATGTCTTTTCTACTAATACTTTCAAGGTAACTGCTCCGACGAGCAACTTTCGCTGGTTCCCAAACTGCATGAATTTAATCGTGTTACTGGGTTGGCATCTCAGTCCCACGCTTTCACTGTCAAAACGATTAAATGTAGCCGTCTCTTCTACTCCAACAGCTTCATGTCTCGCACTTCCTGTCTGTGGAACTCTCTTCCTGTTACTTGCTTCCCTGATAGCTATAATCTTCAATATTCAAATGCAACGTCAATCGACATCTTCAGATGCCTTGATCTATTCTTCATCCTTTTCTCTATCACCACGCCTCTTTATTCTTGCTCTCACTCTCTGTGACCTCTTGCATGACAGTGGCACTGCCGACTTGCGTGGGGTGAAATGCTTAATACATACATACATATATATATATATATATATATATATATATATATATATTCTCCTCTACAACCCCTTTTTTAGAGACGAGCGTCACAAGCCTTTCACTGCTCTATTGCTATTTCCATGGTGAGTGTTCAGATGAACTACACTCCTTAGTTCCACCAGTTCTGACCTTCACGGCTAAGACCCGCCATGCCACCCATTTTATAACGAACCATCCTCATTCTCTACCCCACTGGTGAGATGTAAGTTTAACTCAAGCAGCTTCTTCCCACGAACCACTGCCTTGTTGGTGCTTTACCGATCACTACAATATTAAACTGTTCAAGTCTAGGGTTAACAACATCACAAAATCCCCATGTCTGTAACCCTCTACCTCGAGTGGCCCTTGGGTCTTGCACAGGGTGAACCCAACTGCAATATATATAATTATTTTATTTGTTTTTATCTAGTTTATTGTCATTTATTGTTGCTATTAATGGCTTTATTATTTTGTAGTTGCGCGTGTATATATATATATATATATATATATATATATATATATATATATATATATATTGAAGATTGAACCGACTTCTAATGCTCTGGATGGAGCGGCTTGGGGATAGTAGTCGTGACTCGTGGGGGCACAGTCCTATGGGTAAAAGAGAAACTCGGATGAGTTCCACCACGGAATATGTGATCAAGCGGCGCTATATCGAGTCTAATTCGCTACCTTTTCGTCACCGAGTCCCGTTGGTAGGGTTGATATGATGTTTGCCTGATAACGTAACTGTCCGGGTTTCAATTCTCGGCAGTGGATGCGCACTACGGATGAGTCCAAAATATAGGACGAAACGGCCGTCCAGTGCTTTCTGCATTCTGTTGAGGTTTCTTCTTCTTAATGCAGTGTAACCCGGATATAAGAGAGTTGTCGGGACCGGATAAGAAGTCTCTTATATCCGGGTTTCTCTTATATCCGGGTTTGGTCTATTAGGTTTTATTAACACAGGCTCTAATTTGGGACCAGAGAAAATATCTCTTATATCCGAGTTTCTCTTATATCCGGGTCTCTTATATCTGGGTTACACTGTACTGTTTAATTAAAAAACAGAGCATTTACTTAAATAAATTGTATCAATTATAATTATCTCAAATCCTCCTAATTTCTCTCATATCTATATCTATATCTATATATATATATATATATCGGTTTTGTAGTGCGTATTCAATTTATGTAACGTAAATCATTCAAACGAAAAACAAATACTGAATCGTTTGAATGATTTACGTTACATAAATTGAATACGCACTACAAAACCGATATTAAAATAACCTGATCCTAAGTGCGAAATTCCTGATAATAATTGTGACAATACTATTATTATTGAACAATTTAGTTCATGCCACTTTTCTCCAGTACAAGAACGCACATTTTTCAAATTTAAAAAATTCAACCTCAGCGTCGTGTCTGCAGCGCTCCAAAATTATTCTTGCATTTAACAATATCACATTACTAAAAAAGCACTCTTTCGGACCGCAGTATCGTTCGATGTCGCATTACTATTCGGAATTTAACAAAAACACACTAATATGTCTACCTGAGGATGGTCGTTCGGAACGACTGAAAGCCGGCTCGTACAAAAAAATAAGACCAGATAAGCCCGGAATTTATGAACAAGGATCACCCCATTCATTAACAGATTCGAAGTTGGTTATAATTTATTATTAAATATTGTTTGTGAGAGTGATTCTCGCCATATAACTAGCTTCAGTATTTGTTTTTCGTTTGAATGATTTACGTTACATAATATATATATATATATATATATATATATATATATATATATATATATATATATATATTACAGCTAGCCACTCGTATTCGAGGATATCCGTCTATTAGGGCGGCTAGCCAATCCTTATTGCAGATGCTTGCTCAGGTACATTTGTGTTTATTCAACCCCCACAGAGCCCACCAGTGGTTTATACTGCAACTATGCTCAGCAGACCTTAGTTACAGTTTCTGGGATAGAGCGTGTTATCTAGCGGGATCAACAGTTTGAACAAGGCTAGCACGCTCAAGCCCTCGGCCACGATGACTTGCGGCTTTTTCTATCGACGCCCCCCACCTCCAGCCCCAATTTCACTCACAAGCCTGGTATGGTTTTCACGCTGGGATCGATCCCAGCAGTCCGATAACATATCAGGAAGTCTCGTTCCTGACAGATCGACCATGGATTCGAACCCAGGTCAGAATGACAACGTACTAACCACTCGGTCAGGTGCCCATTATATATATATATATATATATATATATATATATATATATATATATATATATATATATATATATCAAGAGACTAGCCCATATATATTTTTTCTATTTATACGTTATTTTTATAGATATAATTTATTTAAGTAAATGCTCTGTTTTTTAATTAAACAGTATTTATTGCATTTACCGGATTCGTAGAAAATATGTGTTCTCCGCCAGGAATCGAACCTGTATTCCTATACGGAAACTTGTCATTTGATCTGACGTGCCATACCATTTAGCTACAGAGAAGCGTCTGGTTAGCAAAGTCTGAATTACTGTTTATAAACACACAGTCTTCGACGATTTTTCTCGATCGATCATTTCTGCTCATAAGACGTATCTTAACTTAAACAATGGCAACATATGAAATGGATTAAGTCCAGCAATTAATATATTTTAGGATTATACGTTATATATATATATATATATATATATATATATATATATATATATATATATATATACACACACAATTTATTTAAGTAAATGCTCTGTTTTTAATTGAACAGTATTAATTACATTTACCAGGCTGTCCAAGAACGCATATTTTCTACGAAATTTCTGGAACATTAAGACCGGTAAATGTAATTAATACAGTGTAACCCGGATATAAGAGAGTTGTCGGGACCGGATAAGAAGTCTCTTATATCCGGGTTTCTCTTATATCCGGGTTTGGTCTATTAGGTTTTATTAACACAGGCTCTAATTTGGGACCAGAGAAAATTTTGAGTTTCTCTTATATCCGGGTCTCTTATATCTGGGTTACACTGTACTGTTTAATTAAAAAACAGAGCATTTACTTAAATAAATTGTATCTATTAATGTCACGGTCCAAGTTCCTTGTACCACGGTGATGGTCCAAGGTAGAACCAATGAAGAATAACTCGAACACTGGTATGAAATAACACAGATATATTACAAACAGAAATATGTACAAAGAAGTAGAAGTATTAGTAATGTATATCAGATTTGGTTAGAGTGAACTATGTTGTCTCGACAAGTATCACTATTCCAATGTCTTACAGTAATCGTCTGACGCGACTCTGTCTCTGACTGAGTCACTTACTCACTGACTCACACTACCGCTTCCTCTTGAGGCGCAGTATCTATGGTGTACGGGATAGTCCATTACTATTATAGGTAAGTTCCATAACACCCCCCTTTCGAAGCTTTTACCTACCCTCTGACTGAACTCTGAACTGACGATGTTCAACAACACTCCCACGTGTGTCGAATGTGGCACAAGGCCGGTTTAATGTGGGCTCACCGAGCCCGTAGGCTCGGCCAAAAAATGCCCGTAGAACCCGTATAAACGGGATCGGGTTGGTCAACCTCCCCGAACAAGGCTCTGCCCTTCGGCGGAGCCTCGTCCGGGTTCCTCTCTGCCCAGAGGCAGAGAGTTCGACCGTCTAGCCGAGTCGTCCAAAAAATACTGACTCTGAACAGACTGCTGCTCCCTCTTGAGGCGCAGTATTTATGATGTACGGAATAGACCATTATTATTATAGGTAAGTTCCCATAATACCCCCTTTTCGAAGCTTTTGCTTAGCAGGGGTTTTTAATATCTTTTATTCTTTGGATCTATTTCCAAAGGTTCTGTGAACTTTCGTTTTCTGGACGACTTTTTTGGTTCTAGCATTGTTTGCGGGCTTTTTATATCAAATGTATCGAAAATCGTGTCCATCACCTCTTCCTGAGGTGGACCGTTAGCATCCTGTAACGGTCTCTTCCTTATTTGGTTTACGTGTCTTCTATGTGAGAATTTTTGTCCCTGTACTATGTAAACCATATTGCCGATTCTTTTCTCAATTGTCCCTTGCTCACAGTAAGATGTATTATTTTTATATGCTTTAAAAAAAACTTTTTCTCCTGGGAGGAATTTTCTTTTTGGTGCGTAGGACTGTGTTACTTGTTTCGTTTTACTTGATAGCAATATGTCAACAGCTGATCTGATTTTTCTAGCAAACATCACTTCTGCGGGTGATAATGTTGATGGTGTAGTATTGTTTGGCGTAATTCGATATACCTGAAGAAATTGCTGTAATGCTTTTTCCGTAGGCACATCGTATGCTTTTCGCAACGCTCTTTTGAGGGTATCAACAAATCTCTCCGCTTGCCCATTCGATCTTGGGTGATAAGGCAGGGATTTTATATGTTTGACTTGATAAACTTCGCAAAACTCTTGGAAGTCTGCTGACGTGAATTGCGTTCCATTATCTGTGACTAGGCAATCCACTACACCAAACCGAGCGAATAGTTCGTGGAGACAATTTATGGTCGTTTCCGAAGTAGGATTTTTGCAACGAAACACCTCCGGCCATTTACTATAGCTATCCACTATGATTAAATAGTAGAAACCGTCAATTGGTCCTGCATAATCTGCGTGTATTCTTGACCACGGACGATCAGTCTCTGGCCATGGCTTATGTATGATTGGCGGTGCTTTGGCTGCTAAGTTACAACCCTTGCACACTTCCACCATCTGAGTAATATCCTGGTCCATGTTCTTCCAATATACATAGCTTCGCATTAGCGACTTCATTCTATTTTTACCAGGATGGCCCCTGTGGAAATCCTTTAAGATTAGCTTTTGTAGTGTTTTGGGAATTACAACTCTTTCGTTGTAAAGTAACACATTGTCGCATAGAGAAAAACTGTCCGAAATTTGCTCATTTTTTCTGCTATTTTTGCTTTTGTTTCATTTATAAATTCGTCGTTTTTGGCTTCATTTTTTATGTCCTATAGTGGGACTGGGAGGTTTCTAACTGTACAACATAGTACTGTCCTGGTATCTTCTTCATTTCTTAAGGCTGCGATTACCGTATCTTCCAATGGCTCTGTTTTTGATGGTATAAATCTCGACAGACCATCCACATGCCCGATCTTTTTCGTTGGTAAATATTTCAATCTGAAGTTATAGTTCAGAAGAATTGTTCCCCATCTAAGTAACCTATTTGCAGTGTAAACCGGTAGACCTTTTTTCGAACCAAAAATTATTAGTAACGGTTTGTGATCCGGCTGCAGAGTAAAATGTCTACCACAGATGTACCTATGAAACCCTGTGACTGCGAAGATAATTCCCAGACCTTCTTTCTCTATTTGTGAGTAATTTTTCTCCGCTGGTAGCAGGGTTTGAGAAGCATGTGCGATGGGTTTTTATGACCCATCTGGCATTTTATGTAATATACACGCGCCGACTCCATAGGCGCTCGCGTCACTTGTTACAATAATTTCTAGTTTAGGATCGTAGTGTGCCAAAAATAAATCTGAAGTTAACGTCTTAATTATTTTTTCAAATGTTTCCTGGCATTGATCTGTCCACTGCCAAACTTTTTCTTTCTTTAGTAGCTCGTTCAGTGGTGCGCGTAGTTTATGCATTTGAGGAATGAATTCATGGTAGTAACTCACTAAGCCTAGAAAACTTTGTAGTTCTGTTACGTTCTTAGGAACTGGCATTTTGTTTTTATTGCTGTTGACCTTTCAGGGTCTGGTCGTCTACCTTCTTGATCTATTATATGGCCAAGGTATTTAATTTCCTTCATGAAAAAATCGCACTTGATTTCTTTTACTTTAAATCCCTAGCTTTGTATTCTCTTAAAAACCTCTTGTACATGTTGCCAGTGTTGTTCAACGCTTTCGCTATTAATCAATACGTCATCCAGGTATGCAATCGTATACTCTAGTCCGGCAAGCATCGTATCCATTGTCTGTTAGAATATAGCCGGCGCGACCTTAATCCCAAATGGTAGTCTTTGGTATTTGTACAATCCTTTGTGTGTGTTTATGCACAGTAGATTTGAACTTTCCTCCTCGACTGGAATTTGCAGATACGCTTCACTTAAATCAATTTTCGAAAAAAAATTTCCGCTATTTAATTTAGTGAATACTTCTTCAGGACTGGGTAGAGGATAGTGGTAGTCCTTTATTGCTGCGTTCAAGCCTGTAGAAAAGTCAGCACGAACTCGGATTTCTCCTGATTTCTTTTTGACGTAGACCGTCGGTGCGGCCCATTTACTGTATTCTACTTTTGTCAATATGCCAGTGTTTTCGAGTCTAGTTAATTCATGATCAATTTTTTCTATTGACGCAAACGGTACGCTCCTTTTTTTCTTGAAGATGGGTTGAACGTTTTCCTTTATTTCGATATTTGCTGCCATTTTCTTACATCTTTCTAGACCTGCTGAAAATACTTCGGGGAAAATCGTTTTTAGTTCCTCTTTTAATTTTTCTGCCTCGGTTGATAAGCTTTTTATATTTTGGCAGTACGTACTTATAGGTAAATCCCACAGTTCGAATTTTCGCATCCAGTCCGTTCCGAATAGGTTTTCTGTATTTCTTAAGACGTACATTTTTAGTTTTTTCGTTATTCCATTAAATTACATTTGTAATTACTTCACCCTCAAATTTTATCTTTCTCCCCTGATCTCGCAATTTTATCCGTGTTTAACATGGCAGGTTTGTTCAGTTTTCTCCATGTTTGTAGGTTTATAATAGTTAAGTCTGAGCGAGAATCCAGCTGTAGCCTGACTTTTCTGTTTTGCATTTCAACTTGTAAGTATTTTCTTATGTTAGTCTCATCTGCTTGGTCAGTCCACGTGATTCTTATTCTGCTTTTGCTTTCTCTTCTATTCCAACAATGAGAACATTTTTGGCCTATTTTTTTACATGATAGACAAGTTTTAAAACGGTATGTACAGTCTTTAAACCAATGCCAAGTCCCACAGCGATAGCATGGACTGGGTGGTAGTTTTTTCATATTGACTTTTAGAGTTAGAAAATTTTGTTTTACCTGTTCTTGAGGGGGGAAATTGATTTGGTTTGTTTGTGAGGAGGGAAAGTTGGTTTGTCTTCGTACTTTATGTATGTGCGCGATGCCAGTTTCTTCTATGTCTTTTGAGTCTTTCTTCACACTGATGCATCTCTGGCAGTCTTCGGCTAGTTTTGAAGTGTCAAATCTTGTTTACTCTCCAATTTAGTAAGGATTCTACGTCTCATTTCCGCGTCTTTGGTTGAAACCAGACCTTGGACGTAAATTAAGCATTTGAAATTGTCCGCGCTGAGTTCCGATAATTTGAAGTTGTCACAATATTTGTTGACAATGGACGCGAAATTTATGTAATTTTCATTGTCCTTTTTTGTTAGGTTCATGCATTTCCATCTTTTGTGGAATAGTGAAGTATTATGTCTGAAAAGTTCTGTTAGCAGTTTAATGGCTTCTTTGAACGTTAACTCATTTGTTTTTCTTGGAAGGGTATAATCTACGAATTTGGTATATTCGCATGTGCCTAATTCTCTTCGTAATAGACGTACTTTACGTGCGTCTGACCAATCTTTGCAGTCAAATTCGTATAGATCTTCGTACCTTCGGAAGTAATTTGCAAAAGTTTTGTCTTCTTCGGGTGCATACGTGAAATCTTCGATAGTTCTCCAAATAGCGTCTTGTGAGAGAACTGTTTCATTCTCGGATTTTTGCCCTTTATTTGACATTACACGTAGCAATAATACTTGTAATTCCAGATGTTTCTGTTCGTACTTTTGTTGTTATTAAAATTGGATTTTGATAAGTTCCACAATGCTTGACTTAAAATCTTCCATGTTGACGTAAATTTTGTGTACGTATTTTACTTTAGTATAACCTGATATTCTGAAACCTGTGTATGCCAGTAAATTTGATATCCAAAAAGAAAATTCATTCTTTTTTTATGTGTTCGCGAAGAACTTTTTTTTTTTTTTTAGAAATCTCGCGTAGAAGTTGTTTGTTTGTTTTTTTAAAGAGTTTACTCGTCGACCACTGTTATGTACGACGGATAGCAAAAAAATGTATGTCCTCCGCGTAGAGAGTTCGTATTTCTTTAGGGGTTTCCTCGTCGCCACTTGTTATGGTCCAAGTTCCTTGTACAACGGTGATGGTCCAAGGTAGAGCCAATGAAGAATAACTCGAACACAGGTATGGAATAACACATATATATTACAAACAGAAATATGTACAAAAGAAGTAGAAGTATTAGTAATGAATATCAGACTTGGTTAGAGTGAACTATGTTGTCTCGACAAGTATCACTATTCCAATGTCTTACACTAATCGTCTGACTGAACTCTGAACTGACGATGTTTAACAACACGCCCAGTGTGTCAAATGCGGCACAAGGCCAGTTTAATGTGGACTTTCCGAGCCCGTAGGCTCGGGCAAAAATTGCCCGTATAAAACCCGTATAAACGGGATCGGGTTGGTCAACCTCCCCGAACGAGGCTCTGCCCTTCGGCGGTGCCTCGTCCGGGTTCCTCTCTGCCCAGAGGCAGAGAGTTCCCCTCTGCCTCAGAGGCAGAGAGTTCGACCGTCTAGCCGAGTCGTCCAAAAAGGACTGACTCTGAACAGACTGCTGCTCCCTCTTGAGGCGCAGTATTTATGATGTTCGGAATAGTCCATTATTATTATGGGTAAGTTCCCATAACAATTAAAATAACGTATAAACAGAAAATATATTAAATAATTGTTGAATTAACCAATTTCATTACACACACAGACACACACATATATATATATACTTAGAGGCGACAGTCTGTTTCATGCTAGATGCAATCGTTGGGCCACCTTTTTTCGTGGCCCGACGATTGCATCTAGCATGAAACAGACTGTCGCCTCTAAGTGTTGACTTCTATATTCACTTTTATATTTACACACGCTCTATCTCTGATATTGAGCACTTTATCCCATAAATATAGCACACTTTAAGACTATATTTCTTCTTATATATATATATATATATATATATATATATATATATATATATATATATATATATATATATATATATATATATATATTCTGCATTTGGGCTGCAATCCCTCTTTTATTAAAAATGACTGACAATGTGTGGTGGTTGATTTTTTTCAGTATAATTTCTCATGTGTTCGTATAATTTTTTTTCTTTTCAGGACATAAATTATATAAAAATTGTTCGAATGTTTTCCATGCTCTTTCAGCTATACGTTTTTATATATATTTTTATAATGAAGTAAGTATAGGATATCCTCTTGGTCAGTACTTCTCTAAATATTATATGTGTCCCACGTAGAGAACAAGGTCTCTTTAAAAAGGTTGTTGCTAAAACGAAAAGATACGCGTCCGCTAATGTAGACCTTTGTAAACACAGAACTTGGACGATTTTTGTCGATCGAATCACATCTGCTCACGAAAATCAAACAGTAATTCGAACTTTGCGATCCAGACGCTTCTCTATGGCTGAATAGGTAACATCACGTCAGGTCAAATGACTGTTCCCATAAGGGTTACAGGTTCGATTCTTGTCGGAGATTGCATATTTTCTACGAAATTTCTCGTACATTCAGGCCGGCAAATGTAGTTAATACTGTTTAATTAAAAAAAAAACGCATTTACTTAAATAAATTATATTTATAAAAATAACATATAAACAGAAAATATATTATATATATATATATATATATATATATATATATATATATATATATATATATATATATATATATAAAATATTTACTGCTCTCTCTCACTATATATATATATATATATATATATATATATATATATATAGATAGATTGTGTGTGTGTGAGAGAGAGAGAGAGAGAGAGAGAGAGAGAGAGAGAGAGAGTAGTAAATAATTTTTATTCCTCGAACATTGGCGTATCACCTCGTATGATGATGTCGATGATATATATTATTACTAATACTAGTATATTACCCGTCAAAAATGATTGGATTATGTACAGGTTCGTACTTTCACCATGATTATGTTTTCTGTATCTTCTGGCTAGATTCAACGTTTTGACAACCGCCTATTTTGATCAGTATGTAGTACCTGTAGTAATTGTACAGCAGACACTGCGACAAGAAATATTTTTTTCCTCATATAATTATAGATAACGTACATCAGATTAGGAATATCGAAATTTCTTTTAATTAGATTTGATAAAAACTAAAAGAAAGACTGCAGTTTGCTATGTAAATTCCTTGTAATCTGATTTTTTACGGAAGCCAAAACAAAATATGACATGGTTTCTTATAATGTAAATGAATTAAATAATTTTTACAACAGTTTTTGAAATTCGTCATCTGCTGTTCTTTTTTATCATATATTACTGTCGATTAAACACTCCATATTACGAATTACAAAAAGTAACATTTTTACGGTTTATTAACCCTTTGTGGTTTATTTAAAACCTGAAGCTAAATTTAAAGCCTAAACATATTTTGAAATGTAAGGATATTTTTGTTTTGCGAGTGAATATTACATTAACATATTTTTGAGATAACTATGGTAGGAGTTCTACTATTTAACCCATGGATGGTTACATAAGAGACGAATTCTTACCTTTCCAAAGGCTGTAAAGAAAAAGACCTTAGCAAATGTCACAAACTCCACCGGAAATCAAACATGCATCTCCAATTTCTCACTCCGAACCGCTCCAGTTATGCTACCAGCCCATCTTACATCGTCAAAAAAACACGACGAATAAATATATTTGTTTTGGCTTCCGTAGGTGGGATCAGTTTAAAATGAATATAGCTAGCAAACCAGTAATACCTATTAACTTTTATAAAATTTAATATTTTTTGTGATTTTGAGTGATTAATCTATAGCTATATGAAAACAAAACGATTGGATGTGATTACTTCCGGTCGCAGGGACTGTTAAAAACCTCGAACGCGTTTTGTATTAATCTGTTACTGTTCACCTTGATCCAAAGACAGTCATTGTTTACAAAATCTCGCACTTTCAACAGGTGCATATCGTTGAAGCAAGCCGTTTCTCGCTGCAAATAATTCCGTGTTTTGTTTACAAAAGCATAGGCTTCAGTGTGAACACGCATCGCTGAGCCCGCCAAATAGTAGCAGCCTATCCAGCTTTCAATTGTCAGTCACAGAGACTAGTTAGAAAATCGGAAACTGTGATGGTTGATAATCAGTAACAATAGTCATAATAATAAAAGTCATACACACGTACACAAATGATTACATTGTTTAAAAGGTATTCTATTTATGGACAAAGAGTGCTTAGAATCGGAAATAAAGCGTTTATATGTATAGACGGTGTGAACATAGATATCAACACTGCATGGTGACCATCACATTCACATCTAAATACGATCCTCAGACCATATATATATATATATATATATATATATATATATATATATATATTTTCTGTTTATACGTTATTTTTATAGATACAAATTATTTAAGTAAATGTTTTGTTTATAAACAGATTTACTACATTTACTGGCCTGAATATCCAAGAAATTTCATAGAAAATATGTGCCCTCCGACAGGAATCGAACCTGTATCTTACATAGAATCGTTATATAGCTTGACGTGCTATATCATTTAGCTACAGAGGAAGCGTCTGATTAGCAAGGTCACATTACTTTTTTTAAACAACAAATTTCCCATGATTTTTTTTCGAACGCTCATATCTACTCGAGGCGTATCTTAACATAAATAAATGAGATCATATATTATGAAATGGTCAAGTCCGAAAATTGTTTTAATATATTTTCTGTTTATACGTTATATTTAGAGATACAAATATCTAAGTAAATGCTCTGTTTATAATAAACAGTATTAACAGCATTTACCGGCTTGAATGTCCATAAAGAATGTGACCTCGGATCGTTAGAGAAAAATCATGGGAAAATTTGATTAAGGAAGGCGCCATAGTTTTTCTTATTCCTTTTATTCTCCCAAGTACCTTCAGTCTCATTCTATATCATCTTCCAGGTAAATTGGCAAGAAAAAACTAATGTAATAAATAGTTGCGAATTTTTTTGTAAATGCGCATGAAACACACTCTGTTCATTCAAAAGTTAACGTTATCTAAGTTAGGTAACAATTTAAGTATTTTAAAACACTGGTGTTATAATTTTAATTAAAAATATACAGATTACGTATTTTAAAACCTTGATGTTATAGACATTTTAAAACATTGTCGCTATACTCAGATTTAATAATGTTTAATGTTGGTTGTAATTTTCTTATATAGAGGACATCAAGAATTTGTAGTTTTTGTTTTTTATTTCTATGGTGGAGTATACTTGTATTGCCAATTAATATTTCTCAGAATCGTGAATGTGGACAGGACTGTTCCTTTACAGACACACACACACACACACACACACACACACACACACACACACACACACACACACACACACACACATATATATATTGTGCGTATTTAGACAGAAAATGTTTTTTTAAGGCAAATGTTATTAAAGACAACTGACGTTTGTGTCAATTAATTTTATTGATCGATATTTTCCTTCTCACATAAGAAGGAAATTCTGTCAGAAATTATCCAAAGTTCATTTTGGAAGAAATATGATCCAAGCTTTTGACGTTTTTTTTAAGTCTGCATGATGATGAGTTTCGTAGAACTGGTATTTGGCAATTTTTTACAGTTTATTATTTCATGAAGCATAAAGATGAATTAAAAATGTACCTTATATATATATATATATATATATATATATATATATATATATATATATATATATATATATATATATATATATCAGGAGGTCAGTTGAATCCGATACCTTGTTTTAAAACTTACGGTAACCTCAGGCGATTTTCATCAAATGACCTCTTGACGTTTTAATGTTCTTTTAAAACTAATGAACGCTAGAACGCTAATAAACGCTAATGAAGAAGAAGAAGAAGAAGAAGAAGAAGAAGAAGAAGAAGAAGAAGAAGAAGAAGAAGAAGAAGAAGAAGAAGAAGAAGAAGAAAACAAGGGTGTTGTAAATGTATCGGTGCGGAGTTAATTGTAATGTATATTTTTTTTAGCCACCCGCATATTTGCTGAAGAGGAATTTTCTAATATGTAAGCAAGGACATAAGACTTCGGTTTTCTGGTTTATATAGAATTGATATGGAAATGGTTATTCTTCATTCGATCTATACATAATGTTCCAATATATATATATATATATATATATATATATATATATATATATATATATATATATATATATATATGTATATTACATCACAGGTTATAATAGTGGACCCTTCATATTTGAGATAGACGTCGATTTTTACTCATTGTACAGTATATACACACTATTTAAAATAAAGATTGGTCGTCAATTTTCAATGCGAATGGTACAGATAATAACGTTTGTAATATTGTAAATACCGTAAATTGTAATATGGTTTGAAGATCGCGTGAAATTGACACTCAGCATGTAGTGTTGATATATATATATTTATTTATTATAATTTTATCATATAGACAAAACCATTTTACTCACTACAAAGATGCAACTTGGTTTCAGTGCATTTCAACTGCACTTCGACGGGTGAGAGTCGAAAATGGTTATGAACAATCCTGCTTGTAGGCAAGCCGTATGTAAAAATATCTAATCTATTTCCCATGTGTGTATATCTTTTTATGTATGTGACAGTTGAGATTTTTTTGTAAATGCGCATGAAACGCGCTCTGTTATAATTAATTTAAAAATTAACTATTAAAGTTATGTTTTTTTAAAAAAAGTTTTATCTAAGGGAGATACTGCGCCTTCCTTAAAGAATTTACTATCAACATTAAGAAGTCGATCCAAGAATTCGAGAGGATTAAAATAAAAATAAACATATGTTCCGATTATTCAAGCATGTTTGGTTGAATAATCTGAACATGTTTATTTACTTTTATATACATACATATTATATATATATATATATATATATATATATATATATATATATATATGTATGTATGAAATATGTATGTCTATAAATATAAATATATTATATATATATATGTATATATATATGTAAGCAGTTTTTATATATAATATTTATATATTATATATGAGCGATAGAGCTAACAACTCATACAAACGCAGCTAAATGCATGTATATATATATATATATATATATATATATATATATATATATATATATATATATATATGTATATATATATATATGTATATATATCGGTACATTTTGTATAGATCGATTGAAGAATCTCCATTTCCATGTCCATACCCCCTCTCTCCCTCTCCCCCCCTCTCTCTCTCTCTCTCTCTCTCTCTCTATATATATATATATATATATATATATATAAATTTAGGGTGGCATGTCACGTAGCGTTGGATGAGAACCTGGTTTCACTGATTACTCTTGAGATCGATCCATACTGGTGGCCTACGCTTAGTATATATATATATATATATATATATATGTAAAACAGTTGTCGCCAATCGGTTTCGACATCAATATATATATATATATATGTATATATATATATATATATATATATATATATATTATATATATATATACGAGATGTAACTCACAAATTTGTAAATTTGAACAAATTGATCAGCCTGTTCCTGTGTCACGCTACACCGTGTTTTCCGTGTCTCACCGGTCAGTTCACATATAACATGAGATGACCTGCATCAGAAAAAAAGGATATTATTATTTTTTTTTTTATCAATTTTATGTTTTCTTTTAACTGAAGCCACTTCCGCGTTTTTATATTTTGGGTAGTCCGTGCTATTACTACATGCATATATATATATATATATATATATATATATATATATATATATATATATATATATGGTTATTGCAGATTTTACGAGTATGCAAATGTACTCACAGCATGCAGTATTTAGGAGATATTTTAGAGAGAGCCTGTCTATCTTCTTTTTAAAAATTAGAAATTTTACCTTTTATTCGGACTCAAATACGGGTACTTGATGTAAATATAAACCTAGCCCACATATATATATATATATATATGTATATATATATATATATATATATATAATGCTTATTCTCTTTTCTGCCTATGGAAATCCATCAGTCGCTTCCTTTTCTCCAATGGTCTGTTCGTTAGCCTTTCTCTCTCTTCACTCCGTAGCGCGAGTGTCTGCAATCACACATTCAAGGTGCGTGTGACTTGGCTGTGTTGGTACCAGCAGCGTGTACGAGACAGCAGCATTAGATGCAGTAAAATTGAAATAGAATGGTGGAGGAAAAGGAGTAGGGGATGCAGGAGGAGGAGGAGAAAACAAAGGGTAGGTGGAGGAGATGGAAAATAATGATTATAGGAGGAGTACTGTGAAGAACAGGGGTAGGAGGAAAAAGAGTGAGGCCGTGTCTCTCTGCAAGTTGGTGTCGGAGAGTCGAGACTGATTTAGCCTAGGATCTTATTAAGCCAAAGTAAAATAATGCATTAGGCCTTTACTCGATGGACAAGTGGTATTGCTGAGTCCACGGCAGTGAATAGGGAAATTTTAGCGACTGCAGCCTTTCCCTCTTTTCACTCTTTCATTATCGTTTCGGTCAAAAACAAAAAACGAAAAAAAAAAAAAAAAGAAAAAGAAAAAAGAAAAAGAAAGAGAACAATAAAAAGAAACAACCTTTGGAATCGCTGCTGTGAACTCGAATAAATAGTAAGTACTATATATGCTTACATTTTTATTATATATATATATATATATATATATATATATATATATATATCAATATATAAATATATTAATTTAGCAGACAAACATTTTTGATTAAATGAAATAAAACTCGTTTATTCTTGCTATCTCAGTCTATCTATCTATCTACCTATCTACCTATCTATCTATCTATCTATCTATCTATCTATCTATCTATCTATCTCAGTCTGCTCCTATCTATCTATCTATCTATCTATCTATCTATTTATCTATCTCAATCTGCTCTTATCTATCTATCAATACTTATTTAGCACTGGATAAGTCAGTGTTTATTTAGATTTTTTTGCATTGAATATATGTGCGTGTGTTATACGTATATATATATATATATATATATATATATATATATATATATATATATATATATATATATATATATATATATGTATATATATTCACACACAAACAAACACACATATATATATATTTATTCACACATATATCCATGCATTATATATATCTATGCATTATATATCTATGCATTATATATATTATATGTGTATGTATTATTATATATATATATATAGGCATTTAATGCATACATACTTATTGAAGGTTTTACAAGTACACAAAAATGCATTGATGTTTAGCAAAATGGAGAGATGATGTTGCCTCATAAGTGCTTGTCTCTTTAAATCATCATTAAAAATCCTGTTTTATCGAGCTTCTTAGAGAGACACAGAAAGTAAACATTAAAATAACAATATAAATATTTGAGTCTGCTCTTATCTATCTATCTATCTATCTATCTATCTATCTATCTATCTATCTATCTCAGTCTCCTCTCATCTATCTATCTATCTATCTATCTATCTATCTATCTATCTCAGTCTGCTCGTATCTATCTATCTATCTATCTATCTATCTCAGTCTGCTCGTATCTATCTATCTATCTATCTATCTATCTATCTATCTATCTATCTATCTCAGTCTCTTCTTATCTATTATCTCAGTCTGCTCGTATCTATCTATCTATCTATCTATCTATCTATTTATCTATCTATCTATCTATCTATCTATCTATCTATCTATCTATCTATCTATCTATCTCAGTCTGCTCGTATCTATCTATCTATCTATCTATCTATCTATCTATCTATCTATCTATCTATCTTAGTCTGCTCGTATCTATCTATCTATCTATCTATCTATCTATCTATCTATCTATCTTAGTCTGCTCGTATCTATCTATCTATCTATCTATCTATCTATCTATCTATCTATCTATCTATCTATCTATCTATCTAGTGCATGTATTGAAACATTCTCAAGAGTTGCCATGTGGCTTCCTTGTTTGTCTTCTCCAGTTCGAAGACTTGATTGCGCCTACTGGAATTAAGGGATTTGTCTGTTTTTAGCTTAAGGCTAACAAAATCAGGATCGGTTGAGTAAAACGGAAAAGATTATAAAGAACACTGGATCAAGGATCACGTATCGCACACGCACACAGACAAACACATGCGGGTGCGCGCGTGCGCACACACACA
Organism: Acanthosepion esculentum; assembly: GCA_964036315.1. Taxonomy (NCBI): domain Eukaryota; kingdom Metazoa; phylum Mollusca; class Cephalopoda; order Sepiida; family Sepiidae; genus Acanthosepion; species Acanthosepion esculentum. The sequence continues at coordinate 40,346,895 of OZ038490.1, forward strand.
CACACACACACACACATACACACACACACACACACACACACACACACACACATATATATATATATTGGTGCACGTACATAGTAATAGCTATTATGCTTGCACACAGACATATATCCAGAGATACAAAACATGCACTTAGTTGCACACGCACGCACATTTACCCAAAAAGCGTTAAAATAAAAAAAGAAAAGTGACTTGTTTCAATTTCGCACACATTCATACGCACACAGATATATACACACGCATACACACATGGGAAATAGATGAAATATTTTGTTAAAAAAAATAAACCAGTCTTGTTATGGTGGAAATACTCGACAAAACATAACAAGGTAAAAATTTTCCCAAAATGTTCTCAGATATTTTCGCAATCCTTTTAATTTGAATTCACCTTTACTCATTCCCACCCGCCATATATATATATATATATATATATATATATATATATATATATATATATATATATATATATATATATATGTATATATATATATTTGAATATATATTTGTATATATATATATATATATATATATTTGAATATATATTTATAAATATATATTTATATGTATATATTTATATGTATATTTGCATATATATTGAGAGAGAGAGAGCGAGAGATTTATATATATTTGTATCTATATAGATGCATATAAATTTGTATATATATGCATATATATACAAATATATACGCACACATATGTACGCACACACACACATTATATATAAATATGTATGTATATATATATATATATATATATATATATATAGAGAGAGAGAGAGAGAGAGAGAGAGCGAGAGAGAGCGAGAGGGTGCTTATGCTAAAACTTTTAATTATTCCATTATTATTATGTGCACTGTTTTATATATACATATATAATTTTTATTATGAAATGTATTTTCATAACAATTCATAATTAAATCTATAATTAAATTAATATAAGTATTGTAATTGTTGATAATGCGTACAGTTCAATTACACCAACACATTATAGCAACAATAACAGAAATTATATATATATATATATATATATATATATATATATATATATATATGTGTGTGTGTGTGTATGTTTGTGCGTGTGTGTGTATAAGTATCGTTTGCAAAAAATAAATAAATACGCGTTACATTCACGTGTCAAGAACGGAGACAACGTTGGTGATCTCAAATTTTTGTCACGAGAACATTTCAGCACCAAACAAACATGTCGCTGCGTTTGCAACTCAGTTATTAATTCAAGCGAAAGTATTATTTTATTAGTGCGGTCGGACAGAGTTTATATTCCACCCGACTCTGTTGCGGTCATTTTCGGACAGTTGCTCTCGGAAAAAGGCACTGAAACGATCTCTTTTCCATCTCCCCAGCTATGCATTAAATAGTAAGGTATAATCGCCTTTCTCGCCTTGGGTAGCATCTAGTCTAGAGGAAGATCTACTCTGATCTCAAAACCGTGGGGAAGGAAACGGTAAACGGAAAGTGTGGAGAGCCATGATTCTCTACATCCTGAAAAGACAGTGCATAACAAATGCATATATAAAATGCAAATTATATACATAGTGATTTACTAAACATTAACATTACTAAGCTCAGATGTGGCACAAGGTCGAAAGCATGGAGCACCCAGTGAGGATCGAATTCACTACTCAGTCGTAATTGATCTAGCGAGATAAGCTTGTTAACCATTACAGCGCACCAAGGTGCCCAGATCGATTTTATAATCGTAGTTTAGATGTGGCACAAGGCCGAAAGTATGGAGCACCGAGTGAGCATCGAACTCACTACACAGTCGTAATTGATCTAGCGGGACAAGCTTGTTGACCATTACGGCGCACCAAGGGGCCCAAATCGATTTTATAATCGTAGTTTAGCTGTGGCACAAGGCTGAAAGTATTCAGTCGTAATTGATCTAACGATACAAGCTTGTTAACCATTACACCAAGTTGAAGTGCCCCAAGAGTATGTATATATTTATAAAAATGTTTCTAAAAGAAACAATAATAGCTTCAACCACATGTGAAGCAGGGCAAAAAATGACAGAAGCGTGGATAATAAAACAGAAGAAAGTCAACACTTTGTTACATCAACTATGAACACGGTCACAATGTGCTGACCATGTTCGGAAAAGTAAACAAAACATTCGCATAACTCTAGATTCATACATAAAAATCTACACATTCTGTTAAAAATAAAACAATTCTTGTTAAGTGCTAAAATAATAGCCGAAAGTGTTCGGATATAAGGGACATTCGGATAATTTTTTTATGTCCATAAAAGAAAAAAAACTTATACGAACACAAGAAAAATTGAATTAACAACTAAAAAAAATAAAAATAAAAATCGCAGTACCTTGTCAGTTGTGTTTAATGAAATTGGTATAAAAGAGAGATTGCTGCCCACCTACACAATTATATATATATAATGGACTCTTCCGTCGGTTTCGACGTATGAGGATCTGACAGCTTAGTTGATTCAGTTATGAAATTTTGGGCAATAATCGTAAGTGGCCCATAAGACCCGCTAGTGATTTACAAAGGAGGCCACACGAGCAAGAGTGAGAATTGTGAGATGAGATCACTTTTAGATTGGCTGACCTTTTAGATCTTGCTCTCGCTTCTTGCAGATGATTCAGACAAGCAAACTGAAAATTGCTGAGTCCACTAAAATACGTTGATCTCCATTCTATCCGCTCCAAAGCTAAGAGCTCAAGAGCGTTATGTGGTATATTGACAGCTGACAATATATATATATATATCACTTTCAACGTTATTTTGAGTAGATATTCATATTTGAGTAGACGCCATCATTTATTTATTAAACATTATATTTATTTTCGTTTACTGTGTAATAAATAAATGGAGTGTCCACACAAATATGAGTATCCATTTAGAGTAACCCTTAAAGTGATAAAAATCTGTTGGATTGATAAATAAAATCCATTATCTTAGAAAATGTCGTCTGGATGGGCATTTAGTCGTATGATGGATGTAATTATTTTAAAATTCGGTTTGATCAGGAACACAGTTCCTTAAGGGGCATTTGAACTCGTAAATAATTACTGACACTACTACATGGCTATCCGTACGACTTACATTACACACATCCCACCACAGCTCCATCAGAACACATTTAAACACACACAAACTTACCAGACTCCATCCAAAGCATACTAGTAGAAGAAACAAGCATAATAACCTCATCCACATGTAAAAAAGATTAAAAATAATCGAAAAAAGAAAGAAAGAAAAAGTCAACACTCAATAATATTAATTAAGAACACCGCCACAATGTGCTGACTGTGTTCGGAAAATAAAACATCCCTATAAATCTAGATACATACACACAACCCATACATCCAGTTAAAAAGTAAAAATAAAATCATCTTTGATAATGGCTAAAAGTATAGCTGAAAGCGCTTGGAATTACAGAACATTTCGACAGTTAAAAACGATTGACAAAGTACTTTACCTTTCTTTCTCCGTATAAAAGAGGGATTGCTGTCGAAATACACAATTATATTTATTTTGCGTACTCGTATCGTGTTTTTTTTCTTTGGGCTTTGGACTTGCATGCTAGACGATTATTTTCGCCTAACGTAAATATTCTTGGTTCTTTCTTTTTTTTTTTATACCTTTTTTTCCCTTTGGCATTGGTTTGATTATTTGCAAATCAAGACACCGAAGGTTTTCCGAACGAGTATAATTCCTTATACTTGTTAGATTACTACTACTACTACTACTACTACTACTACTATATATATATATATATATATATATATATATATATATATATATATATATATATATATATATAGTTGCCATCCAAAGCTACAGAACCCAGTCTGTCCTGCAATTTACCCATAGCGGGGGTCGGGGAGAAGAAGAGCATTTATACCTTTCCTAAGGGTTTTAGCACGTAAATGAATGTAATGGATTCGACTGGAATTCGAACTCGGTTCTCTGGTTCCCCAATCCGAGCCGCTATCCATTACTCCACTGTGCCTGAATTCAAAACCTGCGGAGGGTCGTTTGGGGACCTTGTGGCACACGGCGCACCATGTCTCCGTATTCAGTTCTTAAAAAAGTGTGGTTGGTTCTGCACAAAACCTTCATCACTATAATCAAATCATATGTGCAGGTTGACCCTCATACGTCGTAAATCGGTCCCCGGTAGGAGCGGGTCAACAGCCCGAGTCGATCAAAGAATGGACAGTCCACGATATATATATATATATATATATATATATATATATAACAGAATGGGTAATTATACGTAGGTATACGAGCGAGCGATCGCATACAAATACATATAAGTACGTTATCGTGCAAGAAAAAACCAGTGCTCAATGTTAAATAACAGAGCTATTTAATATATATATATATATATATATATATATATATATATATATATATATATATATATATATATATATATATATAATTCGCAGTCAGTACTGTTTCGCTGTATCACAGCTCCTCAGTGCGAATAGACATCCGAATGCCTCAACCCATTTGGTGTCATAGTTTCTACCAGTGAGCTATCTTCATTCGACAGAATGAGCTAGCTAAATCTAGCGTATTGTTTTTACGAATGTAAACAAATGCCAATCAATTTACTGAAGAGCTTTGCATTAGCGCAGGTGGCTGTTGTTTATAGAATTAGCTTGCCATTCAACAGTGCTCAATTGAAATATATTAATTTATAAATAATTAATTGAATTATTTTGAATCCAACATATTTGTTACATCAAACCTTATTCTAATGAACATTCGTATTTAAAATAAACGCCATGTTTTTATTTATTAAGCTGTGTGTATTACATTTTTCGGCCTTCATCTGTGTAAAGAAAATTTGTTCTCCTGCAGAGATTGAACTTGCGTTTGATTCGGTGTATTTAAACAAAGCACGACACAGCACCCAAATTTCCCCTTTTTTTTATGGAAACCACACCCTTTTCCCTCAAATTATTATTCTCGAGAGAATGATATAATATTGAACTTACACATTGCATCAAACAAAAGGTTAGGAAGATAAACTCCATCAGTACTGGAAAGAGCGACAACAGCTACTGAACTTGAAAAACGTATTTGCCTGAAAAATTGAAAGATTTTCTGAATTACAATCGAAAGGAATAC
>OZ038490.1:40357025-40359525 GCA_964036315.1 Acanthosepion esculentum
TTGGACCATATACTATAGTCCATGTCACTTTAACTGGAAAACACATACAAAAAAAAAAAAAAGAAAAAAAAATTCGTGGATTTATCACATTACTAAATTAAAAAAAAAAAAAAAATTCTCTCTTGAAATATTTAAACTAGAAATCTAGAGTTAAGACACCGCTCGTTCCGAGATTGTATAACCGTCAATAAATAACACATTCGTAAAAACACATCTTTCGGTTTACAATACATTTATTTCGTCTTGGAGTTTATCTGGAAATGGAAAAATTACGGCCTGAGGATGAAAATGTGATATTCTCGAAAATACTAGCCGCCTTGCGACACCAAATTCATCTTACAATTTTAAACATAGGGATCGCAACATTCAATGAATTGTTAGTATGCTCATGCATTATTAAGTCTGTTAGCGAAGAGATTTCGCTGATTAATTCTTTGTATGATTACCTCTTCATATTATAATATATATAATGCACAATCTAGTATATATATATATATATATATATATATATATATATATATATATATATATATATATATATATATATATATCTTAAAAAGAAGAGAGAAACCGCAAACCTTTTTTGGTTGTAATGTGGATTTAAAAAAAAAATATTATGCTTTATTTTCCATAATTTTGCTACACGTTTTTCCGGTCTCGGAACCTTCATCAGGGAAAGAGTGGATATTTCCAGATATTATTAAAAGGAATGAATTTTTCTTATGTTTTCGATGTTAAATATTCTCGAGGAAGACATTTGGGTCACTAGCATAATATATTTCTAAAAAAAAAACACATTACAGCCAAAAAGGTTTGCGGTTTCTATCTTATTTTTAATATACACACTTTTCTCTTGTTGGAACTACTATAACCTCTTCCCTATAAATGCACCAGCCAGTTAGCTATCAACGTAGATTAAGCAATAAGAGCTAAAAATGTTAAGGAAATTAATATATATATATATTTATATATATGAATATAAAAGGAAAATTTATCTTAGCCGACGTGTTTCGTCATCTGTGGAACTTTATGAAAAAAAAATAAAATCCTCTAATTCTTTAGAAATTGCTTTGTTTACGTTTCGGATACGAAACTGAGCAGATATGTATTTCGAGAAAATCTGAATGAGTGAGTGTGCTTTAAAGGGAAAATATAACCTTGCTTCATTGCGACGTAATCGAGTGGTGAAAGCAAACCGTATTAGATGGTTGTTCCTACGACAAAGAGTTGGATGACTATTTTCTTTATTCAGTTTTCTCGAGCACGTCGACCGATAGATTAAAATAAACGGAGCGTATCCACTAAATATAACGCTTAATTTTTTTAAATTTTATATATATATATATATATATATATATATATATATATATATATATATATATAGTACAGGTAATCGATTCGTTGGTATATAATCCATGTGGATCCTAGTAATATTAATTACTAAAACGGATCAACAGAGAGCTAGATGTTTTTATTTTAACAGATCATATGTATTTTTTACAGCAAAAAAAAAAAAACCCCAAAATTACCTCAACTTAGGAACAGCGGCATAAAGGTATGAACATGTAAATGTACACATGAAGATATTTACGCATATAAATGTGTTGGACAGCATGATTTATTCCATTGGATGCTCTGTTATTATCCACAGTCTATAACTCAACTAATTTACATTAATCTTATCGGACTTAAGTTTAAACCCCCCATCGTTTACAAATAATATTTGACACCTGTAGTACAAAAACTATTTACTGTGAGTCTCAGAAAAAACACACTCCGGGGCCTTTATAAGAAATACCACATAGTAGAAACTGATATTAAACTACAAACAATAAATCTTAGCCATGAATAAACTACAAATCCAGACCGCTCCACCCGGGATAAGATACCTTACGCCCCCACTAATCGCTAACACAAACCCATTCTCATTAACAAAGCGTCTACTTGAGGAGGACTGACTTTGAAAATAAATTTAGAACAATGCTTCGAGACAAGAAACTTAGAAGCTGACGATAGCCGTGTGGAGAACGGATTGAAATAGACTATACCTATGTTGAGGTAATTGTTTTTGCTGTAATATATATATATATATATATATATATATATATATATATATATATATATATATTAATAAATATGCATATACATACGTTTGATGTGCAACTCGAGTTTCGTTGGTTACCCAATTCATCGGGCACGAGATATCGCTTATTGTTTATTTTAAAAAAAGTATACAGATGCTCGTGGGATGGACGCTGATTCATAGTTGAAAATTAAAATAGCACAAAAATAGTACCAAAGAAATACCGGGGTATATGTGCAGGGAATGTCGGGTAAGTATGAGTCAATAATAGAAAAAAAGAGGAAAAAGGGAAACTGAAGTACGCTTAAAATTTAAAATTTGAATTTTCATTTACCTAACCATATATATATATATATATATATATATATATATATATATATATATATATATATATATATATATATATATAGTCTTAAC
>OZ038490.1:40364525-40502025 GCA_964036315.1 Acanthosepion esculentum
ATGAAAGAAAAAGAATACAAGGGGGTGTGTCTTAATAAAAATAGAGGTGTCATTTTTCACGGTGGTCGGGTTCTTCGTAAGGGCGGTGGGGAAATTATTTAAAGAGTAAGAATGTGTGGAATTAATAAAACGGGGGTGGGATCTTAATAAGGTCGGGCTTTGGAAAATGTCTTTAAAAAACGTACTCCCTCTTCTGTTAGGTACACAAGTGTGTGTGTGTGTGTGTGTATGTGTGTGTGTGTGTGTTTGTGTATTTGATTGATTGACTGGTTCGTTTTCTACGGCTTAATCACCTTTCCATTTTGTTTAAAGCCAGAAAATTATTTTTAAATTGTGAGAATTATTTTATTTGGGGTAGGCTGGATAATAATGGTTTAGCATTACAAGTCTTATTAATAAACTCATAGTTAGGGGGAGAAGTGGATATAGCGAACTCAACAGGCATTAGCACACTGTTCTCCGATTAACAATTCTGACGCCGTTATCAATTACACCATTCGTACATAAGCTGACAGCGCCTGGTATTCCCAAGCGGTTACCCATAACCGGCTCGACGTTGCTTAACCTGTCTGACCATATGGGAACCGTGTATGAATTTGTAAAGGTACGTAAAATTTGAAAGGGTACGTAAAGATTGAATTTGAAAGGGTGCGTAAAATTTGATTTTGAAAGGGTTCGTAAAATTTGATATTGAAAGAGTAGATAAAATTTGATATTGAAGGGTACATAAATTTTGAATTTGAAAGGGTACGTTAAATTTGATATTCAAAGGGTAGATAAAATTTAATATAGAAAGGGAACATAAATTTTGAATTTAAATGGTACGTAAAATTTGATATTGAAAAGGCACGTAAAATTTGATATTGAAAGAGTAGATAAAATTTGATATTGAAGGGTACATAAAATTTGATACTGAAAGGGTACATAAAATTTGATATTGAAAGGTTACGTAAAATTTAATAGTGAAAGGGAAAGTAAAATTTGAATTTGAAGGGTACGTAAAATTTGATATTGAAAGGGTAGATAAAATTTGGTATTGAAAGGGTACATAAATTTTAAATTTAAACGGGTACGTAAAATTTGATTTTGAAAGGGTACGTAAAATTTGAATTAGAAGGTACGTAAAATTTAATTTTGAAAAGGTAGGTAAAATTGGAATTTGAAAGCGTACGAAAAATTTGATATTGAAAGGGAAAGTAAAATTTGAATTTAAGGGTACGTAAAGTTTGTTTTTGAAAGGGTAGGTTAAATTTGAATTTGAAACGGTACGTAAAATTTGACATTGAAAGGGTACGTAAAATTGAAATTAGAAGGGTACGTAAAATTTGATATTGAAAGAGTATATAGATTTTGAATTTGAAAGGGTACGTAAAATTTGAATATGAACAAAACTACATCACTAACAATAACAGCAAAAAGAGATCCCCCCCCCCCAAGAAACAGGTGTGTGCATTTGGGGATCTGGAAAGATTTATCAATTTCATGCATATATGTCACAATGCATATATAGATGTGCATGTGTTTTTGCGTTTGTGTGTGTGTGTGTGTATGTGTGTGTGCGAGAGAGAGAGACTGGAGGTGTAATTATGCGCATAAGAAACAGTAAGAGAGAAAAAGTGAGTGTGTCTATCAGACGAAGAGAGAAACAGCGTGTATGTATGTGCGTGCAAGGATGAGAGATATAAGGTGTGTACGTGAGTAAGAAAGAGAGAGAAAAAGCGTAACCGTATGTGTGGAATTCATGTTGGGCTTGTTGAGTTTGAATCATAGCAAGTCTGGTTTATTTAATGCGCGTGTAAGAAAGAGAGAGAAAGTGTATATGCATATTTGTGTAAGAAAAAGAGAGAAAGAAAGAGTGTGTAAGAAAGAGAGAGAAAAGGTGTATATATATGAGCGTAGGAAAAAGAGAGAAAGAGAGAATATGTGTGTAAGAAAAAGAGAGAAAGTGTGTATGCATATTAGCGTAAGGAAAAGAGAGAAAGACAGATTGTGTGTGTAAAAAAGAGAAAAGGCGTATATGTATATGAGCGTAAGAAAGAGAGAGAGAGAGAGAGAGTCTAAGAAAGACAGTTGGTTGGTTGTTTTTTTTTAGCGGCATATTAACACCTTTATGGGTTATTTAATGCCGAAATTTAAATATTTTGTATGCAATTTTCTTTGTGGAGATAATAATGCTGTTAGTACTACAAGTCTTACTAATTAACCCATAACTGGGGGAGAAGAGGTGGATTCATGCCTTTCCCAAATGTATTTGCGCGTAAGTGAATATAACGCATCCGACAGGAATTGGAACTCGGCTCTCCGATTAACAATTACGAGCTCTTATCCATTACACCACCCGCACATCAAAGCTTATAGCATCTGGTATTCCCAAGCAGTCACCTGACCAGGTTCGACGTTGCTTTACTTAGCTGGTTGTACGTAAACTGGTGGCCCAACCTGATTTGGCAGTAAGCCGTAAGAGAGAGAGAGAGAGAGAGAGAGAGAGAGAGAGAGAGAGAGAGAGAGAGAGATAGAGAGAGATAGAGAGAGATTATCTATATGCATATGTGCGTACGAAAAAGAGAGACACTGTGTATATATGTTTACGAATGAGAGTGGAAAGTGTATACATATATGTGCGTAAAAAAGAGAGAAAGTGTGTGCAAAAAAGAGAAAATGAGACGTGGGAAGTTAGGGAGGGTGTGACCTTTGTCATTTAACACTGAGTTTGAGGCACAGAACGAAGCGAAGGGCTTCGCCTTGTCTATCAAGGATATGACCTCGGAGCCATTTATTATAGTGGTCAGCCGCTTTGCCTCTGTTCATAATTTGGTTGGTGATCTTTCAGAATTCGCGAGAAAGCTGTCCCCGTCCGAATTCCGATAGCTGTCCCAGTCTGCCTTCGCATAGCGAAAAAAACGTTCTATGGAACTGTAGATCAGAGGATGTCTTTGGTTTGGAGTCAATCTGGACACTGAATAGGGAATAGTCTGAGGTGGGTAAAACTTTTGCTGTGCATTTGTCAGGGCAGGATTTTAGAAAAACGTCGAGGAAGTTCTGCTGGGTTAGTTCATAGACGATGGAGAAGTATCTGCAATATCTGCCTTCAACATCGGTTTTGTTATAGTGGACTAACCACTCTGTGGCGGACATATGTGAAAGCTGGCCGACGCAAATTCGGTGAGGATATTGTCGATCTTCTCTGATATACGATCGAGGATTACCGACCCTTCATTCAGAGCAAAAACGAATGTGGTACTATGGATAAGTGTCACGCGAAAGTACATATACGGAAGGTCAGGGTCCTCATTTTTTGTGTCCCTGCCACAGGGAAATCCGTCTTTAATGTAGGCACCAAATCCATGACAGTGGCGTCTTAGGTGGTCGTGTTTTATAATAGGTGAGTAGCTCGGGATTGTGAGTTCTTGCAATGGGATTGAGGCATTGATACCAATTTTTGAATGGTGGTCAGATTTTGACTGAAGAAGATGGAGTTCAACTTCTGGAAAGTTGAAACCAAGACTACTTACATTGATGTAAGAGATGGTATACCTGGGGTCTACCTTTTTGAGGTTGGGTTTGTTAGTTTTGTTTGGTTTCAATTTGATTGCTTTCATGTTTATTTTGGTTTGTTAGGTGAATGACTAGTAGGCAATGGAATATACACCCATTGGGGATGAACATATAAATAACCTGGGTTGACTCGGCCGGAGATACTGCCGTAACAGTACCCACAATGATGGCATCGAGAGGCCCCACAGGAGACTACTGCACGTTTCAGAACCATTCATAAAATGACAGTACTAGAGCCCCGATATTGTACGCCTGCTGATAGGATAGCCTCTTAGAAGTTACTGGAAGGTTCGAATCCCTGACTATCGGGCGAATAACCCAGAAAACGTTTACCTCCATCACCCTTAATGAGGGGATAAATAACCCAGGAAAGATTCAGGCGTGATACCCCAAGTGTACGTATCTCGTCAACCTAGAGGTCAGAGCAACATAACTTCTCCTTGGGAGAGAAACATTGTATCGGACAGAGACCAAGGCAAGCTCGCTCATGTACATGAGGACTAAAAGACCCATTGGGAGAAGTGTGTGTGGAGGGGTATCGAAGGTTGCTCGGGGTGCGTGTGTATCCCCTACCCTCATAGTCGTTAGGCTGAGTTCATGCATAGAGTAGTTACTTTTTCTATTTGAGAGAAATTACTCCTGTCACAGACATAAGGTGGGCATTGATAGATCTTTTGCAAATTCATTAAAACCAGCTGGCCAAGGGGACAGGAGAAAGATTAAGGAAAGGCGTGATAGCTATAAAGCTTTTTAACTTAGTATAAGTCTCAAGATCCTCACCTTGAAAAGCGTCGATATTGGCACACAAGCCAGTTTAGCACGTTAGAGAAAGTTCCATTAAAGATAGTGTGAGCGACAATTAGCATTAAAAGGAAAAGAAAGTGTGACTGTATATGTGTATGTGTGTGTGTGTGTGTGTGTGTGAGAGAGAGAGAGAGAGCGAGAGAGTGTGTACGCGCAGACACAGATGCATCAAATGCTTACCCATCTACACCTTTAAAAATAATAAAAAACGATAAAAAACACGGAAATGTGTGCGAATTATCATTGCACGTGGTCAACATTTAATTTGTGTACACAATAAAATCATTTCGAAGCTCTTCTGAAAATTCTGTGAGTAAATATCACGTCTGAAAAATACAAGGTGTTCCAAACGTCACGCAACCATTGACAGAAAACGTACAATTGTGAAATAGCACTCAGGAAAAATTTGCATAACATCATCTTCCATAATTCGACCAATAAAATTTCTTAACAATATATTGTCACATACAGAAACATGATTCAATTTGGTAAATTAATATAAAATTTACAAGGTTTATCAATGGTAGTACGAGTTTTAGAACACCGTATAGATTTCTGCCAAATCGATATTTGATTAATAGACAAGGATATCCTCTTGTTCTTCTTTTTCTTCTTCATCTTCTTCTTCATCTTCTTTTTCTTCTTCTTCATCATCATCTTCATCTTCATCATCATCATATTCTTCTTTTTCTTCTTCATCTAATTTGTCTTCTTCATCTTCTTTTCCTTCTTCATCTTCTTTTCCTTCTTCATCTTCATAATCATCATCATCATCGTCATCTTCTTATTCTTCTTCATCTTCTAATTTGTCTACTTCTTCATCTTCTTTTCTTTCTTCATCTTTTTTTCTTCTTCTTCTTCATCATCGTCATCTTTTTCTTTTTCTTCATCTAATTTCTCTTCATCTTCTTTTCCTTCTTCATCTTCTTCATCACCATCTTCTTCTTCTTCTTCTCCATATTCTTCATTATCATCATCTTCTTCTTCACCATCATTTTCTTCTTCTTCACCTTCTTCTTCTTCTTCTTCTTGTTCTTCATCATCTAATTCGTCTTCTTTTTCATCTTCTAATTTGTCGTCGTCTTCATCATCTTTTTTTCTTCTTCATCATCATCATCATCATCATCATCATCATCATCATCATCATCACATTCTTCTTCATCACTTTCTTCTTCTTCTTCTTCACCTTCTTTTTCTTCTTCATCTTGTAATTTGTCTTCATCTTTTTCTTCTTCATCGTCTTCATCACAATCTTCTTCTTCTTCTTTGTTATCATCATCATCATCATCACCATCTCCTCCTCCACCTTCTTCTTCTTCTTCTTCTTCTTCTTCTTCTTCTTCTTCTTCTTCTTCTTCTTCTTCTTCTATGTGCCGCATCCCTTTAGATCCTGGCTCTCCACAACTTGTCTCCCTTAGCAGTCCCTCCCTTTTACCAAGTCCCGTTCCCCCATCCATTCACACAATCACGTCAGGTTAAGTGGCTCCCTGCCTTTCCCTATCTTTCTTGACCTCAATATGCCCCTAAGTTTTCCAAGCCGTTCTTCCTCATTCTATGTCCAAATAATTTCAGCTGATCCTGAGTATAACATAGGGGTAGATAAATTCGCCTATCGTATGCTTCACACTCCTTGCCACTTTTTGGAACAGGAGTAGCAGTTTATCCCTTGTTACCTATTTAGGATTGGGTTTCAGGTTCTCTTTCACTACCAGTAGTTCCTTACTTCTTAGTGGCATTATCGCCTTGTTTGCGGTGAATTGATTATGAAAAAAGCGTTTTTTCTGTTGCCATTTTCTGTAAGACTTTCTTATTTCTTAATCGCCCCGTTCATAAAAATTTCAGTATCCAGTTTTCTCCTCATCAGTAAAGAGATTGTCCAACATTTACTGACATATAAGAGGATGGATATCACATAGCAATCCAGCCCTCTTTTCTTTGTCTATAACGATTTTTTTTCCATTTCTCAACCCCATGCTTAGCTTTTGGAATGCTTCTTTCGCTTGCCCAATGGGTGTTCGAATCTCGGTGCCGCGTTTTGCATCCCCTGCTAAAATGTTTCTTTCTATCCTTTGTGGCTCTTAGCAGTTTATCTCACTTTGTTAACGTCAGGTTAAGTGGCTCGCCGCCTTCCCTTATATGATTTGCCCTCAATATGCCCCTGTGAGGATTAAGTTTGCCAAGTTCTCATTCGTCATTATGTATCCAAAGATTTCCAGCTGACTTTGCCTAATTCTGAGTAGAAGTGTTTTTTCTGGTACCATTTTCTTTGAGGCTACCTAAATTGCCCCGTTATTTCGATGTTTATTTAAATCATCGTCATCAGAAGTCATACTAGTCCAGATTATATTTTACGACCAATGTACATATTTCAACCTTGCGATACCAATGTATTGCCCTAAAGAATGAGGGTTGATGGGCATCGACACCAGTATGACAGTGGTCGCAGGGACTGTACAATTTACGCTCATATGTGTAAATTACTCTCTCGAGTAGTTTGTGACGCGTCTATTTATCATCTCTCAGCGGCGTCTCTGTCTTTGGGCAGAGTGCAGTCGGGGGCGACTCCGTCAAAGGACAGAGTCGCAACTGAGGAAAATTATACTACTTAGAGGTGCCCAGCCCTGGGGAACAGCTGCCCGAGGCCGCGCCCGCTCATTAAACCAGAGAGAGAGGGATCGGTGCTAGCACCGAGGCCAGCGCAACTGAAGGTTGCGGCGGCTACGGGCAATTTTTGTTCCTATCCCGGGTGTATGCGCTCGGCCTTCTCACATTAAACCGACCTTGTGGCACAACCTGACCTCGCCCATATATTCGCGTATACGCACCCCACAATAAAAACGATATTGGGGTGTTGAGAAAATGCCACGATTCGTTGTCTTCGGTTTGGGATCAAACTGCAGTATAATATCCTCCCTTTCTTTTAAAGTTATGAGGGAAGCATGACCCACCCCACTCCCGGGGATTCCAACTTTTCGGGAGCACCCCCACCACTAAAGAGGACGGGTTAGTGGATTCCGACGCCAGCGTAAGAGTGAACACGGTGACTGGGAAATACCACGCTCTCCGCTCATCAAGCTTGTCTCAAAGTGAAGTATTTGTATTGTATGTCATCTCTCTGTCGTGTTTCTGTCTTCGGGCAGTTCACGGAAAATGCTTTGAGAGATGTCTGTACCCAGAGGTTCCAACCTTGCGGTAGGTTCTTCCGCATTGCACTAAATGAGGGAAGGTGGGAGGTTCGGCCGGATATCGGCCGCTGGTTGACATTGGTCGCTAGGACTGGGCAATTTTTGAATTGCCCACCTTAAAAATTGATCATCATGAACACTGAATGATGTAAATGTTCTAGTAACGCATTGTGTGGTTTGTTACTAACCATATGATAATATAGTAACAAACTGCATATAGCAGGGTGTCCTGAAAGTAATTACTCATTTCACTGCAATAAATTATGAGTCAACCAACCAAGGCAGAACCAGAGTTGGATGGTAGGACACTGCGTCTAGAATTGGTCACTCGTCTCTTGTATTAGGTTGAAAGAAACGGAATCTATAGAGAGCCATGGTCTATGTCATGAAAAAAATAAAAAGTTTAAAAAAATTTCGGTTGTTACAAAAAATATTTTATTTTATATGCCATATCCCTTCAACACATAAGTGGTCATAGCCCTCTACAATTTCCTATTCTTTCTAGCTCTAAGGGATGAGTGGGGGGGGGTAACAGAAAGCGATTCAAAACGAGAAATCGGAAAGCAGAATTCGAATTCCAGTCGGATTCTTTATATTCATTAACGCACAAATAAACTTAGGAAATGTATGTATCCACAACTCCCCCAGCTATGGATTAAATAGTAGGACTTGTATCTGGGAAAATCATTGTTACAGAAAAAAAATGTCAATGCAATATTCACTCGAAAAAAGAAAAAAAAAATTTTGCAAACCAAAATATATTTCGTCTTTAAGTAACCCGCAAAGGGTTGATAAATCGTAAATAACAATCACTTGTAGCCCTAAGCAACATTTGTCCCCTAACTATTCCTCTCCGTGTAAGTTTTGCCACTTATTTACACAGAGGCTTTTACATAAGATCTCATCATTTTACAGTTGAAATAGTTTGATGTAACCGTAGGTTATATGCTAACAGTTTCTTCTATTGCCTTGTGGAACTCTTTTCCGGTTTCTTGCTTTCCAGTCGAATTTGATTTTCAAAAATTTAACTGCAATGTAAATCGTTATCTTCTGCCTTCTGAATTTCTGTTCTTTTATTGTCTTCTCTCCTTAACAGAATTTTTCTCATATTCTCTCACACTCAGTATCTTCGTGGTTTTATTGCCTTGCTTGGGGTGAAATGATTAAAAAAAATCGCTCCGGTAATTTTTCCCAAGAATTCATGGTCAGTCACTCATAATAAAGAAACGGAATCCGTGGCGAACCATGACCGTCTACGTCGGCAAAAGACATGGCATTAAAAAAATATCTCTTTTAGCCAGAGCTTTCCGTTTTTTTTTCTACTCTTGTGTATTTTCGTTTCAGCTCAGTCTATTCTAATGCTGTGCTTAGCAATTACGTTTCACAAGCCGTTGACAGTAATTTAGGTTATCATTTGGATTCCATAAATAAAATTTGATGTCAGTTGATTCTAAATGCGAATTCGTATCTGTGCGTATAAATAAAAAAAGAAATAATTGCTGGGAAGCGCGCGCCATTTTTGTGAACGCAACTCTTCGAATCAAAATTACAAGGGAATGCTAGAAGAATTGCGGATAAAAGAGGAATAACTTTAGTTAGTGTCTGTAATTTGACAACACGACCATCGGCTATCTATTGATTTCGAGATTATTTATGCACCAATAGTGTTTATATATATATATATATATATATATATATATATATATATATATATATATATATATATATATGTATATATATATATATATATATATATATATATATATATATATATATATATATATGGATAATTGGTACAAAAACTCTTTTTCAAGAAAATGTCAACAAAAGTATATGTTGGCCACATGATTCTACAAAAAAAAAACAGCAAAAAAAAACCCAAAAACAAAACAAAAAAAAAACAACACGACCATGTTTCTTGCCCAAGAATAAATTTGAACCCGGTAAACACATTAATAATAGTAAATGAAGCATCGAAATCCGGACGCGAATTTAATTAGCGAAAGATGCCTTCTGAAAGCTAAGCCAAGTACTAAGAAACAGAAAAAAATTCGTTAGAAACAAAGAAAAGAATGTTGGATTGCTTTGCGATATCCATCTCTTATATGGCAGCGAAGGGAAAAGAAAGAACAGAGAAAAAAGAAATTGAAAAAGGAAAGGAAGATAGGCAGAAAAAAGAGAAAAGGAAGGGAGAAATAGGAAGAAATAGAAAAGAAAAAGAAAGGAAAAAGAAAAAGGAAGGAAAAAAAGAAAAAAAAGAAGAAACAAGAAAGATAGAAAAAAGAAAGAAAAATAAAGAGGGAAAAGCAAAAGAAAGACTTAAGATAAAGGTAGAAGAAAGAAAGTAAGAAGCAAAGAAAGAAAAAAAGAAAGAAAGAAAGAGAGAAAGAAAGAAAGAAAGAGAGAAAGAAAGAAAGAAAGAAAGAAAGAACAACTAGAAAGAAAAAAAGAAAGAAAAACTATAAACATTTTCCCCATGGCGGTCAACCTAGTTAGTCCATTTACATTTATCGGTATCCATTCAGTATAGATGTTTACGCATCATATTGCTTGTTATTTCGTCTCCATGGTGACAGGTTCTTCTTACAAAAAGACCTGACGTGGTTTTACAACACCACTTGCTAAATAATTAGTGGCAGGTACAAGATTGAGATGTCCTTTCTATGTACAATGACCATATAAATGACATTTTTGACGCGACAATTATTCACAATTGCATTTGGGGAACGTAGATAGCATAGAGTTAATATAAGACACATTCGAAATAAACGCTCCTTAGCAACGATGGGATTTAGCGGACAATGTCATCGGAAACGTACCTATAGCTACATATATACTGGGTTGGCCAAGAAATTCGTTTGGTTTATTTAGTAAGTTTTTTAGTTTTGGCCGCACAGACATATGTATATATAAGCATTTATATGATAAAATATGATATATAAAATTCTGTATAACGGAACAATGTTGGTTCTGTCCCGACGAGCTATTTTCACTGGTGCTCTGACTGTATGAATTTAAGCGTGGTACTAGGTTGGCTTCTCGGTCCCACCTTTTTACTGTCGAAACAGTTAAATGTAACCGCCTCTTCTACTCCAACAGCAGCTTCTCTCGCTCTTCCCGACAGTGGAGCTCCCTTCCTCTTACTTGCTTTCCTGATAACTATAATCTTCAAAAATTTAAATGCAATGCCAATTGACATCATCTGTTGCCTTGATCCCCGTTCTTCTTTTTATCCTTTTCTCAACCCCTCCCCTCTGATACCCAGTCTTTTCCCTTACTTACACTCTCTGCGGCCCCTTGCGTTCTACTGGCGCTCCCGTCTTGCTTGGGGTGAATTGCTTAAAAAAATGAAAATGAAAAAGGTAATTGAATGGCGACACGGAAGAATTCTGTGTAACGCATTTCGACCTCGAAAAGAGCTTCATCAGGCTAAAGTAATGTTCTTATTGATGGAATTTTATATCTATAGGGGGGAGTTGATATAAAGGTAAGCATCTGTTATAACTGTGTATCGAAAGGAAGTGATAAAGATGTGGGAACGCTAAATTAAAAATTTTTGAATTTCAAAGTATTCAAAATTGATTGTTTTTTTTTAAAGAAAAAATTGGATGAAAACTTTTCTTAAACACTGAATTAAATATTTAAAAAATGAAGGATTTATAAATATGAATAAATTATCAATTATCGCAGCAGTTGCTAAAAAGTGATTACATAATTTTAGCAAAAAAGGCAGTGCGAGTTGATATATATATATATATATATATATATATATATATAATCAACCGTTTGTCGTTAACGTTGTAGCAAAAATTCTGTTTCAAATATAGCATATGTATCCGTTGCAATTTTAAATTTGTGTTTCATGATATCTTACTTACCATAGATCATTTTGATTGCTTGACCCGATTATCAATATAACATGTCTAGCTACTTTACATTTCTATATTTTCCTCATATATTTTTCTCTCTTCTTCCTTTTCTCTGTAGAAGAGACTATATCTTGTGTCTTTCTTTCTTGCATTTCTTGTGTTTTTTCTTTATCCGCGAGAAGAAAAAAGATATTTTGTAAGTAAATATTAAAAATTGTAATAATCCTCGTTTACTACCGTCTGATGAGAAGCGATAATATGCATTGAAACATGAGTGCATTTATGTAGCGTTTTTTTACACGTGTTCTAATGTAATATCCTATATATATATATATATATATATATATATATATATATATATATATATATATATATATGTAATATCCTATAATATATGTATATATATTATAAATATAAAAGTGAACAATACTCAGAGGCGACAGGCTGTTTCATGCTGGACACAATCGTTAGGCCGCAACTTTTCATTTTCACGACGTTTCGGCCATTGTAAGATACGAGCTTCTTCAGTTGATATACGTTGGCATTTCGAACCGAACTCTTTATTTAGTCCACGGGGGCAGATTGTTCTAGTTCCACATGCCATGCCTTTTTTTCTATCTCAACTTCAGTTTTCCCTATAGTAACTAAACTGTACAAGCTTTTGTTCACTTCTGCTGTGGCCAAAATCTTTGGTCAAGTCACTTTTGGATTACTTCAATCAACGTTTTTATCCACAGGGCCACGTGTTCCCATATGACAATGACGATTCCGAACAATGTAAATAGTATAAATAATTACAATACCTTATTTCAGATATATATATATATATATATATATATATATATATATATATATATATATATATATATATCTACCGGGTGTAACAGCAACATTATCCAAATAGTGTAACAGCATAAGTGTACATCCAACAAAATGTTTAATATCTAAAAAACCACTAAAGTAATTGAGTTTCTTTTTTTCAGGTTTTCATTATATATATATATATATATATATATATATATATACCCAAGTATAGGATTGGTATATACGGAATAAATTCCAATAACCAACAATTACTATTCTTAAAAGAGTACTCAATACAGAGTAGAGCAAATATAATTATTTATTTAAAAATTATAACATATGTTATAAAATCACTACAAAAATTTATATATGCAAGATTCTGACAAGGCGCGGGGATTAATTTTTTTACATAATTTCTCATAAAAAATTCAACCACCACACCTTGTCATGTTGTTTTCAACGAAACTTGCATGAAAGAGGGATTCCTGCCCAATTATATATATATATATATATATATATATATATATATATATATATATATATATATATATATATTCATTGAGTTTTGTTTGCCTTTTTAGGGCTTCGGCCAGCCATTGTTATTGTTGTATTGTGCGGAACAAATTAGATGTAGTTGTCAGAAAGAAAGACAATACAATGATTTGTTTAAAGTGGTGATGTCTTGTGTCGGACCATCCACACTTTTTGAATCTGTCGATAAAAAAGTAACGGTGCAAAAGACTTGCCACTGAAACTCCGAACGACAGCTCTCATGTATTATTAGCGTGGAGTTTAACCTCTCCGGGTCATAGTCAATACCAACCAGTAGACGCCTCTCGACAGACACATGTAATATAATGACCGGATTACGCTTTAATAAGTTTTTCTTCCCATCTGAATTTTTTATCGTGAAACCAGCCCTAAGAGGATTGTTAACCAAAGCTCAAAGAGACTCCTTTCGCCCTCATCAGGGGTAGCTAGCCCGCGCCAGATCTCAACCTGGTACTTTACCTAGCTCCGCGGAAAATAAATGATATAGCACAGACTAATGGCAACAAGGGCTCTTGATCATTAGGTGAAGGGGTCTGGCCCGGCAGGTTTCCCACGGCATCGCACCGTGGGCCTGGTTGTCAACCGGCTACTGTCAAAAACTCTACGAAACAACATCAACTTCATCTTGGCACTTGGAATGTACGAACTCTTCAGGACAACGACAAAGAAAGACAGCCCTGGTCGCATTGGAGCTAAAGAACTACATTGATATAGCTGCACCGAGTAAAACTCGTCTTCCTGGTGTATCACAACTGCTAGAGAGAAAAGGAGGGTACAACTTTTTCTGGTCTGGGAATGATGAAAACGAGTCTCCACAACCGGGTGTAGGTTTTGCTATTAAATCAAATTGAAGGATCATTACCTTCTCTGCCTAACGCTGTTTCTGATAGAGTAATGACTCTCAAAATCAACCTTGATCACAAAACTACTGCCTTGTTGGTCAGTTGTTATACTCCAACCCTGAACAGTACTGAGCACGTAAACGACCACTTCTACAATCAACTTTGGAATGTGGTATCTACCTGTGACCATAGGGATAAATTAGTTCTTTTGGGGGACTTCAACGCCCGTGCTGGTTCTGACCATCAGACATGGAATGGTGTCATTGGTTGTCACGGTCTTGGGCAAATGAATTCTAATGGTCTTCGATTATTCTCTGTGCGTGGAGAATCTGATATCAGTATCACAAACACTCTGTTTCAGCAGCCCAGCTGCCGCAAGTCCTCATGGATGCATCCCAGATCGAAAGATTGGCATCTTATTGACTTTGTCATCACCAAGCAGAGAGATGTTCGAGACTTTCTCATCACACGCTCTTTTCATGCCACCTGTTACCACGCTGACCACGCCCTGCTTCGAAGCAAAGTCAAGTTTCGTCCTAAACATAAACGGTTACAAAAGTCATCCGTACCAAAACTCGTTAATATCTCATTGCTGAAATACCATCAAGTGTAAGCTGATAAACTGGACAGTTATTATCTCTGCTGACACTGCTGACATTGAATCATTATGGAAGGTATTGCGCGAAGCAACTCATGCTGCCTCTCTGGAAGTTCTCGGACTTCTACTGCGCAAACATCAAGGTTGATTTGATGAAAATGATACAGAAGTCCAAAAGCTGATTGATGTACCATAAGATCTGGGTACATGACAAAAACTGCCAGTCAAAATAAGCCAACTACAAAGGGTGTAAAGCAAGAGTACAACGTGCCCTCAGACAAATGAAAGAGAGTTGGTGGTCAGCCAACTCCAAATGGCTGCTGAGAAAAAGGACTCAAAAGCTTTTTATGATGGTTTAAAAGCAGCGTATGGTCCCCAAAAGTCACGTGTCTCTCCATTTCTAGCCAATGACGGGGATGCTCTCTTAATTGATAAAAAAAGCCATACTTATGCGCTGGAAAGCTCATTTTGAAACAGTGCTCAACAGCACCTCAAATCACAGATGATGAAGCTCTGTCCGCTGTAACACAATATCCTGAAATTCCTATGTTATCTCTGCAATCCACTTTTCTGGAAGGGCAAGCTTCTATCAAGGAAATATCGTCAGGAAAAGCTCCTGTCGAGGATGCTATCTCTGCTGAAATCTACAAACATGGAGGGCATACTCTTTGTAAGCTACTGCATAAGCTGTTCATTCAAATTTGGAGATCGGGCCATGTTCCTCGTGACTTCAAAAATGTCTCAGTACAACACCTCTGCAAGAAAAAAAGGTCTTTAAAATGTATGCGATGATCATAGGTGCATCTCACTTTTGTCTATCAGCGGAAAAATTTTGGCGAGGCTCATCCACAACAGAATTGTCGACGTCATCTACCCTGAATCTCAGTGTGGATTTCGCTCCGGTCGTGGCACTATCAATATGATTTTTGCCCTACGTCACGTTGCAGAGAAGGTTCGTGAGCGAAACAAGCAGTTATTTATGGCATTTGTGGACCTTACTAAGGCCTTTGATACTGTAAACAGAGAAGCACTCTGGAAAGTTCTGAAAAAATTGGTATTCTTGACAACATGTTGAATGTTATCTTTTCATTTCATGTCGGTATTCAAGCTAGTGTTATATTTGATGGTCAGCGTTCTGATCCACTTGATGTCACTAATCGAACTAAGAAAGGCCGTGTCATGGCGCCTGTTTTATTTGCACTGTTCTTCTCGGTGATGTTGAGTTATGCTTTTCGGGATACAAAAATGGCGTTAAATTTAACTTCTACGTACCAGTATTATACGCGATCTACTTTTTGCAGGCGACGCTGCTCTTGTAGCTAACTCTTTAGAGGAAGCTCAAGATTTACTCAACCGGTTTTCTGCGGCATGCAAGGCATTCGGACTATCAGCATCAAGGAAATTGAAGTAATTCATCAACCTTGCCCGACACCAAAGCGAATTAAAGAAGTAAAGCAGAGACTCCCTGTTCGTAAGTTTCCTGCGGTCCCTTTACATGTTGATGGAAAGAATCTCAAGTATGTGGAATCTTTCAAATACCTCAGGAGCATGGTAAATTCAAGTGCATCACTTGATGATGAAATTGTTAATCGCATTGCAAAAGTCAGCGCATCCTTTGGTTTGCTGCGTCATAGGTTGTGGGACGAAAGGGGAATAAAGCTTTGCACTAAAATCTAAAGTGTACAGAGCTGTCGTTTTGTTAACTATTTTGTATGGCTCTGAAACTTGGACACCTTATAGATGGCACATTAAACGATTAGATGCCTTCCGTAAAGAGTTTCTCCCCACAATCTGTGGCCTAACATTAGATGATCGAGTGTCAAATGCCGACGTTTTTAAGAAATGCAAGATTGGTACCATCGAGACCTTCACAATGCAATCACAACTACGTTGGACTGGCCTTATGGTAAGGATAAGTAATGATTGTATACTAAATGTTCATTTCTACAGTCAACTCCATAGTGGTCATAGAAATGTTGGTAGATCTTGGCTCAGGTATAAAGATAAACTGAAAAGCAACCTTTCTTGCGTCAACATTCCATTCAAGAACTTTGAAGAGGTAGATATGAAGAGATAAGAGTATAGTTCTAGTTGCCATTCAGGAATAATGCACCATCAAGAAGTAAGCATCAGTCGACTACGTGAAATGCAAAAGCAAAATAAGAGAGCTAACAGTGTCCTTGCTGCACTTGGATACAGTACATTCTCCTGTAGTGTTTGTGGACTTTTGTCCAATTCTTGAACTGGTCTCAAAAGTTATGCTCGTATGCAGATAATTAGTTTGTGGTCGTCGGAACCTCACACCTTGAACTCGACAGGAGAGTCCATCATATATATATATATATATATATATATATATATATATATATATATATGGCCTGACGATTGCATCTAGCATGAAGCAGACTGTCGCCTCTAAGTGTTGACTTCTATGTTCACTTATATATATATATATATATATATATATATATATATATATATATATATATGATGGTGCGATGGATAAATTATCGCATAAATTAAGCAAAAATGAAAATAACACTGACATCTCATTTTAACAGATAAATTTACTAAAATTTCACAAAAATATCTTGAAATACTAAAGAGTAAATTTATTCAATAAAATCACCATTGGCTTCAGCCATGGTCTCAGGACGACTTCTGAATCTCCTGCAACTCTTCTGGGCGGTCTCCTACCTTAAAAGTTAGAGCATGTTATCATAATCCTTGCCTTCAGGTCATCTTTGGTGTTACAAGGAGTTTTGTTGGTCACTCGCTCAACTGCGTTTAACACATAATAATCAAGGGGGTTACGCAAGGGGTGATGTAATCACAGAAATTGTCTGACAACCATGACTGGATTCTGCTGCTTGTGTGGCATGGTGCAGAGTAGTGTTGCCAGACATAGGGTTTTCCAGCAGCCACCTTTTTGATCCAGGGCAGTTGGGGTCTATACCTCTTAAAAAATTAAAAAAATTAAGAAAATGGAAATAAAACCAAGTATCCCATCGCTTCAGAGGTTTGCGTTGCTTGGTACTGAAAATATTCTGAGAAAGGCGCTATCTGTTTGTGGGTTGTACGACTTGATGGAGAACAACCATATTTTAAGATCTCCTGTTGACAAAATCCCTGAGGAAGACGAGATAATAATAATAATAATAATAATAATAATAATAATAATAATAATAATAATGTGGTGAAGTAATTATTTATTTATTACCTTTTTTAATTTTGATGAAATAAAATTCAAAAAGCGTGGTGCCTGACGACTGGAATACTATTTCAATGCGAATTATAGTCAAAGACAATTTATTTCGAATTTTATCGCGATCGATTTCTCTGTTATGTTATGAAAAAAATCGAAGCCAGTAAAATACATAAAAGTACGCAGCAAAATCAATATGCAAATTCCAAATGTACCGAAATGCACATTTGCGCGCAGACCTTCATGCGTATCCACTTAATTCAGGAGTTTGTCAGCAGAAGAGACATTGCGCATGTAAGCA
This sequence comes from Acanthosepion esculentum, assembly GCA_964036315.1. Lineage (NCBI taxonomy): Eukaryota > Metazoa > Mollusca > Cephalopoda > Sepiida > Sepiidae > Acanthosepion > Acanthosepion esculentum. The sequence goes on from OZ038490.1 coordinate 40,382,241, forward strand.
TACAACGCGAGTTTTCGCCCAAGTTTCCCGCCAACTGGCCAATGATTGCGTTCCGTTCCTTGTTCACGTCGGTGTGCACCGAAAGCTGGGAAAAGACCCGTTGCTTATTCACAAAGTAAAAAGATGAAAAACAAACGCCCACACCGATAAATGAGAACGCGAATCCTGTCTCCGATATTATATTTAGACGTTTTATCCAGGGCTTCATCTTGATAGATAGACAAGTGACACTTGGGACAACGTCTGCTATGTCGATCTCATAGATCAGCTTTCTCCTTACCAACTCTTTTGACCAAACATGGTGCTACCTTCATCTCGCGAGATAAACGAATGCCTACTACTACTACTACTACTACTACTACTACTACTACTACTACTACTACTACACACACACACACACACACACACACACACACACACACACACAAACCGTAGAAAAACTAATACAGAATTTAGCCATTTCAATGTTTCAGTCAGGCGAAAAGCACAATTCAGTGGTCAGGGGAGAATAGAAGGCGTTTGTCTTAAAGGGAAGAGGTTTTATAAAATTAAACTCGGATATTAACCTTATGATTAATTGATAATTAACATTTCATTCTTCATATAACACCAATTTAATGTCATAAGTTAAATTTCTATTTCCGACACGAACACAGTATATCCCGGGGCTGAATAAGACTGACGAATTATATATTTTGTCGGTCAAAATTAGCTTATTCCTCATATGAGGTGATTTTGGATTTTATTGTGCATTAATATATATATATATATATATATATATATATATATATATATATATATATATATATGTATATATAAATAAAAAGGAAAGAACAGTAAGATATAAAATCCGGTGTTCTTATAGATATTTTTATTTTTACACAATAGTGCTCTATGTAAATTTAAATTTACAGAGCATTAATATTATAAATTAATAGATTTAAAATATGGTTTTACCGCTACACAGTGATAACCATGTTTCAGAAATGGAAGCTAAAGCCCCTGAATTTAATTTTGTTATTAAACCAAAGACATTAGTTCCATTTCCTTATCAAGCGAATTTTGGAGTAACTTACTTTTTAAAATTTACGGTTGTTAACGGCATATATATATATCGAAAGTCAACTCGGAGTTTCATGATTTCTCCCGCATCATGATAGGAATGATTTTATACAATTACAAATAATCAAATGTGCAAATGATGTACAGGGTTTATAAAGTAATAAAATAGGTATTTTGTAATTAATACAGTCCTTCTTGTCCGAGTCCTGACAAGTGCAAAATCATTGAAACTACGAGTCGATCTCCGATAAGTATTGCGAATTTAAATTACTTCGGGCGCAATAATTATTGATCCAGATTAATATTAGACCCTGTTTGATGTGATAAACATTTGATGATATAATTTGACGTATATCAATAGATGGCATTACTACTACTACTACTACTACTACTACTACTACTACTACTACTACTACTACTACTACTACTACTACTATCATTATTATTATTATTTTATGTTATGTTATTTTAGAAGTTTGCATATAAAAATGTACAATAATACATATAAATAGGTGTCAAGCAAACCCAAATGTGTCTGAGGTATAATTATGTATTTGGGCAGCAATCCTTCTTTTATACAAGTTTAATTAAAAACGACTTTTTTTTATTTAATTTTTCATGTGTTCTCATATTTTCTGTATGTAAATTATATAGAAATTGTCCAAATGATTTGTATCTCCGAGCGCTTTTGGCTATGCTTTTAGCCATTATCAAGGATTAATTTTATGTTTACTTTTAATTGGATCTATGGATTGTTTTATGTATGTATCTAGAGTTATAGGAATGATCTATATTCCAGACACGGTCAGCATATTGTGGCCGTGTTCATAGTTGATATTATTAAGTGTTGGCTTTATTCTTTTTTATTAATAATGTTTCCATTATTTTAGCCTTTTTTTACATGTGGATTATGTTTGTATTATCAACTAGTATGTTGCGGATGTTATATGTATGTTTTATAAAATGTTACATTTTTTTGTTTCAAAACACGGTCAAGATATTATGTCCATGTTCAAAGTTAATATTATTAAGTGTTGGTTTGTTTGTTTTTATTAATAAGGCTTCCATTATTTTTAGCCTTTTATTTGCATGTGGATGTTGCTATTATATTACTTATAACAAACTATTTCTAATTCTAACAGTTAAAATATAATCCTTGAAAATGGCTAAATGTATAGCCGAAAGCGCTCGGATAAAAAGAACATTCGGACAGTTTTTATATAATTTATCATCCGAAAAGAAAAACATTATTAGATCGCATTAGAAATCGCATAAAAAACTAAATAAAAACACCTTGTCAGTCGTTTTTAATGAAATGTGCATGAAAGAAGGATTGCTGCCTAAATACACAAATATATATATATATATATATATATATATATATATATATATATATATATATATATATATATATGTGTGTGTGTGTGTGTGTATGTGTGTGTGTTAACGTAAATAAAAAAGAATATTTCCTCAAATAACTCTAATCATATCAACCTACTATACCGCAACCAAATACACGTGTTTCGTGTAATCGTTCTGTTCACTCGTCAGGAGGTATCAGCAATTCTCAGTTGATTTTCTCATTTTCTATATTTTTAGTTAGAAAAATGTAATTTATGCGCTTTTTTTTATTGCCGTTAGGTTGTTTTTTTCTTCTTCTTTGTGTGCGTGTGCGTATATCTGTATATGTATGTGCGTGCACATGCGTGTGCACCTACATCTGTACGTGTGCGTATGTGCGCATGTGTAGGATGTGGTGCTTGTATGTATACGCGTGTGGACCGCTACAATGTATGCTTGCGCTGACTATTGAGTAACCGGAAAAAATACGATATTCATTTGCAATTAAGGTTGTATAGGTGAGAATTCAGCCTAAATGGTCACCTGCACTTTCTTTTTTCTGTTTTTTTTTCCCCAATTGTAAAATTATGATCGGCACGGGAAAAATGTTCTCGAGGAACGAGAAAAAAAAACCCCCACATCTGTCGAGTTTTGATAAGTAAAAGGCAAAACGAGAAAAGAGGATGATTGCTTTTAATTTGAGTACCAGCCAAATTATGTGCAGTGCCAGCCGAGAGTTGGATGGCTCATGAAAAGAGGGAAGCCTTGATCAAATCGAAAAGCGGCGAAAACGATATGGGAAGACAGGAAAAATAGAGACAGTTGATGAAGCGATGATGACAAGGCTGTGTGTCATTTAGAAAGTGATGTGGACTAATTATTTTGATTTTTGCTTATATTCTCCGATGCAAATGGAAGAACTTAGGATTTTAGAATTCTTAGCTTTCTTTTCCTATAGAAGAAAAACAAAAGACTTGCTTAAGAATATGGAAACATATGCAGTAATAAAAAAAAGATGTTAACATCTCCTTACAGAGAGTAGTTTCCTAATGCGTTCCAAAAAGAATGCATTCCTTTGTCATGTAAGAATGGAATTTCGTCACGTTCTCTTTCTTTTTCGTTTGTTTGTTTTTTCTACCTCTTTTTTATTTTCCTTATTTTATCTTCTTTTATTTCATTACTTTATTCTTTATCATTTTCGACCTTCTATTATTATTATTATTATCATTATTATTATTATTATTATTATTATTATTATTATTATTATTATTATTTTCTTTGATATCTGGCGTTTACACATTTCTTTCCGGGTCCCACCCTGTGACCTAAGGTTAGAAATGGCATCATGACACTTTCCACTGCAAAAAAAAAAAAAAATTACATAGATTTAGCCCTTCATAAAGTGTGGGCTGTACTTGTCAGAACAATTTTATTATTATTATTATTATTATTATTATTATTATTATTATTAGTAGTAGTAGTAGTAGTAGTATTATTATTATTTCCTAGTTTATCTTATCTCGGTATGATGATAAACTACATTCAGCAGCAAGGCCTCTGTTCGGGAAATTAGAGGTTTTGAAGTGGCGTGGAACCACCCGTATATGCTTCTGTTCCAGGGCCACTCCGAATCAGGGTGGTAGCACCTGTTAGGGTCCCAGCTATGGGCAAAAGTGAACCCACAGGCAAAAGCAAAACACTATGAAAGTGTAAAAATACATTTTTATAGTAAAATTACTGACAATACATTTTATTTGTAGTTACGTTCAAAATATATTTAGTTGAAGCCATAAAATTGCGTTCAAAATATTTAGATTTCAGCATTAAATAACCCATAGAGGTGTTGATATGGCCCGAAAAAATCAACCAACCAAATACGATGCGCAATGGTAAGTCATCGAAATGATAGATTAGCAATATTTTTGAATTTCCGGCTGAATTTCATCCCAAGTCTGTGGAGGTTGCGAGAAGATAGTTTCCCACTTTCATTGGAATTGAACTCACCGACGAAATGCAATGATTTGCATTTAAGTCTCGCAAGCCGTTGTTATTTTAAATGTTAGTACTGAGGGGAAACTGATCCGTTCGTAAAAAAAAAAGGAAACATTTTTGTGATTGTTTATTTTTTATTAGCATTCATTAGACATTCCGCTTTGCCAGAATCGAAAAATATTGATGTTTTATCTTTCTTGAAGAAGGGCCATTTCATAATATAAATACATTATCAAATTAATCCCTGTTTTAAATAAATTCTATAGTAGAATGTCCAAAAATACGTTTTATCTGTAGTTGAAGCCATAAAATTGTGTTCAAAATGTTTAGATTTTTGGCATTATTTAACCATGCCGCTGACAAAATCATCCAAACCAACCAACCAAGCAGTTTTTCTTAAATCCATATTAACGCACCATTCACAGACTCAGACAAATTATTATTATTATTATTAGTGTTTTACCCTTGCTTTGTGTGGTAAGAGTTGTCCCCAAGTTTCATCCAGAGACTTCAAGTTTATTGTCTCAAAATATGTAAGCAGATGGGGTACCATGCAAGCAGAAATGTATATATATATATATATATATATATGATGTTTTTTACTTAAAATCTTTTTCGCCTATTGTTTTTGGGATCAAGCTAATTTTTAATCTTACTAATATAAAGACCCCTTCCCGACCACCTAGTAAAAAAAGTTTACTCACCCTAAGGTATTCTATTGATAATTATAATTTTGGATATAAATGAGATTTAGGGAAAAACTCAGTGCAAAAAAAAGTGACTCATTTATTTCCTGCAACTAGTAATCAATAGAAACATAACCGAACAGCTTTAAATAAAGAATAATAGAGGTATAATTTATTTATAATAGGTAATATAGTTCGAAATATTTAATAATCTATGGGTCCTCCTTTATTTTGAATAACCTTTTCAACTCTTTTTGGCATTGATTTGATCAGGTTCTGGCAAATCTCATCTCCAAGCATTAAATTCCATTCGGATATGAAATTCACAATCAAATCCTCTTTGTTGTTCAACTGCTTTCTCGAGAGTCTGTACTTTATAATGCTCCATAAGTTTTCTATGGGGTTGAGGTCAGGAGATTGGGCGGCCATGTCATAACACTCACCTGCTTCTCATCAAAGTATTCCTTCATCAATTTTTATTTGTGACAGGGAGCATTATCCTGCATAAAAATGAGCTTGCTGGGGTCGATTTGCACCCTTTCAGCAGAAGGGAGCAGACAAGACTCTAAAATTCTCTTGTACTGCTCGCTCCTGAGGGTTTTTTCAATAAGTTTTAAGAAACCAGTTCCATGAAAAGAAAAGCATCCCCAGAACATTATACTGAACGGATGCTTGGCAGTACTTACTGCTAAATTCAAAGAGCTTTCAAAGCTTCTTCTCAGATTTTAGATCGCTTATCCTTTGAATTTAGCTCAACTTTCGTTTCATCGGAGAAGAGAACATTTAGTAAATCAGGTAAGTCACTTTTATCGAACAGCACTGTATATATATATATATATATATATATATATATATATATATATATATATATATATATATATATATATATATATATATATATATATATATATATATATAAATAATGTGGCCATGGCGCGGAAAGGAATCTATGCAAGATGTGAGAAGTGTCCATTATTCTTATTAGCATTAGTATTATGGGATATAATCTCGAGTACGTCACCCAAAACGGACAACTTGGGCTATTGCCATTATTATTATTATCACATAGAGAAGATCGCTATTTAAGAAAAGCAAAAGAAAAGACACTGTTTAACAATGTCTAACAATATTTCGACAGTATGCATGTCTTCTTCAGGTTATATTTAAAAAATGCATACAAGTATTAAAATATATTAAAAAATATATGTTTTTTTTTTATAAACGTTGGTTGTCTTAAGAAAAAAAAACTGTTGTACGGGTGATCAACGCGACAAAGCGAATGGAACGTAGCCGGCTTGTATGGAATGCAATTGAAACGTGAGTAATATGATGGGGTCGAGCTCATCTTGAAATTTCCTGCCAGTTTTATTGTCAGAGCAGTTAATCAAAAAGTTTAGTATCAATTTTATGGAACTCTCTTGTAATTTTGTTCATTTCCCTGGCAGGGGAAGTTAGTAATTTGCATATGTTTATTCGTTTAAGATATTATTATTATTATTATTATTATTATTATTATTATTATTATTATTATTATTATTATTATTAATAATAATAATAATAATAATAATAATATTCCCTTTGGTTTATGGTACACACTTATTTCTTTCCGAGTCCCGAAAAGGTTAGAAATGGCATCATGAACTTTTCCACTGAATAGATTTGAAAGAAAACAGTACCTTGGGATAAGAACATCGTGACATATATATATATATATATATATATATATATATATATATATATATATATATAAACGTTATTATAGTGGATACTTCGTATTTGAAATAGACGCCCTATTGTATTTATTAAACAGTGTGTATTACGGCTGTCGGCCTGCACATGCAAGAAATCTTAGTAAAGAAAATTACCTCCTCCTTATACCGTTTAATTACCCCTCGGCCACGAAGACCGTCACAGTAAGCAAGGCTCTATTTTCCCTCTTTAAGGAAAGCACTTCCTCTTCCCTCAGATTATGTTTCTTGGAAGCCTGTATTAGCTCAGTTACCATGGAAAGTGTTCAGAGGAACTACATTCCTTAGGTCCACTAGTTCTACTCTTCACGGTTAAGACCCGACATGCCACGCACATAGTTACGAACCACACTCATTACCTTCGTATTCCATTAGTGTGATGTAAGTTCCACTCGAGCAGCTTCTTCCCACAAATCACTACTTAACCATCTTTTTTCAGTAGCTCTTTGGCCTCGTATAGGGTGAACATTATTGTAAAAAAAGAATAGAATGAGAAAACAGAACAGTTAAAGAAAGGACCAATAACTTTCCTAGTGAGGGTCACTCGACCCTGGCTATATATTCAAAGACCAAACCTCTTTTTTTCTTTCAACCAGTTTTTACGTCATTGTTGAAGAAGAGGTCCCCTTAATTAAACGAATTTCATATATTATATATCGTGCGGTAATGGCCAGTTAGTAAATTATTAATAAGTAGTGATTTCCATCCTGTACTTGCGGTCTTGCGCGAGACCTAACTTCTCATCTTCTCATCCAGCTTAAAGCAACTTTTGCGATCAGAAGCATCTCCCCATATAGCGGTTTTCTGTTAGTGTAACTAACGAGATCTTGATGACGAGATGTCCAAACGATTTCTCTTCTAAGCTAAGTCCGCAGACGCATATTGTCTGGAAACACTTTTTCTTTATTGATTTCTCTTTTTCTATTTGGATATCAAATATATTTTAATAGTAACAGTTTGTTGTGTTTCTTTCTCTTCAAACGCTGTCGTTTGAGCACACGTGGCTTGGTACTAACCTTCCATAAGCCTGGGCTCGTATTCTGTTGTATTATCGGAGATATAATCAGCACAGTACAGAAACGTATGTGGTTTGTCTTAGAAGTTTACTGCAGATCTCAGACTGGTTTCTTCTTCGGCTTCGTATCTTGGCACCGAAAGAATTGGTTGCTGCTGGGAAGCGATCCCAACCCCTACTTGATAACTTCCTCTGTCCCGCCCACATAAAAAGTATCTTTACGTATCATCATAGCTGATTCTCGTTGCCTGCAAAAAGGAAGAAATGTTATCTTTAAAAGCCTACGAAGATTTAAAAAAAAATTACAGCCTCAGATAGAAAGAATTGAAGTAGATGTGATATTTTCTTTCGTTTCAAGAGGCCAAGGCCACCATTTTGGAAAAAAAATAGTATCTGAAGTGCTTTGGCTTATTTATTTATTTATTTAAAGTCAAACGTGAAAATGTAGGAAGAGTCATGTTATCCACTACGAAAAATAACATCGTAGGTACATTATTTGTTCAATGTCAGAGAAAAAAGCCCCCCCCCCCGACTTCACCTAAAAAATCCAATGATCTTAAAACAAAAATGTAATAGCGAAAAGAAAAAAATGTATGTGGCTTAGTGTATAAAATTTATTATACAATTTTTATATAGCGATTAACTAAGCATAGCTTACATGCGAAAATATGGGACACACAGTAAGGATCGAATTCATTACTCAGTCATCATTGATCTAGCACGACAAACATGCACACCATTACACTACGTCGAGGTTCCCATATGATTTTCTAAACGTACCTTAGATGTGGAACAAGGCCGAAAATACGAGTGAACCCAGTGAGGATTGAACTCACTACTCAGTCGTGATTGATCTAGCGAGACAAGCTTGCTAACCATTTCACCACATCGAGGTATCCAAATGAGTTTCTAAACGTACCTTACATGTCGAACATGGCCGAAGGTATGGAGCACCCAGTGAGGATCGAACTCACTACTCAGTCGTAATTGATCTAGCGCGACAAACTTTATAACCATTACACCACATTGAATTATCCAAAATAGTGATTTACTAAGCATAACTTAGATGTGGCACAAGGCCGAAAGTACGGAGCAACCAAAGAGAATCGAACTTACTACTCAGTCGTAATTGATCTAGCGCGACCAGCTTGCCAACCTTTACACCACGTCCAAGTGTCCATAGGTTTTTATTTATATATATATATATATATATATATATATATATATATATATATATATATATATATATATATATATATATATATATATATATATATATATATATATATATATATATATATATATATATATATATATATATATATATATATATATATATAAATTCAATACGCATGAGATTAAGTACAACGTTGTACGCATATATTTGTGTGTGCGCTCATAAAAGACTATCCTTCATTGAACATTGCTGGATTGGCGCTACAGAATCACAAACATACGATATAACAGATAGTCCTCAAACAATGGTTTAAGGACTGTCAACAGCAACAACAACTAAAATGGATAGCAAAGAGAAATAAACAAAAGGAAGTGTTTTCCGACAATGTGCGTCTGCGGACTTAGCTTAAAAGAAAACGTATCCGGGTGTCTTGTCAACAAGATCTCGCTACTTATACTAAGAGCACATGTAACTCGAAGAAAAAATAACGACATAATCAAGATGTTGACATTCCATACCACTTCAAATAAAACATTAGGAAGGAAACTCCCATCAATACTGGAAAGAGCGATAACAGCTACTGGACTTGAAAAACATATTTTCTAGAAAAATTGTTTTAAAAGAAAGATTTTATAAATTTCAACCGAAAGCTGCTCCGTCAATGAATGCCAAATGTTTCCTTGTAGGGAGACGGCTAATATTACCATTACGGTTATTATCTTTTTGCCTAATTGGCTTGCCGTGCGATGTTAGCGTGTTAGTCAATCAGACCATTATTAATGTGAGTTCGTTACCCAATGGGTTTCCCATACTTGCGGTTTTGCGCAATACCAAACTTCTCACCTTCTCATCAAACGACAGGCAGATTCTGTGGCCTGTTAGTACAAAGGCATCTCCATATATGGAGGTTTCCTGTTAGTATAAATAGAGAGGTGTCGCTGACAAGAGAACCGGGCGTGTTTTCTTATAAGCTAAGTCCGCAGACGCACATTGTCGGAAAACACTTCTTTTTCTTTCTTTCTCTTTTTCTCTTTGGATATTAGATATATGTAAATTGTACAGGTTGTTGGGTTTCTTTCTCTTTAAAAGCTATCGTATATGTATTAGTATAAATAGCTAGACTGTATCCATCGCCGGCTTACTAGGTCTGGCGTTTATCCTCCCGAGCAGTCACCCTGACCAGGCGCAATGTTGTTTAACTTCGAGGATCTAAGTTTTTTACATACGTTGGTGGTAACTCGCCATGAGATTAACTAGTTCGTCTGGTAGACCGTTACCTATTTGTGATGTGTTCAGTCTTCACTGAATTTCCCCACAGTCATAGCCTTCTGCTAAAAGTTTAGCTACAATTAGAAACATTGATTACAACTGTGTAGGAAATTCGATTCTACATGGTTAACCCGCATGCATGAGCTTATTCGAGACGCAGTCGAATTTTCCAAGCACACTCGTGTCACATGACGTACAGCATAAAACATCATTCGATTCGGTATCCATGTTTTCGGTATCCATGCTCATGACACAACTATTTAAAAAAAACTGGTTTCACGTCCCCTGCAAGGCAGTAAAGCCACTAAGACACAAGGGGGGTTACTGGGTGTGGAAGAATTAGGAACAGAAACATTAATAATGAGCGGTAAGAGAAATGAGTAATCAGGGGGGACAGTAGATAGCGATTGACATTGCATTTAAACTTTTGCAAATTAAAGTTGGCTGGAAAGAATGAAACCGGAAGCGAGAGAAGATACTGTTAGCATAGAAGTTACGGCTACATCTAGTCAGCTCAACAGTAAATTGGTGAGATCTTGATGCTAGTCTAGTGCCGCGCTTAAATTAAAAAAGGCTAGGTCCCATAGCCAAGAGCTATTACCATGAAAGTATTTATAGAAAAGACATAGAGAGGCGACCTTACGACGATGGGGAATTGTCTGAAGCCGTGACACCAGATCAGGACCAATAATATTGCTGATTCTTCTTTTGTTTTTATCAAGGAGCTCAAGGGGCACCGGACCTAATGTGGCAGCAATAGCCTAAGCATGAACGAATGGTAGAATTATAAATATATAAGATAGATTCTGAAGAGAAAAATTGCATCGCACGACACAGTGAACTAACTTTCTTAGAAGCTGACCTAGCAATGAATACAATATAGTCTTTCCACTTCATGTCAGCTGAGAACGTTAGCCCGAGAAGGCGAAACGAGTCACTTTTCTGAAGGTTAGCATCAGCCATGATGGGTGAAGGCAGATAGTGGTCTCTCGGATGATTAATGGAGGGCAATTTAGCTTGGGAGGCATTAAAATTAACAAGCCAACAATTTGCCCAGTTAACAACGGACTTGAGGTTGTTTTGGATATCGACTGCCATTTTGAACTTGTCCGACTGATCAACCTTACGATCGAAGCAGGAATAAATTGTTGTATCATCAGCGTGGTTACCAAATTGAGACCTGATGTCATCGGGAAGGTCATTAATGAAAATTAAAAACAAATTTTATTCCTGCCTTCCGACAGACACGGTAATGTCAAATGAACGACTGATATCGAAATTGTCATCCGATCTTTTTGTTAATTGGAGCAACAAAATGGACATTTTTTATTTATTAATCCGACAGATTTTTATTACTTAAATTTTTTTTGTTTCGTAGATACTCGTATTTGAGTAGATGATCCGTTTATTTATTAAACAGTATGTCTATTTATTTTCGTCTACCGACCTGAATATTCGAGAAATCTATTAGAGAAAAATATGCCGGAGAGCGTATATTTTTCTCTAATAAGACAAACTCTGACAATCGCAAAGGGCGTGAAACCCAGGGTCACAAACTCACATCAGCGCATATATATATATATATATATATATATATATATATATATATATATATATATATATATAGAGAGAGAGAGAGAGAGAGAGAGAGATAGATAGATAGATAGATAGATAGATAGATAGATAGATATAGTTTCATTAAAGATGGCTGACAAGGTACTGGGATTAACCTTTTTATTAAATTTTTCATGCGTTTGTATGTTTTTCTTTCCTGGACATAAAATAATTGCGTTAAAACAATCCTAATGTTCTGAATATTCAAGCGCTTTCGGCTATTCTATTAGCCAGTATCAAGGATTTTTATTTTTTTAACTAATATATATATATATATATATATATATATATATATATATATATATATATATATATATATATATATACACCAGGTGTAACAGCAAATTTGTTCAAATTGTGTAACACCAATATTGTTTAATTGTTAGATTAAGATTTGACCCGTTGTATCTTAGAAATGATTAAAGATATCTTACTCGAATTCTCCGAAAATTTTATAAAGACCATTGGGTTCTACTTTGAACAATAAGAATGTATTTAGCTCTAAGTTGAGATGATGATCCCTCTTGCTGTTGTGACCTCCTGATCCAGTTTTCCTCTCGACTGTTCCTTCTTTTTTAAACCTACTAACCGTTTTCTTGATGGGTCTTGAATAGAATTTGAAGATGGAAGCCAGAGTATGAATGTTGCTACCATTACTGAAGTCCTGAATAATCTTTTTCTTCTCACCATTGGTCAATTGGGAAGACATAGTGGAGCTGACACAAAACAATTTTAACCTGTTCGCTTTCTAGCAGAATAACTCAATGGGTTTTTCAGTGATTCTTACGACAAATAGTGTTAATATGGCTAAACGTCTTATCCGAAAACCTGGAAAAAAGAAACGCAATTAGTTTAGTGGTTTCATTTTTTTTTTTTTTTTTTAGATATTAAACATTTTGTGGGATGGACAATTATCTCATGCTGTTACATGATCTGGACAATTTTGATGTTACACCCGCTGTATATATATATATATATATATATATATATATATATATATATATATATATATATATATATATATATATATATTCAAATTAATAAATAATGCAGCTTAATTAATATCGTAAAATAGTCATTCAAGGAATAAATCAATAAAGTTAATATTGTTAATGGTGAATTCACTTTGCTGACAGATTAAGAAGGCATTAACTTACTGACCACTTGCTTGTTTTTATGACAAGTGACGACAAATATCACATTCATTTACGTCTTGGAATTTTTATCCTAAATTACCTGAAGTTGATAAAAAATAATATCTATGCCTGAAGATGGTGAATGTTTTCACCGAAAGTACTTGCGAACAATATGGATCGAACATCTAATCCATTGTACACTTAATAAAAACAAGCGAGTGGTCAGTGAGTTAATGCTTTCTTAATTGATTTATTTTTTGAATGACTATTTTAATATATATATATATATATATATATATATATATATATATATATATATAGTTTATTATTTTACGATATATATATAGTTTATTATATTATTATTATATTATTATATTATATATATAGTTTATTATATTATTATTAAATTATTATATGATTATTATTATATTATATTATTATATATAGTTTATTATATTATTATTATATTAGTTTATGTTCACACTTATATCTATATCTATATCTCTCTCTCTCTTTATATATATATATATAGATAGATAGATATAGGTGTGAACATAAACTAAATAACGAGATATTAGCAACTATATATTCGTGTGATAACGTACATATACAGATGAGAAAATGAATATTTATTTAATTTAAGGTGTAAACGAAAAAGTGCTCAATGTTGTTAAACAGAACTATATAGTATATATATATATTAATAAATACACACATACCTACGTTTCTAGTGTAACTCAGAATTTCATGGTTACCCAATTCGTCATGCACAAATGGCATATATATATATATATATATATATATGTATATATATATATATATATGTGTGTGTGTGTGTGTGTGTGTGTGTGTGAAGAGGTATATATTCTGTTTGTGTGCATATTTCTGCCTTTCTTTTCTCTGTTAATACAATCTTAATTCGAAGCCAGCAGCAGGTGTGACCTGACGATTTCCATTGCTTTTATGGCGCCTTATTTTTGGATACGGTCCAGTGCCTCGCAAGATGCATTCAGCTCTAAAAAAAAGGGGAAAAAAAAGAAAGCATCCCTGTGAAATGTGCGAACATTTTACGTTGTTCCGGTCTTCGAACTAAAATATTTTGGCGCCTTTCTCATCGCGGTGGGGAATTTTCTTCAGGAAATAAACGGCCATTTTCTTCTCCTCCACACTCCTTTCGAGGAACGAGGCGGACGCACCACCTGCCGTTTCCAGCAAATGAAATTGCATGAATATTTACAGAAACGGAAAAGTAAGGTTATTATCAACATAAACAGACTGCGATTTGAAATCTCTCTTTTTTTACCGCAAACTATATTGATTATCTATTCGATAATATGAAACAGAATGTAATAATATTCATCGGCAACGCATCCTACAGTCCCCTTTTTAATAACGAGATTTTTCGTTAAAAGCGTAGCAGAAGACATGATTGAATGGTAATGAGAGAACATTATCCAAAACATCCGAATATCTCATCAGGAAAAGGATATATATATATACAAGACTTGTCTATATATATATATACATATATATATATATATACATATATATATATATATATATATATATATATATATATATATATATATATATATATATACAAGTCTTGTATATTTATTTTAACCAAATTCCTTTCATATCGTCTGATAAGCTTAATAACATTATCGTTGAAAGGTGAAAGAAAATCACCATATTGATAAATGTTTTACATAAGCCATCATCAACGATGACAATTACATTACAATAAATTAATCAATACACGGACATAACAACAATGATAGTCTGTTTTGTTCGCATGGAAGATTTCCAAGCAACGACAAATTCGTGCATACGAGACGCTGGAAGCGAAAATCGCACCGCGAAAATCGCACCGCGAAAATCGCACCGCAGCACATGACCACGCGAGAGTGAAACGAGAAGTGTTAAGTATGGGAAGCTGTTGGTATAAACCTATGGCTTCTGTTATCAATTATAGGCATTTAAGTATATTTGTGGAGTTTTCATAGTTTATTTTGTTCAGGTTAGGTTTCAACTGTTTTATGTATATAGCTTCAAGAATTTTTAGTTTTTGTTTATTGTTTTCATGTTTAAGTATAGTTGTATTTTCAACAAGGATTTTCCGGAATTGTGTACGCGACTAGTCATGTTGTTTTAAATGCCTAAAATGTTAGAATTATCATTCAAATGTAGAGTCAAGCGTCGTAAAAGCGAGTTTGTGGTGTGACCAACATAAATATTATTAATCCGTTGAAGATACAATTTCCCAGAGGGCACTTGAATTTGTAATCTATGCTGTTTTTTTTGCAAATCGCTAATGGGGGTGGGGAAGAATCATTGAGATTAATTGAGTTGGATATACTAGATTTAGTATATGATTAACTTAATTTTTTTGCTAGGATCTGCTGTAGATATATTAGTATTTACCAATTCTTTTAGTATATTTTCCTCTTGTTTATAATTAGTATGCATTTGATTACGATATAAGAGATTAATATGTTTGTGATTAGTTGAAGCAGTATTATGTTCTATTTGCTTAGTATTGAGACTTCTAAGAAAGCATCTTATTTGTTCATCAACTATATAGTTTGGAAAGCTATTATTAATAAGTGTTTGTTTTATATTCTTTAGTTCACTGTAAAAAATCTGTTTTGTGGATGAATTAGTTTCTGCACGATGTATTAGATTTTTTATAATTGCTATTTTGTAATAATATGGACATTCGCTCTTGTAGTTAAGTGTACACGAATTTATGCTGGTAGGTTTTTTATATGGCGAAATAGTAAATTTGTTATTATTTGTGTTTATCAATATGTCAAGGAAGGGAATTTTATTATTAGTATTGAGTTCATACGTGAATTTAAGGACATAATTATTTTGGAAACATTTTTGAAGTTGAAGTATTTCATCTGTATTTTTAACTAACATAAGGATATCATCAACGTATCTTAGGTAGATGGATGGTTTTTAAAAATCTGTAAATATCTTATTTTCGAGGTTCGACATGTAGAAATTGTTAAATGTCGGACCCAGTACTGAACCCATGGAGACACCCTCACGTTGTATATATATATATTATTATGATCTAAGAAAGGGACTTCAGTAGTACAAGCTAATAGTAGTTTCCGTAATATATTAGGATTAATTTTAAGTGGGGGTAAAGATGAGTTACTGTATATATTTCTTATAATTATGTCAATAGTTTCGCTAACAGGGACATTGGTAAATAAGTTTTTAACATCAAGTGAAGCTATGATCTCATTGTTGGGTTTGTCACTTT
This sequence comes from Acanthosepion esculentum, assembly GCA_964036315.1. Taxonomy (NCBI): domain Eukaryota; kingdom Metazoa; phylum Mollusca; class Cephalopoda; order Sepiida; family Sepiidae; genus Acanthosepion; species Acanthosepion esculentum. Next base: position 40,398,558 of record OZ038490.1, read on the forward strand.
TTAGGATTTGGATTACATCTAATGTTGACATAACACTATATTTACCGGGAAGGTAGGGGGTTGGTTAATGTATTTTGTTAGTTGATATACAGGTGTTGGAATTTGCGATATGATAGGACGGAGAGGACAGTTAGGTTTATGTGTTTTTATAGTGCCGTATATGTAACCAGGTCTATAATCACCAACATTTTTAGGGAGTTTTAAAGAGTTCTGTTCAGCATTATTAGCATTAATGAGTTTATTAAGCACTGATTTTAGTTGTTTGGTTGGGTTCTTGTTACGTTTTTTAAAGTTTATGTGATCAAGGAGTCTGTGGTCATGTTTTTTGTTGTAATTCAATTTGTTCAGGATGACGAAAATGTTGGTCTTATCAGCTTTTCTTACAAATTATGTCAGGGTGGTTGCGTAGTTCTTGTGCGGCAATTTTTAATTGTTTCAAAAGCCTTTTTGATGTGTTTCTGTCGGTCCTTGAATGCCTCGGCCTTAAGTATTAGATCAGTCGATTCTGTTAACTTGGTTTCAACCTTTCGATATAGTCAGGCGGTTTGTATCAATTTCCCAATACTTTATTTTTTTAAAGAATTATTAATGAACGCTATATTATTTAAAAAAAATAGGCACAACGTTGTGTATGGTAGGAAGCGAGGAGGAGGATGCGAGGAAGAAGGAGAATAAGAAGGAGGAGGAGGAGGAAAGAAAGGGTACTGTAAATTAATCGGTGGGGATTAATTGAAATGTACTAATGTCATTTTTTTATCCAGCCTCATATGAAATTAAAGGGAATTTTTATAAGAATGCAGCGGCTCATAATCTCGGACCTGTGATTCAAAAGTTTTTTAATCCGGAAATGTCATTACTGCTAACTTTTATTGTTGGTAGAGTTTGCAGATGTTAATATGGTTGTTGTTATATATAAAATGGATAAAGGAATAGCCGAAAGCGCTCGGACGTACAACAACAATCCAGAACTATTTACAGAAATAACAAGAAACCTAAACCTACAAGAATGATAAAATGAAAGATATACTAAAAACAACCAAAATAATTAAAAGCAAATGCCAATAAAAAAAACCTAAAACGCATATTAACCTCATTCAAATTTAGTCAACACACAATACAAAGGGCAACAAAAAGATGTGGGGTTTGTGATATAATTATAGAAGGAAACTCCTACACGTTTGGAAACCCCACAACAACACTTACAGTAAAGAAAAATTTAAACCGTAACTCAGGTGCACGAAATGCAACAAATCTTATATAGGTATCACTCAAACACTAACGAACAGTCTATCTATACAAAAGCAACATCAAATTACCAAATAACAGAAAACTCTTTGTGTCACAACACATCTACAAATGAAACCATAGTAATTTTAAAATTATGCTCTTATTACTCTTACCTTCAAATACCCGTAAAAACTTGAGAGATAAATTTAAACCAGCGCTAAACAAATCATAATCCCACACATAAACACACACCATATAAGCATAGTGGCAAAGCACACTAATCGGACCACATATACTGGTAAAAACAAACGCACTAGACAGATCACATGCACACACACGCACGCGCGCACACACACGCACACGAAACCTACACACCATAAAAATTGTATATATATATACTTTGTAGGTTTCTTTGTAATAATACAATTTATATGTATGGAGAAAGAATACACACACACACACACACACACACACACACACACACACACACACACACATATATATATATATATATATATATATATATATATATATATATATATATATATATCTACTGGCAAAACACACACACAATAGACAAAAATAGAGAAAGAACTGAAAAGATACAGGATGACATAAAAAAGATAAGAACAATGACATCCTTCTTTCTTGCCTTTTCTCTGAATAAAACTTAATTGTTTTATTAACCCTCAAGTAAAGGAACATTTTTCGGCCAGTCCAAGGTGGATCCAGAACCTACAAAAGACAATGGTTAAAAGATTCAACACAGGAAGCTAACATTCGTTCCTTTAAATATTATATGTAAAAAAACATTCTTCGCCTGATGAAGGTCACAAGACCCGGAACCCGTATAGCAAAATATATAGAATAATGTATTTGAAAAAAAAAACGCATTATAATAAAAAATGTTTGCGGCTTTTCTCTGTCTTTTTCTCTTTATAATATACGTTTTTCTCGTTAGAATATATATTACTATTAATGATTCAATTGTATATATATATATATATATATATATATATATATATATATATATATATATATATATATTCAGTTGTATCAGTTATTAGCCCTATTAATATAATTGCGATCGTCTATAATACACAAGTAATCAGCGTTAAAAATAAAACCATCATCACCGCCATGTTCACATACAGAACCCTCTTAACCAATGTGATGATGTAGGGACCAGAGAGAGAGAAATATATGTGCACGTATACATGTGTGTATGTGTGTGTGTGAAGAAGTGTTATTCCATTTGACGATACAGACGTGAAACCCGGGGTTGCAAACTCATATCCATACAACTAAATATATTAGCTCATTCACTGATATTGAGCACTTTCCAATATAGTTTAAAATATAGCTTTTAGGCACCGAATATCGACAGTCTGCTTCATGCTTCAACAATCAGGCTTGACCACATTGCTTATATATATATATATATATATATATATATATATATATATATATATATATATATATATATATATATATATATATATATATATATATATATATATAAGCAATGTTGTCATTGACGACAGTCTATTTCAAGCTACAAGTCTGATGATTGTTCAGGCATGATACTGACTGCCGACATTCGGTGCTCAAATAAGTAAATATAGAATACTTAAAAACTATATTTTATACTATATATATATATATATATATATATATATATATATATATATATATATATATATATATATATATATATATATGTATAAGCGAAATCGATATATATTTTTTATATATCAAGAACAATTCTAGGGAAAAAAACTATGACAATGTGGAAAAAGTACTCAATATTTACATGCAGAGCAGGGATAGATTGAAAATACTTTTAAGTTCTTCCCATACCCTAACTATTTCATATTCAATGCGAAACAAATTGCTTGTTAAATATTTCAAAATAGAAAAGCAGGCTTTGCTGACAAACTTAACGAATCAAAATATATTGATCTACCCATCAACTCTATCACAGCTAAAATTGAAAAGAATGTATCTAAACTCAACATAAATTTTTTCACAACTACGTTAAAACCATAATACACGACCAAACAATAATACAAAACAAAATAATAAGTCAAAACTTTCAGATGGAATTTAATCTATCACCTGTAACAATTGACACAAGGAATACATCGGAGAAACCTCAAAGAATGTAAATAAATGATTATATAGACATAAAAAGAATCTTTTACAAAACATCTCGTTAATATTTCTTTTCCAATGCTATATCGCTCTGTTTTTATTTCTCCAAGGTCTATTATAAGATTTTATATAACAGAGATTAGGAGTCGTGCAGTAACGTTATAATTACTATTTTAGGAAATGGGAAGGAGGCATGGATTGAGGAATCGGAGAGCCATGTTCGAAATTTACTTGGGTTCATCATTTATTCACAACAATAAGTCGGTCATAATTTTTGATTTTAAAAATGCTATTCTAATTAAAAGAGGAAGTAATTTACGATGCTGAAAATGTATAGGAAATGCTTTAATTGCTTGATTATCAATAGTAAATCTACGTACAGTTTCTTAAAATATTTCAGCTTTCTTGGCAGATCAGTTATCACAATGTAGGGAAGTTTGGTCGAAACATGTGGTTGAAACGTGAAAAAAAAAAAAAGAAACTAAATGAAATTGGTTAGACTATATACCCAAAATATATATTTAAAAGATAAAATTTAAATTTAAAATACAAATCTTTTTTACAACTCGAAACCAGGGATGAATCACGTGATGTTCTTTTGCTATCTCTATTCCTTTGTTTCGATTTATTTTCCAATTTCCAATTTCTCAAATAATTTAAATATCTCGGAAGTGTTTTTAACATAGGACGAAAACTGCGACACTGAAATCCGAAGGTGCATTTGGATTGCGAACGTTGCCTTCCAAAAGCTAAGCAAAGTATTAAGAAACAGGAAGAAATTGTTAGAAACAAAGAAAAACGTACTAAGCTGTTATATAATATCGGTCCTTCTAGATGCCTGTATATGCTGACAATCTCATCACAGATGAAGAAGAGACTTGAGTCAACAGAAATGCGATTGGATGATGAGAATACTATATTCTGAACATGTGAGCAACGACGAAGTTTTAGAGATTTGGGAAACAAAAATCACATTTATACTTAGTACCAGAAAGAAAAAAATTGAAATTTCTATTGAGGAAAGAGGGCTTAGAAATTTTGAGACTCACAGGACATAATCAAGATAAGAGAATAGCAACGCTTGAGCTACCTAACGAGCTTGTGTAAATCGTTAGCAGAACAGATCAAAAATATTTCTATCATATCTGGCTGGATCTGCTTTCATTCCTATCTGCTCTCGCTCCAAATCTTCTGTAACCCTCTTGCCTTGAGCGATCCACTATCTTTCTCCACATCCCCTCCTTTACCACTCCTATCTGCTCTTCCTCCAAACCTTCCGTAACCCCTTGCGTGCTAGTGGCTTCCAGCCTTGCTTGGGGTGATAAGCTTAAAAAAAATGCCTGTCTTGACAGAGTTTAAAGGTTTAAAGAGTTTAAACGGGGTCGGGTAGCTGTTTACCTAGACGAGACTCTGCCCTTCGACATAGCATCTTCTGGGGATCCTCTCTGCCCCCGGGGACAGACAGTTTGACCAGCACAGCTGGAGACGAATCTTCAGCTGCAGTATATCTACCGACCGCCCCACGCGGTCAGATGTGACACAAGGCCGAATTTAATGTGGGGTATCCGAGCCCGTAGGCCCCGTCAAAAACTCCACCTAGACCCCGAATGAAACGGTGTCGGGTAGCTGTGTCTCGAGACGAGACTCTGCCCTTCGATATAACATATGTAGCATATATAACAATCTGAACAGGGCCAGCACGCTCAACGTGCTGGACTTGTTCAGGTTGTTCACGCCAGATAACATGCTTCTCTCCCAGAAACTCTAAGGTCTGCTCAGCATAGCTGCAGTATAAACCACAGGTAGGCTCTGTGGGTCGATGAATAAACACAAAATGTGCCAGAGCAAGCGTCTGCAATAGGGATTAGCTAGCCGCTCTAGTAGACGGGTATCCTTGAATTCGAGTGGCCAGCTATTAACGTATTAACATGACAATCATAACCTCTTCAAGTCTAGGGTTAACCGTTATCATATATCCGGTGCACACTCATCGGTCTTTTGAACAGTTCTTGTTTCCTGTTTAGGATTGGGTTTCCGATTCCTTCTAAAGTCTTTTCATTCTCTTTCACTTACAGTAGGCCCTCGCGTCTTAGTGGCGCTATCACCTTGGTCGGTGTGAATTGATTTAGAAAACAAAAAAACAAAAACAAACCCACGAACTTTACTTTTTGCCTTTTTCTTACGTTCATACAACACCGCGCGCAGTGACCCTCTATCCCGAGTGAAGTCTGAGTATTGTATTGGGTATTGGTATTAATATAAAAAAAAATCAATAAATGTTTCTAATCTTTACAATCGATAGCAGCCTGACTTGAATGTATAATATGCCGTCTTCAGCTACTCAGTAATGGAAAGAGAATATTACTTCGAAAATACCAACCGAATATAAGGAGTGGACATTGCAAAAAAAGAGAAGAAAAAAATCCATTGATGGATACTTTACATGGAAGTTATTCCCTGTTCCTCGAGAGATATTTTCGTTTTGCAAGAAAACAGGCTCCATTCAAAGCTACAATGTATGGGAATGGTTTTAAGGACTGAACAGTACAATCGACCCCATACAGACGTTAGAAAGCGGCACACGCACACACACACACACACACACACACACACACACACACACATATATATATATATATATGAGAAAATAGTGCAAACTTTATATACATATATTTTTCACTATTTTCATATATATATATATATATATATATATATATATATATATATAAGAAAATAGTGCAAACTTTATATATATATATATATATATATATATATATATATAAAGTTTGCACTATTTTCTTTCTTTCTTTAGCTTCTAGCAGTAAATAACATTTTTGCCATCTCTTTAATACTCCTTTAGTAATGTTATGCCGCCTTCTGCATTTTTATTTCTTCCAGGGCTGTTATAAGATTTTATACGAATATTACCACTACTTTATGGTCTGGTGCTGCCGTTATATATCCAGAGATCCTTGATCAAATCTAAAAAAGAATCCGCAATATTACTGGCCTTGATCTGGCGCCTCGGCTTCACACACTTTCCCACCACCGTAAAGTTGCCTCCCTCTGACTTTTCTATAAATACTTTCATGATAATTGCTTGAGGTGAAATGGTTAAACTCTTCGCCATGGTAAATATTCATTGGGTTTAAATTTTTAAATTGTTTTTACCTCCCCACCACCCACCGACAATGAATTGTTCATTTAGGGATTACTTAGGACTTTCATAGAGACCATGAGGTATTATGGTGACTGTAGTAAGAAAGGTAAGTAAGAATGCGTTGTTTTGGTGTAAGGAATATTGTTGTATGTTTGGTTCAGTGTTTGTGGCAAGCTAAGTTTAACGTTAAGACAGAAGAAGACCGTCCTTTCCCCTATTCCCCATTTTGGCCTTGTGCCACATTTTGCAAATAAATTACAAATAAATATCACTCTTCACCATGGTAGCAAGACTATGAAGTTCAGCGCAATACTCTAGCACTGGCGACGTGGTCTCACCAATGTATAGTTGAGCGGGCTAGATGTAACCGTAAGTTCTATACTAAAAGTTTCTTTTCTCGCACTTCTCGCTTCCTTCTGGCTCCATGCTTTCAAGCCAAATTTAATCTGCAAAAATTTAAGTGCAATCTTAATCGCTGTCTACTGTCCTCCTGGTTACTCTTCTTTTGTTCTTGATCCTTAATAACGTTTCTGTTTTCTAATTATTCCACACCCAGTAACCTCTTGTGTCTTAGTGACTTTATTACCTTATTTGCAGTGAGCTCGATTTAAAAATATAATAGACATTAGGAGTCGTTCAGTTATTCTTATAGGAAATGCGAAGCGGGCACGGGCAGATCGAGGAATCGGGCAACCGTGTTCGAATTCTACTCGAGTTCATTACATTTATTTACGTGAAAATACCTTGTGAAACGTATGAATCCATTTCTTCTCCTCTCAGCTATGGGTTAAATAGCAGGATAGAATCATATAGAACCGGTCTAGGAGAAGGAAAATCTCTGAATTCAAAAACCAGACTGGAGTGGGTTGGGCTTCATCAGGCTATCTTATCCAGGAAACACCACTGCTATTGCGATGGCAGTACGCGTGATGCCCCCACGATCTTAATAGGGTTATGAGTTTCGTGATTGGAAATGGAGTCAGCATGGCTAGTCCGAATTTCAGCCATTTACATTCACTCCGTAATATTATATTCGTTAAAGGCATGAGTCTATTTCTCCCTGTTCCTCTCGCTAGAATTCCTGTCAAAATATTACTATTATACAATGATATTCGTTAGAACAGGAAATGGCTGTGTTAACACTCGGGCAGACCGTATATATTTTAATCATTTCACCTCAAGCAAGGAAATAAATTCACTACGACGCAAGTGGTTACTGAGTGTTAGAGAATATGAGAAAAAAACATTATTAAGTAAAGAGAAAAAAATAAATGAACGGGAATTAAGTTGCTTTGGTTTGTTTTGTTTTACGGCATATCAACCTCAATGGGTTATTTAATGCCGACAAGATTTTTATTGCTGGTAATATTTTTTTTTCCCAAAAAGTATTTTTAGTGATATGTTTTCCAAAAATGTAATGCTGGTAGTAATTTTTCCTCAAAAATTTATTGTTGGTAATAATTCTTTACAAAAATATTTTGTAGGTATTAAAATCTATTTTTACACGTTTTGACCCCAGTTTGGGGGTTAACTATTTGCCCATATGTGGAACCCTAACAGGTGCTACCATCCCAGGTCGGGTGAACCTGGGAACACCAGCAATTAAGAGGTTGTTCCACGCTCCTCAAAACCTCCTGATCAGAGGCCTTGCTGTTGGATGTAGTTTATCGTCTTACCAAGGATGGCAGGAATTAAGAAGACAGAAGATAACGATTTTGACATTGCATTTAAATAATTAAAGATCAAAGTTGACTTGAAAGAAAGAAGCTGGACAAGCGGGAAGCGCAATAGAAGAAACTGTTAGCATAGAACTTACGGTTGCATCTAGACATTTCAACTGTAAAATGATGAGATCTTGCCACCAGTCTAGTATTGCGCTTAAATTCATAAAAAGAAAGCGATATTTATTTTGAAAATACAAAAATGTGGTACAAGTCCAAAAGGGAGGATAGGAGAAGACTGGTTTTCAATCTGTCTTATCTTAAACTTAGATAGCCACAATTACTGATATAAACAGACAACAGTATTCCTTACACCAAAACGACACATTCTTATCATTCTTATAACAGTCACTATAATACCTCAGTGTCTCTATGAAATCCTAAATAGTCCCCATATGTAAAATTTATCTGTGCGGTGTGTGTGTGTGGGGGGTGGTGGTAAAATAACAACTTTTAAAAAGAAGAATCCCAATGAATATTTACAATGGCTACATAGAGAGAAGTTTGTTAGAACAATTACCATGAAAATAGTTATAGAGAGACGGGGAAGATGCGTTACAGATTCTTTGGATTTTATTCAGAATCTCTGTATATATAGCAGGAGTACCAAACCAGATGTGGCAACAATATTCAAATCCTGGACTTATACATATGTAAGATGGGTTCAGACGAGAAAAAATGTCCAGCACGACACAGTGAACCAATTTTCCTATCAGCAGACCTAGCAACTGATTCAAGATAATCTTTCCACTTCATGTCAGCGGAAAATGCTAACCCAAGAGGGTGTAATGAGTAACTTTCCTGATAGAGGAAAGTTCAACTGAACAATTATTTTGAAAAATATTTACAGAAAACGTATTCCACATTACGGCGGTGGAAAAGTGTCTTAAGCCGAGATGCCAGTTCAAGATGAATGACATTGCAGATTCTTTCTTGGATTTTATCAAGGTCCTCTAAATATATATCAGTAGCACCAGACCATGTGTGCCATCAATATCCAAAGCATGGGCGAATATGTAGACATAAATATGTAAGATGGGTTCGGACGAGAAAATGTCACTGGACATCTAAATGTGTAAGATAGATTCTGGCGAGAATAATTGTCTAGATCGACACAGTGAACCAATTTTCCTAGCAGTAGATCTAGTAACTGATTCAATATAATGTTTCCACTTCACGTCAGCGTAAAACGTTAGCCCAAGAAAGCGCAGTGAGTCACTCTTTTGGAGGTTAGCATCAGCCATGCCGATGGAAAGCAGAAAGGGGTCTCTCAGATATTGGCAACTGCATAAAAAGCAGTTGACTAACTGCGTTCGTCAGCACTGGTATATTGTTTAGGGTCCTGATATTTGTAATCTATTAGTCATGAGCTTAATTATCAACTGGTGTTCCCTGATTGGTCGAATATGTCAAAGATTTATTGGCTTCTGGAACCCTTCCCAGAAATCCTCAGATCAAAGTACAAATCATATTGCTATTTGCATGATAGAAGACAATATGAAAGTAGACAGTTAACTTTTCGGCAATGTGGTGGCTGGGGTTCACAATTTGGGCATTTCCATTATTTTATCCTAGGCAAAAAATATAAATCCTCCCGGAAGCCAAATAACTTTTTTTTTTTTTTTTTTTATTAAAAGGTAATATTAACATTGAAACAATTCACTCTTTTCCAAGAGGAAACGAATAAGGATAAAATGGTTGGGGGCTTATCAAATGCTTTGGCATCATCTATAAAACATAGGTATATATTATTCTGCATTTGTATTACTCTCTCTGATATCACTCTGGGCATAAATATTACATTCCTCGTTCCAGTGTCTTCAATGAAACCTTACTGTTCTTGTCCTGTTTTCAGTCTAATACTTCTACGCGCTCTATTCACAAAAATTCGGAGGATAAGTTCCATTATGCAGTTGATTGACCGATGGAGCTCGCATCCATCTGCACCTAATAGAGACGGAGCGAAACATCGAGTAACCGACCTAATAAACTTGATTAGAAATAAGCTTGATTAAATGGATGGAAGAACAGAGAGCGAGGAGGATAGTGTATAGACTAACTTTAACAAGAGCTATAAATAACAGGAAGGTGTGGAGAGCCATTAACCCTCATGTTCTGAAGTTACACAGCTTATAGAAAAATAAGTTTGGTGTTTAGCATTAGAGAGGTATAATAATTTACTTTCTTCGGAAAATATTGGTTGTTTATATATCAGTCTATAAGCATTTATATGGTTTGAGGATAGGTAAATGTTAGTCGTTTATTTTTGAGTCTATAAGCGTTTATTTGATTCGGGGATAGGTAAATATTTTTTGAGTTTATAAGCATTTACATGGTTCGTGGATAGGTGATTATTGGTCGTTTATTTTTGAGTCTATAAGTATTTACTTTGGGTATAGGTAAATATGGGTCGCTTATATTTGAGTCCATAATCATTTATTTGGTTAGAGGATAAGTAAATATTGGTGGTTTATATATCAGTCTATAGGCATTTACTTGGTTCGGGGATAGGTAAATGTTGATGGTTTAATTTTGAGTTTCCTCTCCTAGCTGAGAACCGTGACGCCTGGCGTTTCACCGCCAACCACGCTGTCTCCTTCTTTGAAAATACCCGCAGGGCGGCTCTCAGGGACAAGAGGCATTGGAGGAAGTACTGCAACGCTATGCCATCGAACCCAGCCAACCGCGATCGTGTATGCCTGTCCCGTATTGGACTTATCCGTCACAAAGGTATTAGTAAGCGACGTGTATAAACTCCCTCTTGATCTTCGTTTTGCGAAGACAATCTATGATTTCTGAGTCTAGAACTATTTACATGGTAAATTTGGTTGCTTGGATGATTTGGTTATTGATCTTTCCTATATTGATGGGGGCTTTCTTCTTAATTTGTTGGTTATATTATTATTTTCTCTTCGAGTTCCACGTGTTGTCCATTTTATTTGTTGCCGGTGTTGAAAATTCTCAAGTCATGTGATTTTTCTGATTTGGTGTAGTTCTCCGTTTTATGATTCTGTATCGCCGGCCCACAAGGTTCAAAGAAGAGTGGTCTTCGCTAAGACTCACAGGCCTCATTCGCTCGAAGCCATTCTCAACCATTGATCTGAGAAAGTGGTAAACCGCTGACGGTTTCGACATTTCTGAGTCGATTGCGTGCAATAGATTTACATTCGGGCAAATAACTCGGTTCCCTGTAATGAAAAGTGTCGCATTTGGGTGGCATCTTATCCCTCTGCCGGAGGTGCAGTCGACTTATTCTTGACACACTGACAGAGCAAAAATATACACTAGACTCTATATTCTCGAATATTCCATTTTAGTTATGACCAAAAATATGTTGTAAAGTTATGGTGATTTTCTAAACGTAGCTTAGATGTGGCACAAGGCTGAAAGTATTGGGTAACCAGTGAGGATCGAACTCACTATTCAGTCATAATTGACCTAGCGACACAAGTTGCTAAACATTACACCTTATCGAGGTTCCCAACGATTTTCTAAGCATAGCTTAGATCTGGCACAAGGCCGAAAATGTGGAGCGCCCAGTGAGGATCGAACTCACAATTCAGTCATAACTGATCTAGAAAGACAAGATAACCATTACATCACATCGAAATGGCCCAATGGTTATTTTCTAAGTGTAGCTTAGATATGGAACCAGGCCGAAAGTATGGGGCATCTAGTGGGGATCGAACTCACTTTTCAGACGTAACTGATCTAGTGAGACAAGCTTACTAACCATTACACTATGCTGAGTTGTACAAAAAACGATTTCTTAGGCGCAGCTTAGATTTGCCACAAGGCCGAAAGTATGGGGTACTCAGTGAGAATCGAACTCACTATTCATTCATAATTGACCTCGAGAGACAAGCACGTTAACTATTTTACTACGTCGAGGTACCCATGTCGTAACGTTATGAAAGCTTTGAAGGTGTCATTTTCGTTTTTTAGTCCACTGATTACGGTGTGTGAGGTTTTAATTCCCAGAATGGTCCGTTGATAACGAAACTTGCTTACCTGGCCTCTATCGTCTCGAACTTCACAAAGGGAGTACTTTGAAAGGTAACAACAGATAGGTAAAAAGTGAGCAGGTGAAGAAACTGCATTCACAGGCAATTCCAGGAATTCAGTTTTCAAGATTTATGGCACCGTCTTTGAGAAAAATTTCTCATTTTCAATTCCTCTTTTAGAGTCCGCCGCACTCTTTCGATTTGTATAATCAATTGTTTTGCTATTAGTCACACACTCTATCGCTATTTTCCATGGAAAGTGCTCTGACGAACTACATTTCTTGGTTCCGCCAGGCCTAACCTTCATAGCAAGACCACGCCTTGCCACTTACCTTGTAACAAACCACCCACATTCACTTCGTATTCCATCGCTGAGAAGTAAGTTCCAACCTTCCCACGAGCCACTGCCCTGTGGAACCGATTCCCAACAGAATGTTTCCCCGATCAATACAATCTTAACCTGTTCATGGTTAGGGTTAACCGTTATCTTCCACTCTCATACACACAAATGGCCTCTTAATGTTTTTTTTTTAAATGTTTTACTTTCCACTCTCCAACCTTTCTCTCGGGTTAACCGTTGTCTCCCACTCCTATACACACGAATGGCCTCCCAGCGTTTTTTTTTAATATGGTTTAATTTCCACGCTCCAACCTTTCTCTCACATTTGGAATGTGGCAAGCCCCTCGCTAATCTATCGCTACTTCCACGGAAAGTTCTCTGACGAACTACATTCCTTGTTTCCGCTAGGCTTAACCTTCATGGCAAGACCACGCCTTGCCACTTACATCGTAACAAACCAGCCATATTCCTTCCGTATTCCATCGGTGAGAAGTAAGTTCCGGGCCTTGTACAGGATGAACCTTACTGCAATGAAAAAATAATCTTCGATTTGAGCCACCAAGAAGTAAAGATCTAAATCCCCTAAACCCGGGCTATTTGTGCGTAAGTGAATATAATGAACACAACTGGGATTAGAACACGGCTCTCCGATCAGCGGGAAGATAAAAGTGAAATCAGGGGATAATAGCTAACGATTGACATTACATTTAATTTTTTGCAGATTAAATTTGACTGGATAGGTTATAGTCAGGGTTAAATTTCCGAGCTATAGTTAGGGTTTTCGTTTTCTAAGTGAAGGTCAAGAACAAGAAAAAAAAATTGTTCTTTTTATGCTTCCGTCTTTTAAATTTTAAGAAATTGGAGAGGAGATAGGCGCCTCCAAGGTACCTGAAAGTCCTCAGGAAAGATCATGAGGAAGAAGAGTGAAAGCAACACGAATGGCAGATCGGTCGAGGCCCGGATCAACAACAACCATTGACTTACTCCAGGATGCGCGTTACAAGTGGGCGACTGAAGCGACAAACACCGTCAAGTTACCAACGCAGGGTACCACCATCGGACCGTGGAACGTTCGCACCTTCTATGCTTTTAGGAAAAGAGTGGACGGACACGGGAATGTCGGAATTACTGAGGGCCGCCGCCAACAGATCAGACTGGAAGCGGTTGTCTGTTTCTTCTTATGTTTTGCCTCTACTAATGATGATGATCTTCTTCTTCCCTAGCCCCCCCCCTCCCGGGGGATGGAGGGACTAATGATGATGATCTTCTTCTTCTTCTTCTTCTTCTTCTTCTTCTTCTTCTTCTTCTTCTTCTTCTTCCCTAGCCCCCCCCCCGAGGATGGAGGAACTAATGATGATGATCTTCTTCTTCTTCCGGGGATGGAGGGACTAATGATGATCTTCTTCTTCTTCTTCTTCTTCTTCTTCTTCTTCTTCTTCTTCTTCTTCTTCTCCTCCTTCTCCTCCTCCTCCTCCTTCTTCTTCTTCTTCTTCTTCTTCTTCTTCCCTATTACCCACCCCGAGGATTGAGGGACTAATGATGATGATGATGATCTTCTTCTTCTTCTTCTTCTTCTTCTTCTTCTTCTTCTCCTTCTTCTTCTTCTTCTTCTTCTTCTTCTCTATCCCCCGCCCCGAGGATTGAGGGACTAATGATGATGATGATGATCTTCTTCTTCTTCTTCTTCTTCTTCTTCTTCTTCTTCTTCTTCTTCTTCTTCTTCTTCTTCTCTATCCCCCTCCCCGAGGATGGAGGGACTAATGATGATGATGATGATGATCTTCTTCTTCTTCTTCTTCTTCTTCTTCTTCTTCTTCTTCTTCTTCTTCTTCTTCTTCCCTATCCCCCACCCAGAGGATTGAGGGACTAATGATGATGATCTTCTTCTTCTTCTTCTTGAGTCGCTATCCCACACCCATCCAGTGTTGGCCTGTTAAAGTTTTAAGGTCGTTAAGTGTGCAGGAATCATTAACACTGGTGCAAACCTGATGATGATGATTTTTAAAATTATAGACGTTAGCGTTTGGCGGAAAACTAAATGAAAAAAAAAATTCCGATCGTTCTTCTTTCGAATTACACTCTTAGCGATATATTGCAATTAACGCCATTATTCTCATGCAGTGGTCACTCGAACCGACCCGACCCGACAGGAATTTCTGCATGAGATTAACGTTATTTATCCGCAGAGCGGAAGGTTTACAACGCACGTGAAATCAGATAAAATATCTGCAATTTACGATAAATGAGATATAGCTCTAAATCCTGTCGGCAAACCTTGCAACCTTCCAATTAGATGAATGTTGGCAGAGATGAATTTTCCTTGAGGCCGTTTTTGTTCATTATCTTGCAAATGCAATCTGAGAGAGTGCTGTCCCTGTTGGACACACATCGCATACAAGTTGGCCATGTAGAAATTGGTTTAACAAAGATTAAAATAAAAATACTCGACATTAATATTTTTTATTTGACATAAGACCAGATGGGATTGAATTAAAAATTTTGTCCGACGTCATAACATTGAATTATGTTGGGCGCCGTTACACGACAATAGTTGGGTTCAATATCAACACCAAAATTTATGAATTGTCTTGGTTCCTTGTCGGAATAAGAAAATTCGGACAAAGAAATTTCTTATGGTATATCTCGTCAGCTGTTTCAGGACAATCATTGCATTTTCTTCTTTCGTCACCATGTACGAATTGTATTGAAAATCAATCTGATACTATGTCAGAATAAGAAAATCCCCGACAAAGAATGTTCTCGCTATATATATCGTCAGCTGCTCCAGGACAATCACAGCTTTTGCGGTTTTAATCAGTCTACGAATCATATTGGAAAAAAAAAATCATATTTTATGATCCTTTGCCAGAATAAGAAAACCCTAAAATATCACACGACATATGGCGTTATTTGTTGCTAGGTCTTTAAGAGTCCGACATGACAAATGCATGATAATCATGAACTAATTTCAATAGTCCTGGATTTGACGATAAACTACATCCTGCAGCAAGGACTCTGATCGGAAGATTGGAGGCTTTAAGGAGTGTGAAACCACCTCTTAATTGCTGTTGTTCCCACGTTCACCCTGACCTGGGGTGGTAGTACCTGTTGGCGTCGCAGCTATGGGTAAATAGTACTAACAATATCTATTTATAGTAAAATTACTAAAAATACATATAGTAAAATTGCCAGCAATACATTTTATATCTGTCTTTTATTTTATTTCTGAGGTGTGGTATTGTAACTATTTACACTATTGACATTGTTCAAACTATTGTTCTCATCTTTATTGTCATATTCACGACGTTTCGGTCGTTGTACACTCCGGCATTCTTCAGGTCATATACATTGGAATTTCAAACCGAACCCTTTATTTCGTCCACCAGGGTAGATTGTTCTAGTTCCACATGCCATATCAAGCATGGCATGTGGAACTGAAACGTAGAAACGTATATCACCTGATAAGGCTAAAGCGTACAACGACCGAAACGTCGTGATTATGACAAGAAAGATGAGGACAGTAGTCGGAACAATGTAAATAGTGTAAATAATACATTTTATATTAAGATATATCAACCATACATTTTATAGCAAAATGACCAACAATACATTTTATCTGTTGTTGAAGGCATTAAATTGCGTTCAAAATATTTAGATTTCGGCATTACATCACCCATTGAGGTTGAAATGCTGCGAAAGGAAATCAACCAACCAACCAAACTATTTCAGGCCTTTCACAATTTCTTGGGCACCGTAAGGGTTCAGATGCTGTATCGGTGTTAAAACGAAGAGTCTGTTTATTGAACACATTTCATTTAGGATCTGTCAAATTTGCAAGTTGCTTTTATTCAGCTGGGAATAAATGAATTCCGTTATTTGCCTTTTTGAATCCGAATTAGCATTTGCCGGCAAAGGCCATTAGGATGGAAAGCAAATCAGGTCTTTGTGATGAATTTCGATATAATAATGCAGTTCACTTCCACAGTCCTAATTAGTTAAATGGTTAATGTTGCTCTTTCAGTATCATGTCATGAAATACTAATGTATTCTGAGCACGGGTAAGAAGGATTGCGCAAAGAGTGAGGAGGGAGATAAATCTATCTATCTATCTATCTATCTATCTATCTATCTATCTATCTATCTATCTTTCTACCTATCTATCTATCTATCTCATCCTTTTCTATCTATCTATCTATCTATTTATCTATCTATCTCAGTTTGTTCATTATCTATCTATCTATCTATCTATCTATCTATCTATCTATCTATCTATCTCATCCTTTTCTATCTATCTATCTATCTATCTATCTATCTATCTATCTATCTATCTATCTATCTATCTATCTCAGTTTGTTCATTATCTATCTATCTATCTATCTATCTATCTATCTATCTCAGTTTGTTCATTATCTATCTATCTATCTATCTATCTCAGTTTGTTCATTATCTATCTATCTATCTATCTATCTATCTATTTCAGTTTGTTCATTATCTATCTATCTATCTATCTCAGTTTGTTTATTATCTATCTATCTATATATCTATCTATCTCTATCTATCTATCTATCTATCTATCTATCTATCTATCTATCTATCTCAGTTTGTTCATTATCTATCTATCTATCTATCTATCTATCTATCTCAGTTTGTTCATTATCTATCTATCTATCTATCTGTCTATTATAATGGCTGGTTATTTGTTTTACGAGGTCATCTGTCTAGTAGGGTAGCTAATTAATCCCTGTTTCCGAAAACTGCACGTGCACCTATGTGTTTGTTCAACACCTACAGACCTAACCTGACCAAGGCCAGTACACTCAAACCCTCAGACACGTCGACTTCTTATTTGCGCAATCATCGACAGCTTCTGAGCGGTTTCGCTTGCTTTTCAAGTTATACCCATCGGTGCCGCATCCTATAATCGCCTCCCCAGTCTAATATTACCAAGAAGTCACCTTCTTGACAAATCAATGATGGAAAAATACCGAACAATATCATCCGAATCCCATCGGTCATAGTCAACTCCCAAAACATTTCACCAAACTAGTTTCACTCAGAGCACTTGGGTCAACACAAGGTGGGGTTTCCAGTCTCTTCCCAATGGTACTGCACGTTGGGATCTTCTCCCCTAGACCGATAATATCAAGAAGTCACTGACAAATCAACTAGGGTGAGATTCGAACTCTCATCTTATGATGGGAACATAGACATTCTCGCCACTCAGACATATATATATATATATATATATATATATATATATATATATATATATATATATATATATATATATATATATATATGTATATGTATGCCGCTTTCTAACATATGTGTGTGTTGTGCGTGAGTGTGTGTGAGTGTGTGTGAGTGTGTGTGTTGTGTGTGTGTATTGTGTGTGTTGTGTGTGTGTATTGATGTAATAGGAAAGAACAGATTAATGATACAAAGTTCTTTAGTATGTGTTTTTACTTTTTAAAAAACAGTGCTAGATACAGAAGTAGACCTTAAATTATAATTATTTAAAAAAAATATATTATTCCATCGTGGCACAGAAATTACTATGTTTCAAAACTGAAAATCGAGTCCTAAAGTTTAATTTCAAAATTAAACTTGAAATTTAGAGCACAGTTGCATTCCCAAACTCTAAATTTCAAGTTTAATTTTGAAATTAAACTTTAGGACTTGATTTTCAGTTTTGAAACATAGTAATTTCTGTGCCACGATGGAATCGTATTTAAAAAATTATAATTTATGCTCTACTTCTTTATCGAGCAGTGTTTTTTTAAAAATATCAACATAAATACTAACGAACTTTGGATCATTAATCTGTTCTTTCCTATTACATCAGTATACACACACACACACACACACACACACACACACACATATATATATATATCCAATCTATGGCGTTCTTTACTAAAGGCCAAGAATCTGCGATAGTCCTCTAACTCTGTGCGTGAATTACATTATGAATTGGTCTTTAGTAAAGAACGCCATAATCCAAAATAGTTTTATTAAATTAGACTGACAATGTACGTCTATTTAATTCTCTTTTTTATTGCATTTTTGCAGTTTTCGAATAAGATGTTGCACTTCGGGATCAAAATTGTAGACATTCTGTTCATGTTTGTCCTGTTTTGATCAAGTGCTTTCGATCATCTCGGTAATTCTCAAATGTTTCCATTACAATGTTGGAACTTGAGTCAGTCCAATGTAATGTCATTGTAACTGTCACAAGGAGTTATACCGCACCGGAGATACATTTATTAAATATTCAGATGTATTCTAATTATTTTTGCGCACATATTAATTATGTTGTACACATTTCAAGATACCATTTCCTTTTGAAAGATATTTTGTTTAATGTGCGTTGTTTCTTTTGTATAATAATAGCTTTTAGAATTTTGAGTCTAAAAATTCTTGAAATCATTATTATACGGAAGCCATATTATTATACTGAAGCCATTATTATATCAAGGCATTATCATATTAAATTGTAAAAATGTAATAATAAATTAATCTGACAGATTTTGTCCGTATGTCGACTGAAGTTAACAGAACCTGTTTGTATAAATTTTTATCATATATATATATATATATATATATATATATATATATATATATATATATATATATGTAAAAGCAGGATGTGTTTGTGTGTGTAACGAATGCACGGCCGCAATTTTCGACGGACTTGCACCAAAATTTACATGCACATGCTCCAAGTTAGCGGGAAGGCCAAGAGCGACTTTGCATTTCCCAACTCCCATCGATAGAGAAATAATCGATTTTTCATGCTTCTACGGCAGTTTTCATGTAGTTTGTGGCCATTTTCTACTGGCCAGAGTGAGAGCCTATACCTAGCTGCCACGAATAGGCAGGAAGATTCTATTGGCCAGCGTGAGAGCCAACAGCTGACTGACACGAATGTTAACTAGCATGCTAGCATGCAAAAAAAATCGATAGCAGCATTCGTCACAAGTGGGAAAAATTTTAATCTGCATGGCACTTTACTCCAATTGGCTCATACGCTTGCTTAAACTCAACCTTGATTCTGATTCCGCAGAACTGGGTTGGGTGTAAAAAAATATTTGTTGTTAACATTCTTTTTTCATTCGGTTTTTCCAGTTACGAGTCCTTTTTTCGTAACAGATGTAATGTTTAGTATAGAGCTTAGAAAAAAATCGCAGTGTGAGATAGGCAAGAAGTAAGGCAGGTAGCAACATCAGCACAGCAAAGGGCACTCCTTTAAAGGCAAGGAAGGGCAAAAATATTTTAAGTCAAGTGATAGCGATTGCTGTATGAGTCGTACGATTTTTGAATCAAGCACGGGCAACGCCGGGCCATGCTGCTAATATATATATATATATATATATATATATATATATATATATATATATATATATATATATATATATATATATATATATATATATATATAGAGAGAGAGAGAGAGAGAGAGAGAGAGAGAGAGAGAGAGTGAAGTAACGGATAGCGGCTTGGATTAATGAATCGGAGAGCCGAGTTCGAATTCCAGTCGAATCCATTACATTCACTTACGTGCTAATACCCTTGAAAAAGCTATGAATGCTCTTATTCTCCCTCCGATAGCAGGGCAGACTGAGTTAAAACTTTTAAAGATAAGTTTAAATATTAATTAATTATTACTTAAATGCAGCGATCAATTTTGAGTTTTTCTGTTTCTTTTGTATAATAATGGCTTTATATAATTCAGAGTTGCCCTTCTCCTAGACTAGTTGCCTTTGATGGCAATTGGTCTAGGAGAAGGACAACTCTGAATTCCAAACCTGCGGAGGGTCGTTTGGTGGCACCAGGTCTCTGTATAAGGCCCTTCAAAATGTGTGGATGCTTCTGCACAAAGCCTTCACCACTATAATCTAATCTCATGTGCTGGTGTCGGGCTGCCGGTTCCTATGAACTGAGCTGCTTGACCATCATACGTCGAATACGACGGGAGAGTCGAGTATATATATATATATATATATATATATATATATATATATATATATACACTAGTTTAAATATATATGTAGAGAGTCGAATATACATATATATATATATATATATATATATATATATATATATACACTAGTATATATATATATATATATATATATATATATATATATATATATATACACTAGTTTAAATATATATAGAGAGAGTCGAATATATATATATATATATATATATATATATATATATATATACTAGTTTAAATATATATATATATACTAGTTTATATATATATATATATATATATATATATATATATATATATACACGCACACACTAGTTTAAAAGCTGGCATATCGGGCATTCATCACAATAGATAAGGAGTAGTAGATGCGATAGGCAGTAATAAACTACAGAAGAACACAAAATAGATCGCTGCATTTAAGTATTGCATTAATATTTAAGCTTACCTTTTAAAAGTTCAACGATAATTCTTCTGCCGCCACTTAATTTAAAGACAATTTGATGTACGTAGGTCCTTACTTTCCGTACAAACAATTATTTTTATTTCATGGGTGACTTGCGCTGGATTTCGCAATTAATTTCCATTATTCCCTAATTTATTTCCAACTTAAAAAATTGCTATCGTACAAATAAAAAAAAAAAAAAAAAGAGAAAATGGTCGCAAAAATAATCACGTAAAAAAGATCGTCGAAAACAAACGAAGTAATGAAAACTTAGGAATCCAAAATTTCAGGATTTCGGGTTCGTATTCAACCCAGAATGTTTTTAATTTGCTCACGGAGTCGGCCTGATTCTAAAATGGTATGATATGTTGGGCTACGGCCTCTAGGAATAAAGTGGAAAAAGAGTGCCACACTGACATTCGCATTTGTTATATATATATATATATATATATATATATATATATATATATATATCAAACGTATATATATATATCAAACATCAAACGTTATTATTAGAGTATAACCTTATTTCTTTTTTGCTATATTTTTTCAATCCACCCCCCTTTATCCCGAGTAATTTTAATATCTAATCATTTCTCTGACACTCCTTTGTTTTATATTTTTGCATCTGGTTATGCGCGGATCGTTTAATGGATAGGGGTCCTGCAGGAGAAATCGGGCTCGTTACATTCACTTATGCACAAATATCCTCGAGAAATGTACGAATCCATCTCCGTCCCCGGCTATGGGTTAGATAGTAAGACTTGTATTTGAAAAAAAATCACTGTTATTTTTCCCCAAAATGTTAATGAAATATGCACTCGCAATAAAAATGATCGTCATCTTTGTTTTCTTAATTCGTTCTTTTATTGCTCACACCTTAATGTCTTTCTTTTTCTTCTAGTCTTTCACACCTAGTAAATCCTTGCGTCTTAGTAGCTTTATTGCCTTGATTAGGATGAAAAGATGAAAAGATTTTCATCTATTTATCTATCTATCTATCTATCTATGAAAATCTTTTCATCATATATATATATATAAATAACTGATCCAACGTGCAACTTTCGGATAATAACTGTGACATTCCTCTATTTATTGAACAATTTAGTTCATGCCACATCGACTGAAAAAACTACCAGTACAAAAGAATTCTCTTATTGCCATATTATTACAGAAACGCACAATCTTAAAATTTAAAAATTCAACCCCAGCGTTGCGACCGCACGCTCCAAAATTTCTTACAATTTAACAATAACACATTTCTTAAAGCATCTTTCGGATTACACCTATTCTTTCGTTGTCCTGTTATTACCTGGATGTAAAAAACAAACATTTTCATACCTGATGATATCTGTAGGAACAGATGAAAGCTCGTAAAAACATAAAAAAAGACCTTATGGTACTGGAATTTATAAACAGGGATCATAACATTCATTTACAGGTTCTGGATTAATGTATTTTATTAAATTTGTTTGCGAGAGTGATTCTTGCCATTTATATCATTAACCTCACTATCTGCTTTATGTATGAATGATTCATGTAATATATATATATATATATATATATATATATATATATATATATATATGTTTCATGCTGTACGCAATCGTCAGGCCGCCAGAGTGTTGACTTCAATGTTCACTTTTATATTCATATTTACATACGCTCTCTGATATTGAGCACTTTATCCCATAAATATAGCACACCTTAAAACTATATTTCTTTATCTTATTGTTGAGTCTTGACTCATTGTTGAATCTCGACTAATGCATGGAATAATAATGCAACACAAAATGTACTTAGAACAAGAATGTATTATAACAAGAAAATGTACACAATATTTACATATAGTATGTCTGTACATTTCTGGGAAGACGTTCCTGGAGAATGTGTTGACTAAGTCGCAGTCGGGCAGAGTCTCTAGCTGGATCTCTGTATTCGCTCTCTCGTCTTCCCGGTACCAACCATTATTTATATAGTCGGTAGTCACCTATGCAGATTAGGTGGATCCAACCACAACACCCCCCTCCCAAGCCTTGGAATCCCTTTTGGATTTCAAACTGGCTTCCTATATGGGATGATGATTATGGTTATTTCTTTGTAGATCCCCTTTGCATACTTCCTATGTATATGTCAATCTGCATAATTTTAATACCTTTTTCGTTTTGGATTCACGTCCAATGGGTCCGTGAACTTTCGTTTCCTACCGGATCTTCTCGGTTCAGGAGCACTCTGCGGAGGTTCTACTTGAAAAATATCATACATTACATCAATGGGATCTTCCTCCTCATCCGGTATACTCTCTTCATGCTCTAGAACGTAACATTTTTTGAGTTGGTTCTGGTGCCTTTTATGAGTATTCTTCGGCCCTTTAATTATGTAAATCAGGTCACCGATTCTCTTGTCCACTATGCCACGCTCCCAGAACTCAATGTTGTTTCTATAGCACTTGAAAAACACCTTCTCTCCGGGGGTGTATCTTTTTCTAGCTGTATACATAGTGTTCTTTATTTTTTTTTATGCACACAATCGGCGCAGCCCATGAATTAGATTCTACTTTTGAAATAATTCCCATTTTGTCCAACCTATCAAGTTCTTCGTTAACTTTCTCTACACTTGCGAAAGGCACGTTACGTTTCTTTTTAAAAATAGGCATAGTATTTTCCTTTAATTCAAATTTAGCTTCAAACTTGTTACATCTTCCAAGACCAGGTGTGAAGGTTTCCGGAAACTTTTTCTTTAATTCCTCTTTAATGTCCTGTCTTGTTTGCGTATTACTTTCTACTTTTCTGCAGAATGAGTTTAACGGTTTATCCCCCAATTCGAATGTTTCAATAAAATCTGTACCCAACAAGTTTTCTCCATTTTTCAGAATGAAAACTTTCATTTTTTTAACGATCCCGTTCAATTTCATGGGAAGTACAACCTCGCCTTCGAAGTTAATTTCCGTTCCAGTTACCGTTCGAGCGAGTTTCGTTGACTTCATTATTGTAGGCCTTTTTAAAATTTTCCATGTTTTATCGTTCATTATTGTTAAATCTGACCCCGAATCGAGTTGAAATTTGATATTCTTTTTGAATATTTCAGTCGTCACATATTTCCTCAAATCTCTATCTGATTTGATATTCGAATTTGTTTGGCTAATTCGGCTATTGACTTTTTTCGTTTTGCAACACGATCCTTTGTGACCATTCTTTTGGCACACGAAACATTTCTTATTTCTATATGGGCAATTTATCTCCCAGTGTCTTTCGTTACAACGTCTGCAATTATATGGTGGGACCTTTTTTCCATACTCGTTCTTTTTATTTTTTTGTCTATTATTAAAATACGCCGAATTTTTTCTCCAATTTTTCTCTGATGGGTAATTTGACTGTTTTTTTATTTTTTTAATATAAGCAATGCCAGCTTCTTCGATTTTTTGCGACTCTTTCTTTAAACTTACGGCCCGTTGACACTCCTCTGCTAACTTTTGCAGGGTAAGGCCTTGTTCAGATTCGAGGTTAGACAAAACTCTAAGTCTTATTTCGGCACTCTTACTGGATACCAGTCCTTGAGCAAAAATTAAACACTTGAATTCTTCAACCGTAATCTCTGCCAATCTGAAATTGTCACAATGTCTATTCACTATAGATGCATATGTTAAGTAATCCTGATCGTCGGATTTAGAGACATTCATGCATAACCATCGCTTATGCCAAAGCGACATATTTGCTCCAAACAACTCTTTTAGCAATTTCACTGTTTCCGAGAATTCCAATTCAGTTGTTTTTCTCGGTAGAATAAAATCTACAAATTTGCTATGTTCTGCTGTACCTAGCTTTCTTAGTAATAGACTGACTTTTCTTGAATTCGACCAGTTTTCACAGTCTGTGTAGAAAATATCTTCATACCGTTTAAAGTACGCTTCAAACGTTTTTTCTTCGTCTGGCACATAGTTGAAAGTTTCCAGCGAATTAAACATGGTGTTATTAGAATATGAAGAATTTCCCTCATTTGCCTGATAGTTGTTTAATTTCTCCAGTGTTAACTTTTGAATTTCTAAAAGTCTTTCCTCTTGCCGTTCTTGATATTTTTGCAGCGCTATCTGTTGTTCTTGCTGTCTTTTTTCTTGATATTTTTGCTGTGCTATCTGTTGTTCTTGATATTTTGCTGTGCTATCTGTTGTTCTTGATATTTTTCATCTTGCTTTTCTTGATATCTTTGCTGTGCTATCTGTTGTTCTTGATATTTTTGCTGTGCTATCTGTTGTCCCCTTATTAATAAGGCAAACTGTTCATGCTGACGTTGTTGACTCAACTGCTGGGATTTGAATAATTCAGATATGACTTTGGATAGTTCATCCATTTTTAGCTGATAGTGTTCATGCAACAAGGAATATACTTTTAATTTTTGTATCCACGAATATCATATAAGCTGACCAAAAAAATCGAAACAACGTACGACTTTTAATTTTTATGACTTGCTTTTACATTCACGCCCGTGCTAATCAACTTTGGTATTTTTTTTATTTATTTCGTGAACAGAGAGCGTCGGACTTTTTTTTCGTTTTCGACTTCCGTTCGCGTATTTCAATGACACGTCTGATTTTCTTATCAGAGGTAATTCGTCACTATATTCTTAAACAAATAAAAAAAAAAATTTTTAAAGTTCGTTACCTTTCAAAATCGACACGGTGTATTTGTGCTCCTTTTACTTCCATGCATGTTTTTGTAATCGGCCAATTTTTCTTTTTAGCGGGTGTCTCGTAGATAATTTTTTAATTTAAATTACCGTTATTCGTTTACGACACCTTTCAAATTTTTCTGAGTGAACGTTCCTTTATGCTTAGTCGTCTTTTAACGAGTTCTACATATCCAGAAGTTCAGAATCCTTCGTCGTTACGTTAACGTTGGACTTTGAATTAATAGTTTTTTTTTTCTGCCTGGGTTCTTCAATGACTTGTCCCAATTGTTGCAAACTCTCACTATTAATTCTTTCTTTTTTCCGTATGGTTCGTTCTACTTCGTCGCCATTGTTGAGTCTTGACTCATTGTTGAATCTCGACTAATGCATGGAATAATAATGCAATACAAAATGTACTTAGAACAAGAATGTATTGTAACAAGAAAATGTACACAATATTTACATATAGTATTTCTGTATATTTCTGGGAAGACGTTCCTGGAGAATGTGTTGACTAAGTCGCAGTCGGGCAGAGTCTCTAGCTGGATCTCTGTATTCGCTCTCTCGTCTTCCCGGTACCAACCATTATTTATATAGTCGGTAGTCACCTATGCAGATTAGGTGGATCCTACCACAACACTTATATATATATATATATATATATATATATATATATATATATAGAGAGAGAGAGAGAGAGAGAGAGAGAGAGACAGAGAATGAGAGAGAGATAATGAGAGTAGATAGGTTCGCCTATCATCCGGTTCGCACTCCTCCCCAGTTTTTTGAGCAGGAGGAGCAGAGGTTTATCCCTTGTTTCCTGTTTAGTATTGGGTTTCCGCTTCCTTCCGAAGTCTGCTTCAACATTATTACGTCTAACGTCTCCGCCTGAACTCTTTTATTCACTCATTAAATCTTGACCCCTTCATGTCTAGAGTCAGGCGTTATTTTTTACGCCTATCCCTGCCCTTTCTTACAACTCCACATAGTAACCTTCTACCACCTTGAATTACACTTGGGCCTTGCATTAGGTGAACATTAGTATATATATATATATATATATATATATATATATATATATATATATATATGTGTGTGTGTGTGTGTGTGTGTGTGTGTGTGTGTGTGTGTGTGTGTTTGTGTGTGTGTATGATATACCGGGTGTAGAAGCAAATTGTCCAACTGTTAGATTAAGCTTTGAACCGTTGTATCTTAGAAACGATTAAAGATATCTTACTGGAATTCGCCGAGGTTTTTATAACACTACTGGACTCTACTTTGAGCAATAATTACTCTCCAAGCTAGCTTAACAGAAGAATCGTGATGAAATCGATCGTAAACAAAAATGACATGTTCATCGTTAATTAATCATAGCCAAGGATCGAAAGCTCATGTATGATTGAAATTAAGTTCAAATATATATATATATATATATATATATATATATATATATATATATATATATATATATATATAATTCCAGTATCATTTTCCAACTTTTCGCCCACTCTAACATTCTAACTTTGTATCCTGGAGTAACAAAGTACCTCACAGGTTTCACGGACGATTTCATTTTCAAGTCTTTGCTCTTTGGACTGTCATAGCTGAATATCCTCTCTCCTATGAATTGAGTTGGATCTTTTCTAATTGATCTCTTTAACTCTACTGTTCCCTCTGTTAACCTTATTTGCTGTTCTCTTGCCGGTTCTTGAATGGACTTTGATGGTGGAAGCCAGAGTATGAATGTTCGTACCATTACTGAAGGGCTGAATGATTTTTTTCATCTCACCATTGCTCATTTGGGAAGACAGTGATTCTTACGACAAATGGTGTCAAGATAGCTAAACGTCTTATCTGAAAAACTGGAAAAAAAGTGACTCAATCAGTCTAGTGGTTTTTTAGATATTAAAGATTTTGTGGGATCGACAATTACGCTGTTACTTGATTTGGACAAATTTACTGTTACACCAGGCATATATATGATGAATAAGCAAAATGTCGATCACAAAACCTGACATCAAGACCAAGTATGCTCACATTTTTTCTAATAGATTTATTTTAACCGTGATTTGTGGATTTACCTATGAAAAACTGGACGTGCTATCATCTAGTAATTTATTGCGTCTTAGTGGCTTTATGGACTTGTTTGGGGTGAAATGATTAAAAAAAAGAAAAACAATGCAAAATAAGTTTTAAGTAACCAACAAAATGCTGATAAGCCGTAAAAACCAAATCAATCAACTTTTATTTTTTATATACATCTTTAAAATGTCCGTTTTTAAAGTTCTAGTAATTATTATTTTTTTTATCCCCACATCGGTTCCTCACCTGGAAAAAAGTTTCATAAGATCATAATGATGTCTCATCTCAGATTTTTATCAAAACCTTTTTGATTTTAATTGGCACAAATAGACCGGACCATCAACCTGTTTTTGAGAGTTAGTCTCTTCCAGACAAGCGACGTTTACTCGTTTTTCTATTTTGCATATATTAAGCCTGGTCTTTTATTATGTGAACATTACGTCTAACTGAATGATTATTACTCAGAGATTCTGATCAGTCGAAATGTACAATTATTCGGTTTGTTTCTCGGTGTTCTGAAATGGCTGACGCGATAATGGACGGGCCAAGAAATTGTATTCGCTGAAATTGATTACCTATAGTGCCAAACGCTATTAGATTACAGAAATCTTTATCAGATGTTGATTTTGTTACAAATCTTGCCTGTTCAGTTAACTCTTTACATACAACAGCGTTTGCGTAATATGATTTCGTGGTATTAGCAACTATGGGTTCCAGAAGAAAAAAAAATGATGATGATGATGATGATAATGATGATGTTGATGATGATAATAAAAATAACAATAATATTAATGATGATGATAATAATAATGGTGATGGCGATAATGATAATAATAACAATTATAGTGATAATAATGATGATGATAGTAATAATGATAATGATGATATTAATAATGACGATGATGATAATGATAATAGTAATGATGATGATGATAATAATAATGATGTGATAATAATGCTGCTGCTGATAATAATGATAATAATAATGATATTAACAATAATAGTAATGATGATGATGATAATAATAATAGTAATGATAATAATAATAATAATAATAGTAACGATGATGATGATGATGTTGATAATGAAAATGATGATAATAATAATGCTACTGTTGATAATGATGATGATGATGATGATGGTAATAATAATAATAATAATAATAATCATGATATAATAAAAATAATAGTAATGATGATGATGATAATAATAATAAGAACAACATCAATGATAATGACGCTGACGATAATAATAATAATAAAATAACCAAAAATTATTGTCACATGACTTCACGAGTCCCGTAAGCCACCAAAGACATAGGGGCACCACATGGCAGCAGTGGTGTGTCTAGGACAAGATCGCCTGATGGAACCTACATCTTTTCAGGATCGTTTTCCGTTACAACCTTTTCCCTTCACCCAAACTGGTTTTCACCTGAAGGCAACACTGCTACTTAACCCATTGCTGGAGGGTGGGTTGAGAAAAGATGGATTCATACCTTCCTCAAATGTATTTTTGCAAAAATGAACATAACAAAGTCGGCAGGAATTCGAAATCGGTTCGCAAATTTCTCATACTGATTCGTTCACCACTACACCACTTGCTCACCCCACCCAAATATATTTGCTGACAAGTTTAGTTTTCTGTAACGGGAATAACGGAGATTGCTTAGTTTTTACCAAATGGTGATTTTCTAAGCGTAGATTAGATGTGATTCAAGGCCGAAAATATGGGGCACCTAGTGAGGCTCGCACTCGCTACTCAGTCGTAATTGATTTAGCGAGACAAGCTTACCACACACCACTTTGAAATGTCCGTAATTTCTGTCAAATCAATTTAATTAGCTAAATTGCTACAATTCCAAAGTTGTTTTCTTTTTTTTAATTTCGCTCATGGTTCTGTATAATATAATACACTACAGTTCAAAAGTTTGACGCGACCGCTGGTATTTTTTTTTTTTAAATTGGCACCAAAAGTCGTTGTTTTGTATTTTAAATAAGAGAAGATTATTATACATGGTTAAAAAAAGGTGAGATATGATATTTTTTATGAGAAAATATATTATGACAAAAAGAAAAGAAAGAATTTTATGATTAACTTTTGCTCTCGTTAAAATATCCTCCTTTAGCCTTGATTACTGCAGCACAACATTTTGGCAGTCGTTGCAAAAGCTTCTCAAAGTATGTTTGATAACTGATTCTATATTTTTTTTCAATGACTCTAAGAGTTCTTTTTCATTTTTTCCCACTCTTCTGTCAAGTTTATCCCATGCTAATTAATTCTGGGGGTGGCTTCAATCTTTTGAACTGTAGTGTCTTTCATAGTTTACGCATTAGATAGGGTATACATGAAGAGCTACATGAAATACCAGAAGAGCTTTGTTTACATTCGAGTAATACTCGAGTAATCCGTAACCTTTGCATGGAACAAACAGCCTACATTCGGATAGAGAATGAGTATAGCGAATAGAAAACCTAGAAAGAATAGTAAGACAAGAATGTGTTTTCTGACTGGATTTATTTATTCAATAAAATAAATTCGGAGAGAAGTGTCAAAGATCTAGAGATTATTATAAAATCATGTACACGTTTAATAGAAACAAGTGCTAAATTTGTCAAGCACATTATTATTAACCCATGAAGAAATGGGCAAAGTTTAACAATTATACACGCAAAAAACAAAAACAAAACAAAAACAAAACAAAAAGCAAGACGAAAAAAGGTGTCTTAAAAGGACAGTTTTTCGTTTGACACAACTATTACTGTATACTTCCTCCATAATTTTTATGGCTTCAAAAAGCTATTTTTAGACTTTTAATAAAACCCAAACATATGAAACGGAATTTAACCTTTTTCTTTTTTCTCGAGAATCGACAATAAAAAGTACAGGTATATCTCACCCTATGTCGTTAATTGCTTCTAGAGGCCGCGACTCAGGTCGAAAAATGACTTAAGTCGAAATAACCACACTATAAACCGCAAATAAGCATTCCCCATTGCCTATCACAGTACTTATGATTTTACGTACAGTATTCTTGATTTCCACCTTATATATATATATCCAGCGATATAGCCTTACAACTTGCACTAAGACTTTTCTTCGGAGCCATGAGCAAAAATGTATTCTAAATCACAATTGAAATGTAATTGAAGGAACGTCAATGGCAGAGCACAGATATAGACAAGTCTGAATTCAAAATCGGTGTTGGAGCAGAAAACAACGCACGCGTGCCATCTGTTGGCAGGAATTTGAAATAAGAGCATCTGATGAACATACTTTATTATGCTATTTTTTTGCTTTTGATGAATTATGATATATATATATATATATATATATATATATATATATATATATATATATATATATATATATATAATAGCTGGCCACTCGTATTCGAGGATACCCGTCTACTAGGTGGGCTAGCCAATCCCTATTGCAGACTCTCACTCAGATATATTTGTGTTTATTCAACAACGACAGAGCCAACCTGTGGCTTATACTGCAACTATGCTGAGCAGACCGTAGTTACAGTTCAAACCCTCGGTCACGATGATTTGTCACTTCATGCTAGCACAGCTATCGACGGCCTCAAGTGTTTCGTGTACCCAATTTCACTTACAAGGCTTCGGTCATGGTTTTCAGGCACTTCCCAAAGGTGACACACGCTGGGATGGTCCCTCCTCCAGACTGATAACATCAGGAAGTCTCCTTCTTGACAAATCGACTATGTTGAGATTCGAACCCGGGTTTCATGGTCAGAAAGTATAATATCTATCTATCTATCTATCTATCTATCTATCTATCTATCTATCTATCTATCTATCTATCTATCTATCTATATATATATATATATATTATGCATAATATTTTTAAATTTATTTAAATATGCTTTTGTATGTGATGTGTTTATTGTTACTTTAGTGTTTTCACGTTCCTAATATTTTTAACGGCCGATGTAAAAACGAGTAACGCGACTTAAGGCGAGTTTTATTTTTTCATGTAATATTTAAGAAATACCGACGTATCTTCGATGATTCCTTAAATCGAAACGACTTAAGACGAGATATCATTGTATATGGTTTAACACTATACTTGTAAGTAAACAGTCTAATAAATAAATGTTTAACATTTTAGTTGTCATATCTCGAGAAAAAAAAGTAAAAATCCAGACGCTCGCAACCTATTTTAATGGATTTATGTGGCGAAGGCAAGCAAAAGAAATGACCTGAAAATTAATTTACTTAAAATTTATAATTAAAGTTATTCGATACGATGTCTTTATTTATTTTTCTTGTTCTCTTCACACACACATTTATGAATTAAAACTTTTTTCGTAGTTATTTCTTTTTATACTAAATAATAAATATCGCAATCTTTTTTTAATTTTATATTTACAATCTTATAAAAAATATGTGAACTTCATATATTTTTTTTATAAAATTGTAAATATTAAATTATTCTTGTAAATAATCAATCCAATAGAATACTGCTTAATTTTGTTACTAATTTCCGAGAAATAATGAATTCATTTTCATGTATTTGGATTTTATTAACATTCTAAAAATTACTTAAACCAATATAAATTGGCGTGGGAGTATAAAAACTTAAAACTGAAATCAAACTATCTAATTATTTAATTAGATAAGCTTTTAATTGCTTTTATAAATAATACATATGAAATTATAATAATTTATAAAGTTTTAAAAATCTTTTAAAATTCTTCAAAACTTTGACCTCGTTAGGTTATTAAATGAAGACTATATTTACTAAGCAAAAATTGAAAAGCTTAATGCAAATGATCACCCACTAAGATTTTTAAAACAATTTTTATTTTTTTTAATGTGTATAAACATGCCCATTTGGAAAGTATGGGTGACCATACACGACATTATCAGAACATAAGATCGATGACTACAATAAATTTTAAGTCAATATTCCTAAAATTGCATTATGAAGAATTTTTCCAACATTTTTAACATGACTGAGGACTTAAAAATTATAAATAAAAAAACGTTCAACCGTCATTTTCTTAAATTATGTTTTAACAGATAAAATCTCCGTAGAACAACAATAAACCTGTCAACACCTTCAGAAGCAGTTGTTAAGTGATTTACGAGCGTCGACAAGTAAGTAATCACCGCTACTATTTGTTTTAAACATCCATTTCTCGGTTATTTTCGACTTAAGGTAAATAATATTTGTTTCAAATAAGATTAAATATTCTTTAAATCAGGTAATATTCCGCAAATAAAGTTTCAGAAAAGTATATTTTAATTTTGGAAGATTTTATTTTAATAAAGAAAAATTACATTGCGATGACAGATGACGAAAAAGGACGCTAATATTTAGTTTTAGCCAAAAAGTTAATCGGATTCCAATCATTATAATTTCTGTTTGAAATACACTACAGACTATTTTGCTTACTGGAAACAGTAAATTTAATCAATGAGCGTTCAGTTAAAGCTAAAATGAAAACTTGAAGAAAGTTTTTTTTAATTTTTTAAATTCATTTTAAACCTTAGGCATTGCGAATTATTATTATTCGGTATCGCGAATTAGTGGAAGTACTTACTTAAAACTATTGCATCTCCGACGCCAGCTACAAATTGTAAAATAGGGAACAAAAATTATTATCTCTATCTATAAAAGGCAGGATGTGTATGTGTGTGTGTGTAACGAATGCACGGCCACAATTTTCGACGGATTTGCACCAAAATTTACATGCACATGCTCCAAGTTAGTGGAAAAACTAAGACCGACTTTGCATTTCCCAACTCCCATCGATAGTGGAAATAATCGATTTTTCCAGGCTTCTACGGCAGTTTTCATGTAGTTTGCGACCATTTTCTACTGGCCAGAGTGAGAGCCTATTAACTAGCATGCTAGCATCCAAAAAATAAACGATAGTTGCATTCGTCACAAGTGGGAAAAATTTAAATCTGCATGCTCATTCGCTTGCTTAAACTTAACGTTGATTCTGATTCCGCAGAACTGGATTGGGTGTGAAAAAGTATTTGTTGTTAACATTCTTTTTTCATTCGGTTTTTCCAGTTACGAGTCCTTTCGTTTTGTGTTAATTTTGTTTAGTTTTTCTTTCGTAACAGATTTAATGTTTAGTATAGAGCTTAGAAAAAATTCGCAGTGTCAGATAGGCAAGGAGTAAGGCATGTAGCAACATCAGCACGGCAAAGGGCACTCCTTTAAAGGCAAGGAAGGGCAAAAATAATTTAAGTCAAGTGATAGCGATTGGTGTATGAGTCGTACGATTTTTGAATCAAGCACGGGCAACGCCGGGCCATGCTGCTAGTTATTATTAAAAAACAAGATAAAAAATTTCCAATATTTCTCAACATTTAGAGAAGTCCGCGATTTAAGAAAAGAAAAGAAAAGACACAGTATTTGGCACTGTTCAACAATATTTCGACAGTATGTCTGTCTTCTTCAAGTTATGTTTAAAAATTTCACACATGTATAAAAGTATAAAAAATCTGCAAAAAAATACAGGTCTTTGTACAAACGTCGATTCTGTTGAGAAAACAGCTGTATTGGTAATCGTTTTGACGCGTTGCTTTCCAGTACAACCGTTTTTCCCAAGACAAGCGAAGTTTGTACAAAGACATAATTTTGTCTAGATTTTTGTTATACTTTTATACTTATATACAATTTTTAAAGATAAATTGAAGAAGAATATGTACTGTCGAATTATTGTTGAACATTCTCAAACACTGTGTCTTTTCGTTTTTCTTTTCTTAAATTGAGCTCTTCTTTAAGTGTTGCTGTTTTTGTTGTTGTTGTTGTTATTATTATTATTATTATTATTATTATTATTATATCTTTTGATTCCTGTTGTATACATATTTCCTTCCGGGTCCCAACCAGAGACCTAAGGCCAGAAATGGCTTCATGACATCTTCCACTGATCATTTTTGCAAAAAACAAAACACTAAGATCAGAAACATTTTATATATATAGAGCTCTTCGTAATGTGTGACCTGTACTTGTGAGTACATTTTTTTGTATTTCTTTATGACATAGGCTACCAAGAATCCCTTCAATAAGTCTATCGGAACCTTTTTCAATCAAACCGAGGGCTCCAACTACAACTGAAATTATTGATGTCCTCATGTGCCACATTTTTTAAATTTCCACTTCAAGATGTTTGTATTTTGAATTTATTTCAAGATGCTTTGTATTTTTTAAAAGATCTTCAAAGATACATTACAATCTACAGGGACTGCCATGTCAATAAGAAAGTACATTCTGTTTTGTAGTCTTTGATCACGCGCTTTGATTGTTCTGTCTGTGTATATTGCAAAGTCCCGTCTCTGTAACGGGGTCTGGATGATGTTCATATCAGTTTTTTAAGGTTTCCTTCCCGTAAAAGTTGCATATTTTCCAGTGCATATATAGACCCACTCTACCATATCAAGATATTATTATTATTACTATTATTATTATTATTATTATTATTATTATTATTATTAATAATAATAATAATAATGATGATGATTATGATAATGGTAATTCATCTACGAAATTCGGAAAGGGTAACATTTTTACGTTAACGAAACTACAACATGAAAAGAAAAAAAATAGCCCCACTTCTTAATGTTAATGATTCCTCTGTGTATTGTATTTGCCCTCGGAAGAAAAGGAAACAACAAAAGAAATCAAAGAAAATAGCAACAATTATAATAAAATTATTTCCTGTAAGAATTTCGGAAAAAAAAATCAAGTCTATTGCATCTACGACTACCACTGCAAGGTATAAGTAAAAATGGCTGCGCAAATAAGACGGGGAGAAAAACTCGCCGAAATTATTATTATGAAATCTCAGAAATATAAACTATTACGTCTACGACTACTACAAGTTGGAGGTCGGAGACAACAAAAATAAGATGAGGAGAAAAACTAGCCGAAATTATTATTAATGTTTATTTTTTTTTACTTACATTATTTACATTATTCGGACTGTTATCCTAATCTTCATTGCCACATTCACAACGTTTCGGCCGTTGTACGCTCCGGCTTTCTTCAGGTGACTGGAATTTCAAAGCGAATCCTTTATTTCGCCCACCGGGGTAGATTGTTCTAGTTCCACGTGCCATGCCTCTTCCAAATGTCTCAGTTATTTTCCTTTAGCTCAACTCTCCAAGTTTTTAGTTCACCGCTGCTGTAGCCTGGTATTGAACACACAGCTCTTTGGTTCTATTCACTGGATCTAACTAACGCCTTTATCCACTGGGCCATGTATCCGTGAGCTGGCCGAAGCGTACAACGTCCAAAACGTTGTGAATACGGCAATGAAAATGAGGATAACAGCCCGAGTACTGTAAATAATGTAAGTCATACCTCATCTCAGAGACATAGACATGTTTATTTTTTAGTCACTATGTACATTTTTGTGTTCGATTTTTGCTGTGATAAGAGAGGCCCGATAAACCGGTTTAGATGTTTTTAATCGTGATATTTCGGTCTTACCAATTTACGGAAATACATATTTGTATCAATTCACCACAGGCGAGGTGATAATGCCACTAAGTAGATGTGAGCAATCATGACTCTCCACAAGTTCCTGCTCCTTGTTGATCTAAGCAACGTTTGGTTCTCTACCGCTCCTCCTTCTCTCCGCTCTGCCATTCATTCACACCTTATTTTATGTACAGTTTTCTTTAGGACGTGGCGATCATGTCTCTCCACAACTTCCTGTCCCTTGTAGCCTTAAGTAATGTTTGACAAATATAAGAAGAATAAGTTGAAGAGAAAAACTTATTATAATTAATAATTCGTTGTTTATTTTTTAGTTTATTTTCTGCCTTCGATTTTTGCAATGGTGAGAGTGGACCGATAAACCGGTTTAGCTGTTTTTAACCGCTATATTTTAGTATTACCAATTTACGGTAATATATATTTATACCAATTCGCTGTGCACAGTTTTTGCCCTAGGTTTTTGCACTAATGAGAGTGGACCGATAAACCGGTTTGGTTGCATTTAATTGTCATATTTTGGTATAACCAATCTACGGCAATATATATTTTTTGTCACCTCTCTTTTTTTTTGTTATGTAGTGTAACTTCTTTGTTACAACTGGCCTTTTAATAGGTCCGCTTTTAATGTTCTAATAAGATTTTGTAACGTGCGAAAGTATCATTATTAATAATAAATCCATTTTAGAAATTCGGCAAACCTAAAACTATTAAGCTTATGGCAGTTACTACAAGATGAAAAGAAAGACACGCCAAAACTTCTAATAATAATGGTTTCTCTATGATATTTCGACAACAAGAACGGAATATATATTTCTTTTAATCAATTCGCCTCAAGCAAGTGGCTACTGGTAGTGAAATAGAATGAGAAGACTTTAGAAGGGACCGGAAACCCAATCCTAAACAACAATGAATGGATAAACCTCTACTCCTGTTCAAAAGACCGGGGAGGTGCGTGAACCGGACGATGTTTAAATAGCGCCTTAAAAAAATCAACATTACTTTTCAAACCAACAATATAATTATCAGAAGTCACTGAAAATTTAGCGATCAACCAACGCTACCCAACGTCTGAGGATTACGACCATATCACGATGAAACACCGTAGGATCACCGAAGTTAAGCAACGTCTACCTGGTCAGTACCTAAATGAATAATATCAGGCGCTGTCATGGATAATGGCTCGGAATTGTTAATCGGAGAGCCGAGTTCCAGTTCCTGTTAGGTTCGGTATGTTCGGTGGTGCGCAAATACTCTTTGCGAATGTATGATTCCACCTCTTTTACCCCCATCTATAGGTTAATTAATAAGACTTGCATCACTAAACCATTATTAGTTTTAAAAATGTGATTAAATATTTAGAGTTCGGTGTTAAATAACCCATGGAGGTTGATATGCGGCTAAACAAAAACAAGCAACGAATATCTGAACAAATAACAAAACATCAGAATTTGAAAAAAATAAAAATCTATTTTCGGCCTGCCTGATAATTTTTTTGTGCACCTTCTCGCTAATATGACATATCACAGTCTACTTCGAACGAAACATCTCTATTGGGCGATTATGTCTCTTTTGATTCATGACTAACTAGGCAGAAGATATTCCCGCAGTAGGCTGCCGTTTCTTTCTGCGGTAGACTGTTACCAATCAAGGATATAGGACCCCGTATCTTCTGGTATTTCAACCTATTCATATCGCTACGGATAATGAAAAGTCAGTCAGTTAAGTGCCATGCATGATAGATATTTGGGCGATTATGTCTCTTTCGATTCATGACTAACTAGGCAGAAGATATTCCCGCAGTAGGCTGCCATTTCTTTCTGCGGTAGACTGATTGCCATCCAAGGCTATAGGACCCAGTCTTTTCTGCTATTCAACCCATATCTGGGAGGAGAAGCAATGGATTCATACCTTTCCCAAAGGTATTTGCGCGTAAGTGAATCTAACGAACCCGACTGAAATTCGAACTCGGCTCTCCAATTTACTCATTCCGAGCTATATCATTCGCGTTTTTTTATTGAATAATCAGCAAAAGAAAGCGCTCTTCTTCAACTGACGGACTAACTTCAGCTGTACATTGGATGAAACAACTGAAGATTTGCAGGTTCTACGCTAATGTCGTTTCTGTCATTTTCATTGGCTGCACGACAGTCGTCATTAGCGAAGACGTTTTCTATCAAGATGGTGCCTCTAGTCACTCAGCCTGACGACAATTG
Source organism: Acanthosepion esculentum (assembly GCA_964036315.1). Classification (NCBI taxonomy): domain Eukaryota; kingdom Metazoa; phylum Mollusca; class Cephalopoda; order Sepiida; family Sepiidae; genus Acanthosepion; species Acanthosepion esculentum. The sequence goes on from OZ038490.1 coordinate 40,437,058, forward strand.
TTCCTGACGTGGAATACTTGCTTGCTACATCGGCTTCCCACCGAGTCTCCAGTCTCAAATCGAATCAAGTTTGTCTCGGGTAAAATAGGACACGACCTGGTATCTATCAACGAACGGAATTTGTACAATTACGGTGAGAAACAAATGTCTGTAGCATCGACAGTTTATTGCATTTTGTGTATTGCAAGAAATATTCTGAGAGCAGAATATGGGCCGGTCCAAAGAGAACACATTAGAACATACACGTAGATCTGTCTGTCTGTCTGTCTATCTATCTATCTATCTATCTATCTATCTATCTATCTATCTATCTCAAATATAATTTTTAATTACTCTTTAAAATACATACCTATTTAATGAAAAATTTAAAATACAATTCTATTTAATGAAAATGTAATGTCGTAAGAATATCAAATTTGAAAATTTATATGTGTTCTATCCGGAAAGTTTCTTCAGCACAAGGGAAAACATACTACACACACACACATACATATATGTATATATATGAGATAAATCTATAGTTACCCTACTCATGAAAATTGTTTTACATGAAAAGTTCTTTCTCAGAGAAAGGCAATCTATCTATCTATCTATCTATCTATCTATCTATCTATCTATCTATCTCATACAGTTCAATATATATATAGAGAGAGGTGGCACGGTGGAGTATTGGATAGCGATAGAGTGAGGAATCGGAGAGCCGAGTTCGAATTCCAGTGGAATCCATTACATTCACTTATGTGATAATGCCCTTGGGAAAGATATGAATCCTCTTTTTCTCTCTTCAGCTATGGGCAAATAGCAGGGTTCTATAGCCTTGGATGGTAACTGGTCGAGGAGAAGAACAATTGTGAATTCAAAACCTGCGGAGGGTCGTTTGGGCACGTTGTGGCAAATCGTGCACCAAGTCTCTGTATAAGGCCATTCAAAAAGTCCTGCACAAAACCTTCACCACTATAATCAAATCACGTGTTGGTGTCGGGCCGTCGATTCCTAGGAACTGATCTGCTTGACTCTCATACGTCGAATTCGACGGAAGAGTCGAGTGTATATATATATATTGTATATTTATGCATTTTTCATTAAAGAAGACAGACAGGTTACTCGGAATTACAGAACATTTGAACATTTTCTACACACTCTTTGTCCAGAAAAGAAAACACTTGTTTGAACACAAAAAAATAAATAAAATGCTTAATCGTAGTACCTTGTCTGTCGTTTTTAATGAAACATGCACACATATATATATATGTGTATATATGAAAATTGTCTTTTGCATCAAACTTTCTGTGAGAAAGTCCGAGAAAGTCTCACCTGAGCATACATAATGATGCGATCGATCTATCTATCTATCTATCTATCTATCTATCTATATATATATATATATATATATATATATATATATATATATATATATATTATATTATATTATATTATATTATATTATATATATATAAGTTTATTCAACTGTTTCACTAATTCTCTCTCTCAATCGAGATAAGCCTGTTCATATCTGTCAATCTATATCTATCTATCTATCTATCTATCTATCTATCTATCTATCTATCTATCAAATATAAATGTTAATTACTTTTTAAATACATATTTAGCTTTTTAGCAAAATTATGAAAAATGTAGTCACACTTATGAAAATACGACACGCCAGTGGCTGTGTGGCTGTTTTCCTAGTGGTGTCAGACTCTAGTCATACCAGCATGTCCATCTAATGTCGCCCCGGATTCATTATTAAAAATGAATGCTGAGAAATCTCTCTCAATTTCTCGCCAGATAACTCATGAGCCGTTCCAGGACAATGATTTCTTTCACTGTCTCTCTCTCTCGACATCTAGGAATTGTCTTACATTTATTGATTCATTACAAGACTAAGAAGATATAAGGCAAAGATATTACTCGCGAGATCTGTCACCAGCTTCTCGAAGACAATCAATTCTTTACCTCATTTCATGCATTAATGATTCTGTTGGGTTTAGGAATGCACTCGTTCTGTTACTGATTTGGCCAAGACCAAACTTTCGATGGATTTGAAATTAATTACCACAGTCAATATTTAGCCACAGACTAATTCATAAACGAACCGCCATTATATTTAAACGTTTCAATACAGTAATATCTCCATAACACGCAACTTAAGTCTAGAATTGAGGAGATTTTTTCATTTATCAATTTGAGAGATTTAATCACTTTAAACGTTATTTTTACTGGATACTCATATTTGAGTAGGCGCCCCGTGAGAGAAAATACTGACTATAGAGAGGATTGTGGGAAGGACAAAAGATGAACAGGATTTAAAAAGATAGAAGATGGCGATTGATGTTGTATTTACATTTTTGAAGATTGTAGTTATCAGGGAAGCAAGTAAACCGAAGGGAGTTTCACAAGCAGGAAGTGCGAGAAAAGAAACTGTTGGAGTAGAAGTGGCGCTAGTGTTTAATAAATAAACCGAGCGTCTACTCGAATATGAGAATCCATTAAAAACGAGGTTTAAAGTAATAAAAGTCTGTCAGATTAATAAATAAATATTTATTTACTCCTTTTATTTACTTCCATTATTTCTTTAGAAATTGCTTTGTTTACGTTTGGATACGAAACTGAGCACATATGAACTTTGGTGAACCTTAAAAGGCAGTATTCAACTTAGCTTTATCGACGTCACCCTTTGTGGACGAGTTGGTTAAAAGTACGTCGGATCTAACTGCAATTTCTCCTGCAAAAGTGAAAGCAGGTTCAAATTTTGCCGGAGGGCGAATTGTCTCTTTAATAAAATTTATCGAATATTCAAGCCGGTAGACAAAAATAAATAAATAAATCTACTGTTTAATAAACGATTCCTCAATCCGAGCCGTTATCCATTACCGCACCGTGCCTCCTAAAGTGCCCCCTTTAAAGTGATAAAAAAATCTGTCGGATTAATAAGTAAAAATCCATTACTTCTGTAGGAATAACGAAGAAACTTCAATCCTATTTCATTCACAGAAGTCCTACGGGTCTAAAAATTTTGTTGCGACACCATCTTCAGGGGATCTGGGGGTGGTGTCACAACACAAGTATGGACGCGTACAGTCTGGAACTGTGGGGTACGCAATTGTGTGCGTTGCCAGATCGTTGACGTAATGATTACTTGATGCATTTCAAGCGGGCCAAGGACAGCACAGAAGATGACTCTCGGTCACGTCGTCCAAAACCCTCAACCACTGATGAACAAAAAATTATAAGAGCCGACGTGCTTTCAACCAACTCGACCACGAAGCTGAATATGGTCTTTAAGCGCAAATTTCTTCGAAAACTTTCGAAACATTACGGGTAACCTCTAAAAATGACGTTTAAGTGCTAAAAATCTGTCGGATTGATAAATAAAAAATCCCTTACTTCTATAGAAAAATTACTTTGTTTACGTTTGGATACGAAACTGAGTAGATATGAAAATTTCGGGAGTCTATGACGAGAGGAATTTCGCTCAAAGGCTAAGTTCTCCGTAGGTCTCTCGGTCTAGGGAACGTCGGATCTACGTCGGTTCTCTCTGCCCAGGGGGGATGCAAATTCGAATTTTTGCTGTGAGCGCATATTTTTCCTTAATACGATTTCTCTAATTTTCCAGCCGGTAGACGAAAATAAAAGGAAAAAAAAGAAATTTTTGTAGCAGAACGGAGCGTAATGGATAGCGGCTCGGATTGAGGAATCGGAGAGCCGAGTTCGAATTCCAGTCGAATACGTGCTAATGCCCTTGGGAAAGTTATGAATCCGCTTCTTCTCCCCCTAGCTATGGGTAAATAGCAGGACAGGCCGGGTTCTATAGCTTTGGATCGCAACTAGTCTACTGTCGAAAGAAATGGCAACTGACCGCGGGAAAAAATCTGCCTCCTCAGTCATGTATTGAGAGACGGATGAAAAATAACGTTTAAAGTGATAACATATTCTTTTATGTGATGTGTCCATTTAGAACGTAGGCGATCATGGCTCTCCACAACTTCCTACCTCTTGCAGCTATTAGTAACGCTTGACTCTTTACCGTCTCTTTTTGTCCCTCCCTCTGTCATCCATTCACACCACCTCTTTCTTTTATACGTCGTTTCTCTTCAGGAAGTGGGCAATTGTGGCTCCCCACAATTTCCTGTCCCTTGTTGATCTAAGGAACGTTTGATTCTCTTCCATACCTCCTTCTCACCGCTCTGTCATCTATTCAAATCTTCTTTCATGTACCGTGTCCTTCAGGATATGGCGATCATGGCTCTCCATAACTTCCTGCCTCTTGTTAATCTAAGGGACGTTTGATTCGCTGACATCCCTCTTTCTCCCTGCTCTGTCGACCATTCACACATTCTTTTATGTATCGTGTCATTCAGGACGTGGATCATGGCTCTTCACGACTTCCCATAACTTGTAAGTACCTAAGTAACGTTTGACTCTTTGCCATTCCTCTTTGACCCTGGTCTGCCATCCTTTCACACCTTATTCTTCTTTTACGCATCGTGTCCCTTCAGAGCGTGGACAATAATAGCTCTCCACTTTGTCCTCGCTCATTCGCACCTTATTATGTAACGTCTCCTTCAGGGCGTAGCGATCATGGTTCTCCACAACTTCCTTTCTCTTGTAGCTTTAATTAACGTTTGACTCCTTATCATTCTTTTATCCTACTCTGCCATCCATCCACAGTTTCTTCTTTTAAGTACTGTGTCCCTCAGGACATGGCTATCATTGTTCTCCACAACTTCCTTTTCCTAGCAGTTCTACAGAAGCTTTTGACTATTTACCCTCTATCTTGGTTCCCGTTCTGCTACAAATTTACACCTTATTCTTCTTTAATGTACTGTGTCTCTTAGGATGTAGGCGATCGTGGGTCTCCACATCTTCCTTTCCATTGTAGCTCTACATAATATTTGACTCTTTACCATCCCTATTTGACTCTGTTCTGCATTCCATTCAAACATTACTCTTCTTTTATGTACTGGCTCTATTAGGACGTGGGCGATCATGGCACTCCACGACTTCTTTACTTTGAATTATCTTCTCTTTATATCATTCTGCTCTACATTCAAATCTTATTCTACTTTTATATCTGTTATTATTTATAGATCTACCATTCGTCCATGTCTTGAATATTGCTGTCACATCTGGTCTGGTAGTTTCTGTTATATATTTAGAGATACTTGATAAAATACAAAGAAGACTCTGCACTGTTATTGGTCCTGACCTGGCATCTCGACTCCAGTCAGTTTCTGTAATGGAGCTTAACTCTGCTTTTTCTATAAATATTTTCATATATTATTCTGATAAATTTTCCTCTATGGTGACTAGACTTTACGAATTTAAGCGCCGTACTAGATTGGCGTCAAGGTCTCATCGTTTTACAGTTGAAATGGTAGATGTAACCGTAAGTCCTATGCTGACAGTTTCTTGTATCGAACTTCTCGCCTGTGGAACTCTCTTCCGGTTTTTTGCTTCCCAGTCAACTTTGATCCACAAAAATTTAAATATAATGTTAATATATATATTTGACCGCCTAGACAAGTTAATAAAAGAAGGCGAGAAGAAAAGACTAATTGTTAACTGTAAGGAAACAGAAAACGTGATTGTCAGCAAGCGCAATATCCCAAAGAAGTGAACTGCGCATTGAAGATGCCAAAATCAAACAAATAAAATAATTCAAATATTTGGGAAGTGTTTTAACAGAGAATGCAAAATGCGACACCGAAATCCAGAGGTGCGTTGGGATAGAGAAAGATGCCTCCCAAAAGCTAAGCAAAGTATTAAGAAACAGAAAAATTTCGTTAGAAACAAACAAAAAAAGAGTGCTGAACCGCTATGTAATATCATTCTTCTATATGGCAGAGAATGCTGGACAATTTCACAGTGGAAGAGAAATCTGGAAGCAATAAAAAAATGGTTCTACAGAAGGATACAGAGAATTCCATGGACGTAGCGAATAAGCAACGAGGAAGTCTTAAAGAAAACAGAAACAAAAAGAAGACATATTCAGAATCAGATAGAGACAGATGAAAATTGTGAAATACATAATGAGGAAAGATGGTTTGGAAAATTTGACGCTCACAGGACATATTAAAGGCAAAGAAGGCAAGGGAAGGCTACGTAGCTTATACAAATGAATAGCAGAACCGGGGTGGTGGGAGTCTTGGTGAAGGGGAAAAAGCTTGCTAAGAGCTACATGAGATAGGAAGGTGCGGAGAGCTATGATCGCTCACATCCTAAAGGGATACAGCAAATAATGTCTGGGGCGTGTTTTAACAGAGAATGGAAATCAAAACAAAGCAGATGCAGATGTGGAGCCTCCATCGATGAGTTTGGTTTGCATCCTCTCTCCTGTCGTCGTAGTGCCGGCCGCTTTCCACGGCATGTAGCAATTAACGACATCATCAAAAGATGTTTGGATGCAGCTGGGTTCCCTTCCCAAATCGAACCCGTAGGCCTCGACCGTGGTGATGGAAAGCGGCCGGATGGCATTACTATCTTCCCTTTTAAAATGGGTAAGTCCTTGATTTGGGATGCGACCTGTGCAGATACATTTTCGGTCGGTAATTTGATCAGGTCCGCGGTTGAACCGGAGTTCGTCGCCCGAGACGCAGAGATAAAAAAAAATAGCTAAATATTTTTCTCTTGCAGATAGATTTTTTTTTTTACTCCTGTGGCAGTGGAGACTTCAGGCGTTATTGGCTCTCGTTCGATGGTGTTCCTTCGGAGGATTGGCGCGTGTGCGTCGCGATTAAGGAACGAGCCTCGCGAAACGGAGTGGCTCTTGCAGCGTGTCTCACTGGCGACGGTTCGAGGTAATGCTTTCTCCATCATAGCGGCTGGCAGAGGATAGAAAAAATTGTTTATAGTTACGTTGTTCTGGAATTGTCATCATTGGTCGACTGAACTTGCTTTGTTTCAATGACTTTTGTTTTGTTATTATTAGTTGCTTTGTTCAATAAATACGTTTGCTGTTAAAAAAATAAAGTTTTAAATCAAAACTTGTGAATTATTTCCGGGATTAACAGTAATGGTGGAAAGACAAATAACGGATAAGATTGTGTATTTCACTGTTTCATAGGCACGCGGATATTAGAAACATTTGTTACCGATTTTGAGTAATTGTCACTGAGAATTTGATCTTTACAACTACTAAACAGAAACAATTAAATCGACTTTGATTTTGAGCTGACACAGAACAATCCCGGGATTCAAGTTTGTATGTAATAATAATATCATGATTGAAAAAAGACAAATTCGGTTCTTTATTAGAACTACGAGTGCACCTGTGCCATCAAAAGATGACAGCAATTGGTACAAAGTTTTAAAAGCGAGATGCGACCAAACAAGTCTTGGAACAATTTACAGGGTGCGAGGGATAAATTGTCGTCTAAATGACGCCGAAATGAAAATAGCGCCGACATCTCATTTTAACAGAAGTACAATGTGCGATGGGTAAATTGTCGTCTAAATAACGCAAAAATGTAAATAACACTGACATCTCATTTTAACAGATATATTTACCAAAATTACACAAAAATATCTTGAAATACTAAATAAAATTGTCATTGGCTTCAATCACGACCTCCTGACGACATCGGAATCTCCTGCAACTCTTCTGAGCGGTCTCCTTGCTTTATGTTAGTGAATGCTGCCATAAGCCTTGCTTTCAGCCCGTCTTTAGTGTTACAAGGAGTTTTGTTAGACTCTCGCTCAACTGCACCCCACACATAATATCAAGGGGTTGGAGTCTGGAGAGTTAGGTGGCCACATGTAAGGTGGGGGGTGTAGTCGCAGAAATTGTCTGACAGCCATGACTGGGTTCTCCTGCTTGTATGGCACGGTGAAGAATCTTTTTGCCAGACATAGGGTCGAGCAGCAGCCATCCGCTTGATCCAGGGAAGCACTACCTCCTCAAGGCACTTGATTTAAACCGCCGTGTTCAGCCTGAGGTCCCCACCTACAAATTCAGGAATTCTTTTCTTATCAGAATGACCAGCGTAATTTTTCCGAGCTGCCGTACCTTCGTAATCGCGATTAGATTCATCCAATACTTTTCGAATCCTCTGCACCGTCTACAAATTGACACCCATACACTCTGAAATGTTCGTGTTGGAGCTTGTTCCCCCCCCCCCATGAAATAAAAAAAACTCCCGGTGCTCCCTTTCGACATAACAGAGCCCACAAGGGGGGGGATATCGCCCACTTTGGGAAACACTGATCTAAACGAAATGTCCCAGGTGTGCATAGATAACTCTCTTACTATGCCATTTTTACTCATAGATCCCGGATGAGACTTGGCAATTAGGAATTTTAAAATATTCTTTGGCAAGATCATTCCACGCAATAATAATAATAATAATAATAATAATAATAATAATAATAATAATAATAATAATAATATGGCAGACTGCAATGTATCTTTGAAGACATTCAAAAAGCTGTCAAAATACAAGAACCTTGAAATCGAAATCTCAAAAATGTGGCACATGGGAACATCAACAATCCCTGTTGTAGTTGGAGCCCTAGGATTGGTCGGAAAAGATTCCAGTAGACTAATTGAAGGGATTCCTGGAAGTCCATGCCTCAAAGAAATACAAAAAATTGTTCTCACAAGTACAGTCCACACTTTACGAAGGGCTTTATCTATGTAAAATATTTTTTTTTGTTCGTGGAAAGTGTCATGATGCCATTTCTAACCTTAGGTCTCTGGGCGGGACCCGGAAAGAAATGTGTACACGCTAGAAATCAAAGGAAATAATAATAATAATAATAATAATAATAATAATAATAATAATAATAATAATAATAATAATAATGTTATTAATGCTAAATTATCTTAATGTTATTAATGCTTCATCTAATAATTGATTAAAATAAATATAATTCTGCTATTTAATAATTAATCATGTATTTTAGTTTCTAATTTTGTTGATTTAGCATCTTAACGTTTTTAAAAAATGCGTTTCCCTCACGCCATATTGTTCGCTAATGATATGAATGAACAAAAAGTACTAACGAATTTCTGTACGAGTTTTGTTCATTTTTATTTTCTTCAATCAAATATCGATCAACCGGAAGTTAATTCAGAATCATATTTAATACTCAATAGGGTGCCTACTGTAGAATGAAGGTTAGCAAGTTTAACCTTGTAGGCTAGTGAGTTTAGATCTCATTAAAGCCAATTTACTGTTGTTTGGATCCAGATTAAACTAAATTTTGTCAATAGTTTACATTTTTGACATGGGAAATCGTTGGCTACATATGTGAAATAATTCCTCTAGTTTAACATATTTTTTTTATTCATATAGATCAGTGACTTTCAACTGGTGTGCCGTGATAGGATCGTAGGTGTGCCGCCGAAATTTATAAAAGCCATCAATTTAATTATTTTCGAAAGAAGTACACAACAAGTGTACATATCAAAATGAAAACCGCTTTAAATTGATTATACAACTATACTGTTATAATAAATAAACGTATATGTAATACTGATTGATTCGATTTTTACGGCTTATCAACCCATTGAAGGTTATTTAAAGCCATAATATTTTTAGATTGTAAGAATTTCTACCCTAGCTCGAGGTTCATCTGCTGCGCTACATCTGTAACATAAAGGTGGTGTGTGCATGCAATAATCACACGAGTCGATGAAATATTTTCCCGTTTCGATGCATCAGGGAAACCTGTAATTTTTTTCAAAAGTGCTTACAGTTGTCAAATACTTTCAAGGGGCTTTTATGTCGTTGGGACGAGAACCCACCTTTTAACACTTCAAAAACCTTTCGAAGCACGTGATTGCAACTACTACATTGGTAACCACTAACCACTGCCTTTATTAGCCAAATTAAATATGTAATGGAAACAATGGTCTAGTAAAACAAAATAAAATGATCATTTCTCTGCAAAAGATTCTTGCAGTAGATCAATGAAAAGCTAAGGACACTGTTAAGATTTCCTTAACATGTTTGCGCTGCGAACTTACGCATCAATGTAATATTTTTAATGCCATGTCCCTTCAGGACGTAATCGGTCATGGATCTCCACAGGCTCATGTTTTTGTCACAGTTTGGATTTCAGAGTCCTCTTTTTTTTCTGGAGTGAGTACCTGACAAGATTAGAGAGCTCAGTCTACCCTGCTGTTTAACTCATAGCTGGAGCACGGAGAAAAGAAATGTATTCAGGTTTCTTCAAGATGCCGGCGATCATCGCTGTCCGCTGTTCACTTTATCTTTGTTATCAGTGAATTTGTACGGGGTTCTTATGAAAAATAGTGGAGCGTTTTCTTGTTGCCTTATCCGCGGTTTTGAAAATGTATATATATAAATGAAAATGTACATATATATATATATATATATATATATATATATATATATATATATATATATATATATATATATATATATATATATATATATGTGTGTGTGTGTTTGTGTGTGTGTGTGTGTGTGTGTGTGTGGTATATTTAGGCAGCAAGTTAAATTCAACTAACAAGCTCAGTTTCATTTTTACTGCATTTTCTCAATTTACTAATGATGTATATCAGGATCAAAATTGGTTATGAACTATCCGAAATTTACGTTTGTTCTGTTGCTTTTCTTCAAGTACTTTCTCAGTCATTATCAAGAGCCGTGTGATTTCAGTGCGTTAGGCGAGATTCCGTTTTGAATGCTCGATGTAAATAGCAAAGCTAAAATTTATAAATATGAATATATTTATACATTTGTTCCTCACCTTTTGGTACAATTCTGAGTATATATATATATATATATATATATATATATATATATATATATATATATATATATAATTTGACACTAACAGGACAGTGCATAACCTATTAACGAGCTTTCATATATATATACATACATACATATATATATATATATATATATATATATATATATATATATATATATATATATATATATATATTAACGAGCTTTCATATATATATACATACATATATATATATATATATATATATATATATATATATATATATATAATTTGACACTAACAGGACAGTGCATAACCTATTAACGAGCTTTCATACATATATACATACATACATACATACATACATACATACATATATATATATATATATATATATATATATATATATATACATATATATATATATATGTATATATATCTGTGTGTGTATGTATGTATGTATAATTTGACACTAACAGGACAGTGTATAACCTATTAACGAGCTTTCATATATATATACATACATGCATATATATATATATATATATATATATATATATATATATATTAACGAGCTTTCATATATATATACATATATATATATATATATATATATGTATGTATGTATATATATATGAAATCTCGTTAATAGGTTATGCACTGTTAGTATGTATGTTAGTGTCAAATCATATATATATATATATATATATATATATATATATATATATATATATATATATATATATAGTAATGTATATATATATATAGTAATAGTAAAATATATATATATAGTAATAGTAAACTCCGAGAACATTCCATTAGCTTCATAGTGCGTCGCCAGTGCTGCATAATGTTTTTGAATTCAGAATTGTCTTTCTCTTAGACTGGTTCGTCCTGGGTATGACGATAAACTACATCCGGCAGCAAGACCTCTGATCGGGAGGTTTTGAGTAACGTGAACCACCTCTTAATGTTGTTCCCAGGTCCATTCTGCCCGATGTGGTAACGCCTGTTAGCGTTCCAACTATGAGCAAATAGTTAACCCCCAAACGGGGGTCAAAGCACTATGAAAGTTTAAAAATAGATTTTTTAGTAAAAATAGCACAAAAATTACCAGCAATACATTTGACAAATGCGCTCTTTACAAAAATACGTCAATGAAACCTGGTCTACAAACTGATTTCTTACAAAGAATACATATTCTATTCATATGAACCTAGACTAAAAATATTGCTGGTATTAAACGAATTTCGAACTCGGCTTTACTAGTTTTTCGTTTTGGGTCACTATACATTACACCAGCCAAACATCTACCTATCACAATATATACATGCATACAATTTACTTAAACGGACCGAGAGACACGCATAAACACTCCCTAGTTTATGCGTCGCATACATTTTCATTCACATCTACAAGAGAGATATACAATCATACGTGGATACAACGATAGATGCATACATGTATTTAGTACAGAAACGCCTCCGCTGCAGTAACAAACGTATGGCGACATAAGCACTCACGAATGCTTGTGCGCATGCGTTCAACAATACGAAAAGAAAGAATATAAAAAATCAGAAATTAAGATTCAAAAATGTAGCACAGTAAAAAACAAACAAACAAAAAGATGAAACAACTCCCTCCAAAAAAAAGAAAAAAAAAGAACAAAAAACAAAACAAAAACAAAACAAAACAAGTGAATGTGTAACGGAAAATATCCTAAGAATGGAAAATATGAATTTTTTTCTCCGTAAAGTCAGTATAAAAACGAAAATGCGGAATTGCCTGATCGCAGCGAAACGAAGAAGACGAAAAAACAAACTAAGTGATCAGTAAAAAAGTGAAGAGAAACGAAAAACGAAGAAATATTTCGAAAAAAAATTAATGCTAAAAGAAGTATGAAGGAGTGGCAAATCTGGTGTGGGTGTGAGGAGAAAAATCCTGGTATTGCGGGTACAATAGAAAAAATGAAGATGGAAGGAGAGGACCTAAGAAAAACAGATGATCTAAAAAAAATAAAATAAAAGACAGATGGTATAAAGAAAAGAAAGGAGGACAAAAAAAGAAAAAAGAAAGAAGAGAAATACAGAGAGGGTGAGTCAGATATCTGCAGAAGAAAAAGAAGTTAATATAAACCTAAGAAAAAAAAAATGAAAGGAGAAAAATTGAAGAATTTTCTTCTTCAATTTTTCTCCTTTTATTTATGAAAGAAATTCCTAAATACATTGGAAATATTGTATGAAGTTTTGATAGCTGAACTTTATATAAATCGAAAAGGTTTATTGCACGGCTGGAAAATACGACAACAAAAAATGTATTAGTCATTTGAAAAGAGAGAGAGAGAGAGAGAGAGAGAGAGAGAGAGAGAGAGAGAGAGAGAGAGAGAGAGAGAGAGAGAGAGGGAGAGTCAACATTAAGAGAGAATTAATATTAGCCAGAGAGAGAAAGAGAAAGAGAGAAAGAGACAGTGAACATGAAGATAGAGTTAATATTAGCCAGAGAGAGAGAGAGAGAGAGAGAGAGAGAGAGAGAGAGAGAGAGATAGAGAGAGAGAGATAGATAGATAGAGAGAGTCAACATGAAGATAGAGTTAATATTAGCCAGAGAGAGAGAGAGAGAGAGAAAGGGCGAGAGAGAGAGAGAGAGAGTCAACAAGAAGATAGTGTTCATATTATTCAGAGAGAAAGAGAGAGAGTGACAGTGAACATGAAGATAGAGTTAATATTAGCCAGAGAGAGAAAGAGAGAGAGAGAGAGAGTCAAGAAGATAGTGTTCATATTATTCAGAGAGAGAGAGAGAGAGAGAGAGAGAGAGAAAGAGAGTGAGAGAGATGCTGGTAGGCAGAGAAATAAAGATTCAAATGGAAAACGGGAAGCCATTGTCGATGTCCGGACACAAGTTTACATAGCTATTTATAAAACTCAGCTTAATGCAACAGCAACTGAATTGAGGAAGAATTGTTGCGCCAATCTTTGAATTGGGTTAGAGTTCGGTCAGAGTTGAAAATCTGCATTCACAATTCTGTCTTTTTACTCATAATCCATTGCAAACCATTGACATCGGCAGGCAATATACAACTATCCCACACATAAAGTATATATATATATATATATATATATATATATATATATATATATATTTAGAATTGGACATAGCCCGACAATTTATTTAAAGACATTTATATTATGTTTAACGTTCTTTTTATAGATACAAGTATTTAAGCAAATGCTCTGTTTTATAATAAACAGTATTAAATAACTTTTACCGGCCTGAACGTCCGAGAAATTTTCATAGAAAATTTTCGCTCTCCGACAGCAATCGAACCTGTATCCTATACGGAACCATCATTTCGCGTGATGTGCCTTAACCTTTCGGCCACAGAGCAGCGTCTGGTTAGCAAGGTCGATTTTAATTTCTCGGACGTTCAGGCCGGTAAATGTTATTTAATACTGTTTATTATAAAACAGAGCATTTGCTTAAATACATGTATCTATAAAAAGAACGTTAAACATAATATAAATGTCTTTAAATATATATATATATATATATATATATACATATCGAGCGAGGGAGGGATGGAGGGAGAGAGAGAAAAGCAATAATAACAACAAAATTGCAATATGAGCTCTGGTAAAGTGGTTACAAAGACATTACGTTCATAAGTCCCCAAAATTCATAAACTGATGTCCACAAGCCCAGTGGACGAAATAAAGGGTTTAGTTCGAAATTCGAATCACCTGAAGCAGTCCGGAGCGTATAACAACCGAAATGTGATGAACAAGGCAATAAAGATGAGCACAACATTTGCTTTATTTATAAGGGGAAGTCGGGTAAGTATCAGAGTTAGAGCGTTTATAGATATAAACACTGTAGACACAGATATCAACAGTGCATTGTGACTGAGGGTTTCATGCTTCAATGCGTTCGTCTACGTTGGTACTCCTTCCGCGGGTTTTATATATAGCCGGTTGTGTATTTAAGTCACACAGGGGGTAGGGGTGATGGATAATTTAGGGTTGAGAAGAGTAAACCGGCCTATCCTATTTTCTTTTGTTAAAGGCTAACTGTTATAATACCCAGAGTGCTTATTTATGCTGGTTGGGTGACTGGAGGCAGTGTGTATGTAAATAGGCGAGGTAAATATTCGAGGTCCGGACATCTAAATCGTTTATATTCTTATATATATAAGAGAAACCTCTTGTAAAGTGAACTGAAGAATTACAATAAATCATCGACAAATCTGTAGAGTCGAGGTACTGAAAAAAGCATTAATCAGCTGACACACACACACTCACGCACACACACGCACGCATATATATATATATATATATATATATATATATATATATATATATATATATATATATATGTATATATATGTATAGATTACTTCTGAACTGTAATATATATATATATATATTATATATATTTTATATATATATATATATATATTATATATATATATATATATATATATATGTATAGATTACTTCTGAACTATAATATATATATATATATATATATATATATATATATATATATATATATATATATATATATATATAATTCAGTTCAGAAGTTTGAAGCGACCCCCAGAATTAACATGGAATGAACTTGACAGATGAGTGAAAAAAAAATGTAAAAGAACTCTTAGAATCATTGAAAAAGGAATGGAATCAATTATCAAACTTATACTTTGAGAAAATTTTGCATCGAATGAAAAAAAGTTGTGCTGCAGTAATCAAGGCTAAAGGAGGATATTTTGACGAGAGCAAAATTTAATATTAAAATATTTTTCTTCTTTTTGCCAAATTTAAAATTTCTAATAAAAAATCATGTCTCCCTTTTTTTAACCACGTAAAATAATATTCCCTTATTTAAGATCAAAACGACGACTTTTGGGGCCAAAAAATTACCAGGAGTTTCCTTTTGAACTCTAGTGTATATATCACGCAACTCATTGTAGGAACACCACATGTACTTCAGCCTCAGCAGTAGTGGTGTGTAAGGGTAAGATAGTCTGACGGAGCCCACCCCTCTGAAGGGTGATTTGAATTCAGAGTTTTCCTCATCTTCAAAGCTATCCAACCCAATCTGACCGGCTATTTAGGATATTAACACGTCGGTGAATGCAATGAACTCGACTGAAATTCGAGCTTTATCCGAGCCTCAGTCATACTTCACTTGTTTATAACTTTTTTTCCAGTAAAAGAAATCTTTTCAAAATAGTTATCAAATTGTGTGCATTTTTTCGTTTAGTCCATGTTTACAGGGATTTTTCATTTGGTCAGATAGTAAAAATTACAGCTTTCACCATGTGCGCGGTATGTCGTCTGACAATTTACAGCGTCTGAAATCCAGTGTTCAAAGAAGACTGCATTTCTATTTATTCCTTTCCATAGAATCCACATAATATCGGTGTCAAATTGTCCGGTATTTCGTGGGTCATCCATAATTACAAAAGTTTTCTCTCCATCTTGAATAGAGTCGGGGCTAAATTGAACGGTATGGGGTCTTGTGTTAATCCACCATGATTCCGTATTATTTATTTACATTATTTTGAATAAATGGGGTTATATATATATATATATATATATATATATATATATATATATATATATATATATATATATATATATGTATATATATATATATATATATATATATTTATATTTGTATGCAGGTGTGCATTAAAATAGGAAAGAACACGTTAGGTAGATAACCCGGTGTTCCTTAGTATTTAGCTTTATTTTCAAAAGGACAGTGCTCCATACAGAAGTAGAGCTTATATTATAATAGGTGGTTTAAGGAGCTACATAACTTAAAAAATTATGTTAGGGGTCTCGGCTCTCGCTTTTGAAACATGAGAACTCTTATGTAGCGAAGGAATCATATTTTTAAAAACTAAAAATATTATTATATATATATATATATATATATATATATATATATATATATATATATATATCGTGTGTAACAGCAAAATCGTGTAACAGGAAGCGATATTTGTCTACCCCACAAATTGTTTAATATATAAAACACTACTAAACTAATTGATTTTCTTTTCCTCGAGTTTTCAAATAAGACGTTTAGCCATCTTTACGCCATTTGTCGTAAGAATCACTGAAAAATCTTTCGAGTTATTCCCCTAGAAAGAGAACAGTTTAAAATCGTTTTGTGCCAGCCCTACTATGTCTTCCCAACTAAGCAATGGTGAGAGGAAAAAGATCATCCAGGCCTTCAGTAATGGTACCAATATTCATACTCTGGCTTCTATCTTCAAAGTCCATTCAATGACCATTAAATGAACGGCGAATAAGTTGAAAAAAGAGGGAACAGTAGAGAGGAAAACTGTATCAACTTAGAGCTAAATAAATTCTTATTGTCCAATAGTATTATAAAAACCTCGGAGAATTCCAGTAAGATATCTTTAATCGTTTCTAAGATACAACGGTTGAAATTTTAATCTAACAATTGGATACATTTTACTATTACACACACACACACACACACACACACACACACACACACACATATATATATTAATTGTTCACCCAATACAAGGCCCAAGAGACACTCAAGGTAGAGTTTTACTGTTTGAGGTTGTCTCATGGATGTAAAAGGAGAAGTTACGAAATGCAGATTAGGAAGATATATAAAATATACAGTTGACACTAGAGTTGAAGACGTCAAGATGCGATTCTTGGAAAAAAGCTTTGCAAATGGGATTTCCTACTTACTAATGGAATACAAAGGGAATGGGGGTGATTCAACCGTGTGGATGGGGCATGGCGGGTCTTGGCTGTAAAGGTATGTACTGGTGGGACTAAGAAATATAGATTTACAGAACATTTGCCATGGAAATAGCGATAGAGTAGCGAGATGCTGGTGAAGTTTCACTTCTTCGAACAGCGCCGTATCGTTCAAAATAATTAGACACTTTTGAAATCCATCTTCACTGTCAATAGAGGATTGGGTCACTCAACCCAATATATGGCAGCAGTACTCCATTTTTGGTCTTGTCTCGCTCTTGTAAAGATAGAGCATGGCAAAATGAGTCAGGTACTTTCTGGAGCGGTACAAGCTCTTTAGCGATGGATCGTATATACATATCCGGCTTGAATTCTGGAGTGTTTCAATAAACGTTCCAGAAGGGAGCCTAAAAAAACGGGTAGGGCGTACAAAAATTGCATATGAACTTTTAATTCGAAGTCCTACCATGATTCGTTATTGGCAGCCACGATATTAATAAAAGATACCTCGGTGACACAGTGCTGATAGCAAACACGGAAAGTAAACAACAATGACTTCAACAGAAGGTATTAGAGGAAAGCGAGAAGAAAGGACTAAGCACAAATAGTAAGAGGTCAGGGTGTATGGTTGTCAGCAAAAAAGAACACTCGAAGATGTGAACCACGAATCAGGGACAGCAAATTTCAAAAATTGAAATATCTTGGAAGTGAAATCCGTAGACGCATTGGAACCGCGGATGATGCCTTCCAAAAGTTAAGCCAAGTATTAGAAAACATGAAAATTTTGTTAGAAACAAAGAAAATATCAGTCCTATACAGCATTGAAAGCTGGATAAACTCCCAGGTGAAGTAGAGACGTCAGGCAACAGATATGTGGCTCTACAGAAGGATTTTAAGAATACCATGGACCGAATATGTGAATAAAAATAAATAAAATAAAAATGGAAACAAAAAGGACACTTATACTTAGAATAAGAAAAAAGACAGTTGGAATGTTTAGGGCGTATAATGAGGAATGAAGGCTTGGAAAATTTAACACTCACAGGACATGTTGAATGTAAGATGGACAGAGGAAATAAACTACCTAACGAGCTTATTTAATTGGTTGCAGTGATTAGAAGAGATAGCAAAAGAAGATAGACATTGTTAGCAGCAACAAGCGAAGATGTGGAGAAACATGATCGTTATTGAAGCGAAGGAACACGGTATATAGAAGAGATATTTGGTTTCTTTATCGTAGATAGAGCGAGTGCCTCTGACCCTACATCTTTCCCATTTCTCTTAGTGTTGTATCGAGAACCGATAGTTGGCACGTAGCAGAAGTAGTAACCGTAGCGCATACGTTACTGTTTGTCAAAACACTCTCGTTAATTGCCGTAGTTCGTCGAATCAAATCGATGATTTCCTTTCACACGTTGGTAAGGAAAGAAAGAATAGAATAGTAAAAAGACAAATGCCTAGAAAAAAGTGGGGGAGGAGACTGAAGAAAAGAACGAGGATGAAGAGCAGAAATAGGGGAAAAAAAGAGAAAAAGAAAGAATAAAAAAAGAGGAAATGGATAAAAACGAAGATAAAAGGAAAAGAAAGATGAAGAAAAAATGATGAAAAATAAACAAAAAACAAAAAGTTTTTTAAGACGATGTAAATAAAAAAAAGATAAGCAATGCGAAAAAGAAGAAAAAGCGGGAAAAAGAAAGAAAAAGAAAGAAAAAAATCATGTAAAATCAAAAAGAGGAAGTAGATGAAAAAGCGAAAAAGAGGAAAAGGAAAAAAAGAAGCGAGGAAAGTTGAAAATCGATGCAAAAGAAAAAAGAAAGGAAAAAGATGAACAGAGACGGACAAGACAAAAAAAAAAGAAGAAAAAGAAAGAAGGAAAAGGTGGAAACAAAGAAAACGAAAGAAAGAAAATGAAATTCAAAAGAATTGAAGTAGAAGATGAAAAAAAGACGGAAAGGAGAAAAAGAAAGAAAAGTTGAAAAACGATGAAAAAGAAAAAAGAAAAGAAAAATTTGAGTAAAGACAAGCAAAGGAAGAAGAAAGAAGGAAAAGATGGAAAAAAGAGAGAAAAAAAAACATGAAAAATCAAAAAATAAAAAAGGAAGCTGAAGAAAAAATCCCGAAAAGAATGAAGAAAAGAGCAAGAAGAATGAAGAAAAACGATTAAAAAAGAAAGAAGAAAAAGGTTAAAAAATCATTATTAGCAATGATAAAAAAGAAAAAAACGTGAAAGAATGAAGCAGTACGATAGAAAGACGGAAGAAAAAGCAGCGTGAATGAATGGCTTGTGACCAAAAGGAATTCGATATTATCAAGTAAAAAAAACAAAAACAAAAGAAAAAACAAGAAAAAACAAAGCAAATAGAAACGCACACACACGCACATAATAAAAGAAAATTCGTTAATATTGGCTACTTTTACCTATCCATTTATCCAGGTATCTTTTTAATGCGATTAATTTGTTTATCATTTCGTCCAATCCATTCGTTCAGATCGCGTCGCCAGCCGATGCGTAGGTGCCATCTAGCGGCACTTAATTGAACCATTCGAATTTCCTCTCTTTTTTTATGCGAAGAACAAAGCTTAAGACAAACATACTTTTTTCTCTCGAGAGAAGCGAAAATTTTGAAAATCTTGTGATTCACTGAATATGACTGCCACTGGGTTCCATTTGGGTGATTAATTATACCAGATCGGATTCTCACGTGCCTCTGCAGTCTTGACATTATTCTACTGTTTACCTATGTACGCGTAGCAGTCTGTTGCTATCTATCTATCTATCTATCTATCTATCTATCTATCTATCTATCTATCTATCTATCTAAATCTATCTATCTATCTATTTAAATCTATTCAATCTATCTATCTATCTATCTATCTATCTATCTATCTATCTATCTATCTAAGTCTATTCAATCTATCTATCTATCTATCTATCTATCTATCTATCTAAGTCTATTCAATCTATCTATCTATCTATCTATCTATCTATCTATCTAAGTCTATTCTATCTATCTATCTATCTAAGTCGATTCAACCTATCTATCTATCTATCTATCTATCTATCTATCTATCTATCTAAGTCTATTCAATCCATCTATCTATCTATCTATCTATCTATCTATCTATCTATCTATCTATCTATCTAGCTAAGTCTATTCAATCTATCTATCTATCTATCTATCTATCTATCTATCTATCTATCTATCTAAGTCTATTCAATCCATCTATCTAT
This sequence comes from Acanthosepion esculentum, assembly GCA_964036315.1. Lineage (NCBI taxonomy): Eukaryota > Metazoa > Mollusca > Cephalopoda > Sepiida > Sepiidae > Acanthosepion > Acanthosepion esculentum. The sequence continues at coordinate 40,457,746 of OZ038490.1, forward strand.
CTATCTATCTATCTAAGTCTATTCAATATATCTATCTATCTATCTATCTATCTATCTATCTATCTATCTAAGTCTATTCAATCTATCTATCTATCTATCTATCTATCTATCTATCTATCTATCTATCTATCTATCTATCTAAGTCTATTCAATCTATCTATCTATCTATCTATCTATCTATCTAAGTCTATTCAATCTATCTATCTATCTATCTATCTATCTATCTATCTAAGTCTATTCAATCTATCTATCTATCTATCTATCTATCTATCTATCTAAGTCTATTCAATCAATCTATCTATCTATCTAAGTCTATTCAATCTATCTATCTATCTATCTAAGTCTATTCAATCAATCAATCTATCTATCTATCTATCTATCTATCTATCTATTTAAGTCTATTCAATCTATCTATCTATCTATCTATCTATCTATCTATCTATCTATCTAAGTCTATTCTATCTATCTATCTATCTATCTATCTTTTTTTTCACAAAATCCTTACCCAATGCAAAGCCGAAATGCAGCTCAAGTTAGAGGCTTACTGAATTAAGTTAATATATGGACATAAGGGAAATTAACTGCAGATCATGAGGATAGGTAGGATAGATAACGATTGGCACTAGACATGAAGAGGTTAAGATTGTAGTGAGCGAGGAAGCATCTGTTTTAGAAAATAGCAGTTTTCAGGAAGAAGCTGAGTGAGATCCTCCTTACCAATGGTATACGAAGTAAATGAGAATGATTCGTACCTGTGTACATGAAATATCGGGACTTACCTCTAAACGTCTGAACAGGTGAGACCAAGGAGTGTAGCTGGTCTGAACCTTCTCCCTGGAAATAACATTAGAGTAGCGAAAGGCTTGCGTCAATTTGTCTGTGGCGAAGTGGATATAGGGTTGGAAATAATTCATCGTCCACAGACTCGCGTGAAATATGGACGGATATCAGCAGCAGATGACAGCTGCGATCAACGGGGTTGGCGACCCTAACCCAAATATCGCAAATGGAGTTTGGCGTCGCTAAACCCATCAGTCAAAACACTGCAGAGTGTACAATTCATTCTGTGGGGACTTAATAGTTATCGACCAACGAGGACACCATTATTGACACTATATCCGTGGTTTTTGTGGCCCGTCTGAGCTAGACAAATAACTTTTCGTCAGAATTACTAGAGAATCGAGTCGGAAAATCTATTCTTTGACTGAGAGATTGCGCAGTGGAGGAATTCAAAATTGGATACCGGCGAGATTAGTGGCATTAGAGTGATGAAACCACATCATATGATGAGCACAGAATTGAGAGAGAGAGAGAGAGAGAGAGAGAGAGAGAGAGAGAGAGAGAGAGAGAGAGAGAAATGTCATTTCTATACTGTCAGATATTCTATTATGCAAGCAACAGTTCTGTGAAGAAGAGGGACTATAATTGAAGAAGAGGTGCAGCCACTTGACACAGAGATAGATAGATAGATAGATATCAACAGACTGGGATTGATAGATATGAACAGACTGAGATAGATAGAGTCATTTCTATAATGTCAAATGTTCTATCTACAAGCAACAGCCTGAGAATAACGGACACGATAAAGAAAGAAGAGATGAAACCACTTGACCAACATCTCTCTGTTTCTCTCTTTCTCTCTCTCTCTCTCTTTCTATGTATATATATATATATATATATATATATATATATATATATATATATATATATATATACACACACACACATATATATATATGGAGAGAGAGAATCATTTATATACAGTCAGATTTGTATCAAACAAGCGTCAGTCCTGTGAAGAAGGAGAACGATAAAGGACAAAGAGATGAAGCCACTTCACACACAAACGCGCGTGCGCGCGTGCACACACACACACACACACACACATAGAAGTCAGGGAGAGAGTAATGTCTATGCTGTCAAATATTCTACAAAGCAGCAGCCCTAAGAATAATAGGAATGATAAAGGATGAAGAGATAAAATCACGAGATAGAGAGAGAGAGAGAGAGAGAGATAGAGAGAGAGAGAGAGAGAAAGAGGGAGAAAGAGAGAGAGAGAGAAAGAGAGAGAGAGAGAGATGTTCTATCATCATCATCATCATCGTCATCATCCGTGTGGTTGTAAACTGGATGCGCACCTGAGCACCTGACCGGCTCCCACCTGATGTCTTGGTGGGGCAGGTCGATTTGAGAACTCCGGCATTGCACTCAATTTAAAAGTTTGCCATGATAAATAAAGACACAAAGACATTCGTAATTGTTCTAGCGAGACAAGTTTGCTAACAATTAAAACACGTCGAAATACCCAATGGCTAAGCGTAGCATAGATGTGGCACAAGGCCGAAAGTATGGGGCACCCAGTGAGTATCGAACTCACTACTCAGTCGTAATTGTTCTGGCGAGACCAGCTTGCTAGCCATTAATTCACGTCGAAATGTTCAATGGCTTTCTAAGCGTAGGATAGATGTGGCACAAAGCCGAAAGTATGGGGCACCCAGTGAGTATCGAACTCACTACTCAGTCGTAATGGTTCTAGCGAGACAAGCTTGCTGCCCATTACACCACCCCGAGGTTCCCATTCCACTCCTAGATATTCCACACTCTATGAGGGCAATTTTCCACAAGTGGCCATCTAGCCATAGCTCAGTTTGTCTGACCCTCGTCGGTGAAAAGAACGGTTAAAAAAATTCATTTGCCCATTTCATTTGATTTTACATCTGGTTATATTTTTTAAAGGAGTATTAGTGTGACACTATGAGTTGGATATATGCGCACGCGTGTGTGTGTGTGCGCCCGCACATGTGTGTGTGTATATATACACCCCCACATCTGTGTGTGCGTGCGCGCGCACACATATGTGCGAGAAGATTAGTTAGATTTGACCTGGGTATCAAACTTCAAGACCCAATGACTAGATTAGGAATCTAGATAAAAACATGTTTTGGACATATGGCCAAAAGGGTAGATGAGTGTTAAGTACTTGTCAAAATACGAAGATAGGAAAAAGACCGGCTCTGGTCAAAACTTAAAAGGGTTTGAATTTAATGTCCCTGAATAGGAGTCAGCTAGGCTAAGAAATATTTTTATGTCCACTTTCTTCAAAGAGAGAAATGGTCATGAAAAAGTTATGGGTTTATTCGTGGGTGTCCCTTGTCCGGAAATGATGAAAAAGGATTCTGTATATATACGGGAGCACTTTGGGTCACGGCAGTTAGTTAGACTTAGCTTAGGTTCGAGGAAGGTTGATTTAGGCCGGAGCACGTAACAACGAAGAGCGACCCATTAGCAGCCGGACATTGTTAGCTAAGATATATATATTTTTTGCCAGCCGAGAATCAGCCCAGAGTTAATCATCCACAAAAAGGTCACACGCCTTCCCTCCTCTTTTCGTCCTACCCAAGTTTGTAGTTGTGTTTTTCTTTTGCCTGTGAGCCTGCCTCTCGCTCGATCCGCCGCACAGAAATTCTACGACGTGGGGTCTATATCTTTGTGCAACGAGTTGCAGAGGTGGGTAGTCTCACATTAGTGGCTATGTTAGATGTTTGCTCACTGTGATTTAGAACCCGACGTCTTGTATTATTACGCTGCAGTGGGTTTTGCATTCAATCTAACACCAGATTAGGTTTATCCAGGTGAAGGATTGACATGAGGTCACTCCTGCCCATCGAATGAAGAAGTATGTGACCTCCCGGATGCATCTCATCTAGCGAGAAGAGGAATGAACTTCATGGCAACCGCTCCAGAGAGTAGCGAGGAAGTCTCTCGTATATAGCGGGCAAGAATCTAGGGACGGCGTTCGGTTGAGGGATCTCCGGGGTCGCTCGCAAACACTGGCTGAAGGTAACGGATAAAGTATTGAAATAGAAATGAAAGATAATTATTCGCTGCTTTTTCTCCTATGTGCCGTGTCCCTTCGGGGCGTTGGCGATAATGGTTCTCCACAATATCCAGTTCTTCGTAGCTCTTAATAAATAGTATTTTTGCTATTTCTCCTAAACCTTGTTCTGCCATCCATTTACTCATGCTCACTAAGTATGTTAGGCGTTGTTTTCCTTTGTCCCTCTTTCTTTCAATCTGTCCTGTGAGTATCAGATTTTCCAAGCCCACTTTCTTCGTCCTACTAGGCGTAAAAATTTTATTGTTTGACAGACAGATTTATTTTAATAATTTATTTTTTTTAACTTATTCTGTTGATACGGTACACATATTGGCGAGAAAAAGTGCTCAACTTGCCGTCATCAGCAGATCTTCATCGGAGTCATCCAGGATATTTATCGAGGCTCTTTACACTTCAGTGGCAAATGCCAAATATGTTTTACAATTTCCAATGCTGTTTTACCGTTTGCAAGTCCTTAATTCAAGAAAACTTTTCTCTCTATCCATGAAAACATCCTTACGACTTATTTTAATATTTCAAACACGCAACCTGGCTATATATTTTAAGACGTCGACATTTAGGACATTTCATACAAATGGCTGCCATTTTTTTTTATATTTGCGCAGAACGAACCAACTTTCATTCTAATTGCGCATGTAGATATCACCATCATTCAGAAAATAAACCTTTAGTTTCGAATAAATATTTATTCTATATATCGATAAAGCTTTAAATGGCTAATAATGTGACGCCGTGTATATATCGTTGAAACTTTTCTTTTAATTAGATATTAGCAGTTTTTACTTCTTGTTGATCTCTCTGTTGTTATGATCTAAACTTAGCCTAGACTGGTACAGGCCTGCAGAGGAGAGATAATAAATGACAAAAACAAACAAACAAACAAAAAACAAAAAATCTTGAACAGGTTAAGATTATAGCGATCGGGGAAGAATCCTCTTCGAAATCTGTTCCACAAAGTAGCATTTCTTGGGAAGAAGCTGTCCAAATGGATTTTCCTTCTTACTATTGGGGTACGAAGGAGATGGGTGTAATTCGTCTTAGTGCAAGTGGTAGGTCAGGTCTTAGCTGTGAAGGTCTGAACTGGTGGAACTAAGGGATGCAACTCGTCAAAACCTTTTCCATGGAAATAGCGACGGAGTAGCCGAGAGCCTTACGGTATCTTGTCTATGGGATAAGGGTTCTTCTGACTATTTATACTAGCTGAAAATCAAGTTCTTTTTTCTCTAAGGTGGTGTTGAGTGACAACAAAAAGATACCTAGCATCTATAGTGCTAAGTAGCTCATTTAACACAAGCAGTTAGGGCCAGAAATAAAGACACAAGAGAGGAATTGAGTTAAACAAATATATTAACAGAAACAGTAATACAAACATATAAAAACGAGTGTTACAGCAAGAATGTTCGGTCCGACTGTCAGAGCTGACTGCTGGAAACTTCCCTCTCCAAAAGGCAGTACCTGCTCCTATTTATAGCTGGGAGAGTCCATGTGTGCGTGGTTAAATTACATTATCAACTACTTAGCCACGGCCAAGGTATGTTGCTTATAAACATGGGGTGTAGCAAAACGATTTAAAAAAGAATTCAGATTGTCATCCATTTTCCATCAAATAATAAAACTGGACGCTGTTGATCGGTTTTTCAGAATTGTTCCGAGTTTCCAATGTCCAGTGAAAGCCTTCGGACAATTTCACGCTGTGCGTACAACAGAAATACCATTGTCTATTGCAAACAGAGGAAAGCGTTTTCTATTGACTTGCAAATACGCCTTTTTGAATACAAATTGTCGCTGATAAATCTAGGAAGAGTCCCATTCTGCCAGTCTGTTACAGTTTGCTTCCAGCTAGGAAGAATTTCCCACCGAAAACAATTATTCGAATTTGTTTATTTTTTTTTGTACTGAAAAGAAAGAAAGAAAATTAAAAAACAAAACAAAACAAACAAACCTTAAGCAAATTGCGGAAGCCATATTGATTGTCGTAATATTTACAACCATTACGACAAAAATAACGTTCCAACTGTATTTAATTCCTCATTTCTGGTTAATTACAAATAGTTTCGCGTAGGACTTTGTTAGTTGTAATTGGACAATAGGCACTGCAACGAAAAAAAAAAATTCTCTATATTTTTTCATATTAATATAGATCAGTGTTTCCAAACCATATTTCAACCAGTGTCCCCTTTGGGCACAAACTGTTTTGTCAAGGACCGCCTGTCAAATTAAATGTTCGTTTCAAAATTTTTAACTTCCCCATTTTATAGGAAGAAGCACACACATGTATGCTGAATTTTTTTCCTAGCCAATAAAATTGGCCGGCTCTCGGTGTCAACTAATCCAGCCCCGGTTTGTCTGGTCTTAAAGTCAGAACGCTACGTTCGCTTGCCCGAACTTGCTTTTGTATGTCAGCCTCAATTATTAGTTCGTGAACTTTTTGCCATATTACTGTTGCTTTGCCCTATCAGTGTTGATTTGTTTTGCATATATTGTTTGCTTGATTTATATAATTTTTTACCTTGTTCCGTTCTCTTCTTTTTCATATTATTGAATATTGCAAACTTTTTCAACTTATTTTGTTTGAACTGTTTTCTTATTTATTTTGCACTTGGCCATGGCTACTCACTCCACATTAAATTTCGAATATTATACTAAATTCATCTTTCATAGAATGATAGCACTTAGGTATTAGTGCAAAAATAATTTTAATATTGTTTTCATTTATAATAAATGCCAATGATGAAATTGCTAAAAAATATTTCATAGCGTATCTCAGTGATTTCAATGCAATGGTTGAATTTGGGGCGTACTGGCTAAGGTTCTTACTCTAGGTTCATTTGATAGCTTATCTCAATGTTTTCAATGTGATGGTTGACTTTGGTGTTTACCGGCTAAGGCTCTTACTCCAGGTTCATTTGATAGCTTATCTCAATGATTTCAATGCGATGGTTGACTTTGGTACTTACTGGCTAAGGCTCTTACTCTTGGTTCACTTGATAGCTCATGTCAACGTTTTCAATGCGATAGTGGACATTAGTGTTTACTGGCTAAGGCTCTTACTCTAGGTTCATTTGATAGCTTATCTCAATGTCTTCAATGCGATGGATGACATTGGTGTTTACCGGCTAAGGCTCTTACTCCAGGTTCATTTGATAGCTTATCTCAATGATTTCAATGCGATGGTTGACTTTGGTACTTACTGGCTAAGACTTTTACTCTTGGTTCACTTGATAGCTCATATCAATGTTTTTAATGCGATGGTTGACTTTGGTGTTTACTGGCTATGGCTGTTACTCTAGGTTCATTTGATAACTTATCTCAATATTTTCAATGCGATGGCTGATTTTCATGTTTACTGGCTAAGGCTCGTACTTTAGGTTCATTTGATAGCGTATCTCAATATTTTCAATGCGATTGTTGACTTTGGTGCTTACTGGCTAAAATTCTTACTCCAGGTTCCATGATACTTAGAATTAATCGTAGATCTCGTTTTGTACTTTGCAAGTGGTTTCTTTGTTTAGTCAGAAGGTGTGTAACTGCATTGAAACCACATTCAGCCATATAGGTATTTGGGAAAGCAATGAAGAAAGTTTGATAGCTTCCTACAGCGTTAGATACCTTTTAGAAATTTCCTTTTGTCGGCAGTGTGGTATAATCTTTGAAAATTTGAAAAAAAAAATATGTGTAAATGCCCACCGCCCCTTCATAGTCGCACTATTGCCTTGCTTGGTGGTGGTGGTGGGGAATTGATTAAAAAGAAATTATAACGATAAAAATGTTACATCGCTTTAATAGACACCCCTATTTTAATTATTTTTAATTCTTTAGATTTTAAGAAATGCCGTGACATGAGAAAGTTTAACCGTGCCATCACTTGCACACCCAATAAATATCTATTTTTTTCTTTTTAAAATTAACGTTAAGTTTAAGCCTGTTTTGAAGAGAGATCTCTTGACGTGACAGCATCGTATAGCTAAAAAAGCGAGAAAAAGCCGCTTCATGGTTCAGTATAACGAATCGGTGGATTTGAGAAAGAGATGTCGACTATTTGTACATCATTCCTGATGCACAGTCTTGGACAGGCAACGGTGTCATAGTTTGATGGCTTCGTTCTTATGCATTATTGATATTTCGGAAGTCGTATCGGTGTTGTCGGTGAGAGACTGGACTTTTTATACCGAGGTTAGCAAATAGAATTAGTTGATATATGCCCAAGATACAGAAAATCACGACTAGCGTCAGTTCCCAAGCACTTGTCACCCCATACACTTACACCCAAATACGCGTACAGACACATGCAAACACGCGTACACTGGTACCCACTTAAGTCTTTTTCTATGTGCCGTGTTCATTCAGGATGAGGGCGATCATGGCTTTCCACAACTTCCTATATTTCGTAGCTCTCAGCAATGTTTTTTTTTACTATCCCTCCCATTCCTTCTTCTACCATCTATTTACACAAGTTCGTTAGGTAAGTGATAATGACTCTCCACAACTTCCTATCCTTTGTACCTCTTAGATACCTTTGTCTTTTTACTATCTCTCCCATTCCCTGTTCTATCTCTCATTTACACAATCTCGTTGGGTAGGTGATCATGGATCTCCACAACTTCCTATTTGTAGCTCTTAGCAATGTTTGTTTTTTACTATCCCTCACATTCCCTCTTCTGCCATCTATTTACACAAGTTAGTTAGGTAGGTGATAATGGTTCTCCACAACTTCCTATTCTTTGTAGCTTTTAGCTACCTTTGTGTTTTTACTATCTCTTCCATTCTCTGTTCTGTCTCTCATTTACACAATTAGGTTAGGTAGGTGATAATGGTTCTCCACAACTTTTTTGTAGCTCATAGAAACGTTTGTCTATTTACTATCCCTCCCATTCCCGGTACTACCATCTATTTACACAAGTTCGTTAGGTCATGGCTCTCCACAACTTCCTATCATTTGTAGCTCTTATTAACGTAAGCCTTTTTATTATCCATCCAATTCCCTGTTCTGTCATCCATTTATATAAGCTTGTTTTCCTCTATCTCTTTTGCCTTCTATATGCCCTGTGAGTGTTATACTCTCCAAGCCTTCTTTTCTCATGATGTGTTTTTGAAATTTATAAGTGTCGTTTTTGTCCCAGTTTTCCTAAAAAAATACTTCCTCATTACTAAAATGTTCAGTCCATGCTATTCTCATTATCCTTCTGTAGAACCATACCTCTGTTGCCCCAACTCAAGTTCGGATTTTTGTGTCACTTTAATCGTCAATTTTTCTCTCCAGAATCTATCTTAACATATCTATAAGTCTACCATTCGTCCATGCTTAGAATATTGCTGCTACATATAGTCCGGTGCCCTTGCTATTTACCTTCAGCCCCTTGACAAAATCCAAAGAAGAATCAGCAATATTATTGGTCCTGATCTGGCATTTTGACTTTAGTCACTTTCCCACTGCAGTAAGGTTGCCTCTCTGTGTCTTTTCTATGAATACTTTCATGGTAATTGTTCGTGTGAGGTCTTCGCTTTGTTATTTTATTCCCCTCCCCCCACAAAAAATGAATTGTATATATGCGGAATAGTTAGGACTTCCATAGAGACAACGAGGTATTATGGTGGATGTAATAAGAAAGGTAAGTAAGAATGCGTTGTTTTGCTGTTAGTGTTATGGGAACTTACCCATAATATTAATAGACTGTTCCATACCTCTTAAATACTGCGCCTCAAGAGGGAGCAGCAAACACAGAGTCAGTGTGAGGCAGTCAGTGTGAGTCAGTCAGTCACAAACAGAGTCGCGTCAGACGATTACTGTAAGACATTGGAATAGTGATACTGGTCGAGACAACATAGTTCTCTTTAACCTAACCTGATTGTTATTACTAACACTTCTACTTCTGTGTACATATTTCTATTTGTAAAATATCTGTGTTATTCCATACCCGTGTTCGAGTTATTCTTCATTGGTTCTACCTTGGACCATCACCGTGGTACGAGGAACCTGGAACATAACAGTGGCGACGAAGAAAACCCCCAAGGAAAAACAAACTCTATACGCGGAGGACATATCTTTTTTTGCTATCCGTCGCACATAATAGTGGCCGATGAGTAAACTCTAAAAAAAAAAACAACAAAAAACAAGTTCTACGCGAGATTCTAAAAAATTAGTTCTGCGCGAATACATAAAAAAAAAGAATAGAATTTTCTTTTTGGATATCAAATTTCACTGGCAACAAAGGAATTTTTTTGCGTACACAGGTTACAGAATATCAGGTTACACAAAAATACGTCATCATGGAAGATTTCAAGTCAACCATTATGGAACTTATCAAAATCCAATTTCAACAGCAGCAAAAAAACGAACAGAAATATCTGGAATTGCAAGAATTATTGCTACGTGTAATGTCAAATACAGGAGCAAAAATCCAAGAACGAAACAGTTCTCTCACAAGACACTATTTGGAGTACTATCGAAGATTTCAAGCACGCACCCTACGAAGGTAAAACTTTTGCAAACTACTTCCGAAGGTACGAAGATCTATATGAATTTGACTGCAAAGATTGGTCCGACGCACATAAAGTACGTCTATTACTAAGAAAATTAGGCACATGCGAATATACCAAATTCGTAGATTATATCCTTCCCAGAAAAACAAGTGAGACGCGGAAATGAGACGCAGAATCCTTACTAAATTGGAGAGTGAACAAGATTTGACACTTCAAAACTATCCGAAGACTGCCAGAGATGCATCCGTGTGAAGAAAGACTCAAAAGACATAGAAGAAGCTGGCATAGTATACATACATAAAGTACGAAGACAAATCAACTTTCCCCCCTCACAAAAAACAAACCGATTTTCCCCCCTCAAGGACAGGTAAAACAAAATTTTCTAACTCTAAAAATCAATATAAAAAAATTACCACCCAGTCCATACTATCGCTGTGGGACTTGGCATTGGTTTAAATACTGTACTTATCGTTTTAAAACCTGTCTATCATGCAAAAAATAGGCCACAAAAGTTCTCACTGTTGGAATAGAAGAGAAAATAAAAGCAGAATGAGAATTACGAGGACTGACCAAGCAGATGAGACTAACATAAAAAATACGTACAAGTTGAAATGCAAAACCGAAAAGTTAGGCTACAGCTGGATTCTGGATCAGACTTAACGATTATAAACCTACAAACATGGAGAAAACTGAACAAATCTGCCATGTTAAAAACTGATAAAATTGCTAGATCAGTTACGGGGGGAAAGATAAAATTCGAGGCTGAAGTAATTACAAACGTAACATTTAATGGAATGACGAAAAAACTAAAAATGTACGTCTTAAGAAATACCGAAAACCTATTCGGAACGGACTGGATGCAAAAATTCGAACTGTGGGATCTACCTATAAGTACGTACTGCCAAAATGTAAAAATCTTACCAACCGAGGCAGATAAATTAAAAGAGAAACTAAAAACGAGTTTCCCCGAAGTATTTTCAGCAGCCCTAGGAAGATGTAAGAAAATGGCAGCTAATATCGAAGTAAAGGAAAACGTTCATTCTATTTTCAAGAAAACAAGGAGCGTACCGTTTGCGTAACAATTGAAAAAATTGATTAAGAATTAACCAGACTCGAAAACACTGGCATATTGACAAAAGTAGAATACAGTAAATGGGCCGCTCCGACGGTCTACGTCAAAAAGAAATCAGGCGAAATTCGAGTTTGCGCTGATTTTTCTACAGGTTTGAACGCAGAAATAAAGGATTACCATTATCCGCTACCCAGTCCAGAAGAAGTATTCACTAAATTAAATTGTGGAAAATATTTTTCAAAAATTGATTTAAGTGAGGCGTACCTGCAAATTCCAGTCGATGAAGAAAGTTCAAAACTACTATGCATGAATACACACAAAGGACTGTACAGATACCAAAGATTACCTTTTGGAATTAAGGTTGCGCCGGCTATATTCCAACAGACAATGGATACGATGCTTGCCGGACTAGAGTACACAATTGCATACCTGGATGACGTATTGATTAATAGCGAAAGCGTTGAACAACACAGAGAATTTAAAAGAATACAAAGCTATGGATTCAAAGTAAAAGAAAATGTGCAATTTTTTCATGAAGGAAATCAAATACCTTGGCCATATAATAGATCAAGAAGGTAGACGACCAGACCCTGAAAGGTCAACAGCAATAAAAAAAATGCCTGTTCCTAAAAACATAACAGAACTACAGAGTTTTCTAGGATTAGTGAGTTACTACCAGGAATTCATACCTCACATGCATAAACTACGCGCACCACTGAACGAGCTGCTAAAGAAAGAAAAAGTTTGGCAGTGGACAGATCAATGCCAAAAAGCATTTGACGAAATAATCAAAACGCTAACTTCAGATTTATTTTTGGCACAATACGATCCCAAACTAGAAATTATTGTAGCAAGTGACGCTAGCGCCTACGGAGTCGGAGCGTGTATATTACATAAAATGCCAGATGGGACAATAAAACCCATCGCACATGCTTCTCGAACCCTTTTACTAGCGGAGAAAAATTACTCAAAAATAGAGAAAGAAGCTCTAGGAGTACGAGGTACATCTATGGTAGACATTTTACTCTTCAGACGGATCACAAACCGTTACTAACAATATTTGGTTCGAAAAACGGTCTACCGGTTTACACTGCAAATAGGTTACTTAGATGGGGAACAATTCTTCTGAACTATAATTTCAGATTGAAATATTTATCAACGAAAAAGATCGGGCATGCGGATGGTCTGTCGAGACTTATACCAACAAAGACAGAGCCATTGGAAGATACGGTAATCGCAGCCTTAAGAAATGAAGAAGATATCAGAACAGTACTATGTTGTACAGTTAGAAACCTCCCAGTCACGCCACAAGACATAAAAAATGAAGCCAAAAGCGACGAATTTATTAATGAAACAAAAGCAAAAATAGCAGAAAAAAATGAGCTAATATCGGACAGCTTTTCTCTATGCGACAATGTGTTACTTTACAACGAAAGAGTTGTAATTCCCAAAACATTACAAAAGCGGATCTTAAAGGATTTCCATAGGGGTCATCCTGGTAAAAATAGAATGAAGTCGCTAATGCGAAGCTATGTATATTGGAAGAATATGGACCAGGATATTACTCAGATGGTGGAAATGTGCAAGGGTTGTAATTTAGCAGCCAAAGCACCGCCAATCATACATAAGCCATGGCCAGAGACTGATCGTCCGTGGTCAAGAATACACGAAGATTATGCAGGACCAATTGACGGTTTTTACTATTTAATCATTGTGGATAGCTATAGTAAATGGCCGGAGGTGTTTTGTTGCAAAAATCCTACTTCAGAAACGACCCTAAATTGCCTCCACGAGCTATTCGCTCGGTTTGGTGTAGTGGATTGCCTAGTCACAGATAATGGAACGCAATTCACGTCAGCAGATTTCCAAGAGTTTTGTGAAATTTATCAAGTCAAACATATAAAATCCCCGCCTTATCACCCAAGATCAAATGGTCGGGCGGAGAGATTCGTTGATACACTCAAAAGAGCGTTACGAAAAGCCTATGATGTGCCTACCGAGAAAGCATTACAGCAATTTCTTCAGGTATATCGAATAACGCCAAATAATGCTACACCATCAACACTATCACTCGCAGAAATTATGTTTGCTAGAAAAATCACATCAGCATTTGATAAATTGCTACCAAGTCAAACGAAACTAGTAACACAGTCCTATGCACCAAAAAGAAAATTTCTCCCAGGAGAAAAAGTTTTTTTTAAAGCCTACAAAAATAACACATCTTACTGGGAGCAAGGCACAATTGAGACAAGAATTGGTAAGATGGTTTACATAGTTCAGGGACAAAAATTCTCACACAGGAGACACGTAAACCAAATAAGGAAAAGACTGTTACAGGACGCTAACGGTCCACCCCAAGAAGAAGTAATGGACACGATTTTCGATACGTTTGATATAAAAAGACCGCAAACAATGCCAGGAACAAAAAAATCGTCTCGAAAAAGAAAATTTACAGAACCTTTGGAAATAGATCCAAAGAAAAAGAGATATTAAAAACCCCTGCTACGCAAAAGCTTCGGAAGGGGGTATTATGGGAATTTACCCATAATATTAATAGACTGTTCCGTACCTCATAAATACTGCGCCTCAAGAGGGAACAGCAGACACAGAGTCAGTGTGAGGCAGTCAGTGTGAGTCAGTCAGTCACAGACAGAGTCGCGTCAGACGATTACTGTAAGACATTGGATAGTGATACTGGTCGAGACAACATAGTTCTCTCTAACCTAACCTGATTGTTATTACTAACACTTCTACTTCTGTATACATATTTTTATTTGTAATATATATCTGTGTTATTCCATACCTGTGTTCGAGTTATTCTTCATTGGTTCTACCTTGGACCATCACCGTGGTACGAGGAACCTGGACCATAACAGTTAGGAATATTATTTGTATGTTTGGGTCAGTGTTTGTGGCTAGCTAAGTTTAAAATTAAGACGGATGAAGAACGCCCCTTGGCCTTGTGCCACATTTTGTACCATTGTACAAATAAATATCGTTCTTCTCTATTGGGACTAGCTAGGACTTTCATAGAGACAAGAGGTATTATGGTGGATGTAGTAAGAAAGGTAAGTAAGAATGTGTTGTTTTGGTGTTAGCAATATTCTGGTATATTTGGGTCAGTGTTTGTGGTTAACTAAGTTTAAAGTTAAGACAGATGAAGACCGTCCTTTTCCCCATTCTGCCACATTTTGTAAATAATTACAAATAAATATCGCTCTACGCTTTGGTATCTAGACTTTTTGAATTTAAGCGCAGACTGGCGTCGAGTGAGTTCCCATCAATTTACAGTTGAGTTGGCTAGATGTCGCCGTAAGTTCTAGGCTAAAAGTTTCTTTCTCGTACTTCTCTTGGGGAATTCTCTTCCGGTTTGAAGCTTTAAGGGAAACTTTAATCTTCAAAAATTCAAATGCAATGTCAACTGCTGTCTATTGTACTCATGATTACTTTATTTTCTTTCCGCTTGTTAGCCATATTTCTGTTCCTAAGACACATTAAGTTTTCTGCGAAACAAAGAAAAGAGTACTGGACTGTTGCGTAATATCGGTCCTCTTATATGGCAAAGAATGCTGAACAATTTCCTCACAGATGAAGAGAGGACACGTGGCGACACTGATTCTGATTCTACAGAAGTATGCTGGGAATGCCATGGACGGTTACAAAGAAGTTTTAAAGAAAAATAGGAGCAAAAATAACATTTACATTCAATATCAGAAAGAGACAACTGAAATTTGTTGGAGACGTAATAATGAAAGACGGCTTGGAGAATTATGGATCGAGTTAGATCCTTTCTAATGATCTCTTTAGCTTTAAGTTGAAATGATGATCCCTCTTCTTGTTGTGACCTCCTAATCCAATTTTCCTCTCTACTGTTCCCTCCTTTTTCAACTTATTCACCATTCTAGTGATGGTTCTTGAATGAAATTTGAAGATGGAAGCCAGAATATGAATGTTGGTACTATTACTGAAAGCTTGAATTATATTTTTCCTCTCACCATTGATCAGTTGGGAAGACATAGTGGGGCCGACACAAAAGGATTTTAACCTGTTCTCTTTAGAGGTGAATAACTCAAAGAATTTTTCAGCGATTCTTGCGATAAATGGTGACGGTTAAACGTCTTCTCTAAAAATCTGGAAAAAAGAAACTCAATTAGTTTAGTGTTTTTTTTTTTTAGATATTAAACATTTTTTGTGATGGACAATTATGCTGTTACACGATTTGGACAATTTCGCTGTTACACTCGGTATATACAAAGGGCGTTCCACGATAAAACCGATCGTTTTTTATTGCATTCCGGATGATTCAGTCCGAAAGGAATGTGCATCCGCCTTTTGATGTTGCGGAACGGTATTGGAAATCGTGCATGTCATCTCCTTAGATTTTTCCGAAGGTTTTTCTTTCACAAGTTGATTTGCCTCTTTTATAGATTTCAGTGAAGCTCTCGTTTCCTGAACGGAGAAAAGCTTGATTTTTTTAAAAAATTCATCTAAAAGATCGATTCGGCAAAGCGATCAGGAGTTTCACCTCTGACCACAGAATCTTGAAGCGTAGTGAAAATAGCCATATTGGCTAGTTCATACAACAATTGCATCTGATGCACGTGATACGCGAAGATTTGAAGGCATCCGGTACAACACCACCCCCACCTCGAGCTTCTTTGAAGAGGAAAAGAGGTTTATCCCTTGTTTCCTGTTTAGGATTAGGTTCCCAGTCCCTTCTGAAGTTTTTTCAATCTCTTTCACTCTCAGTAAACCCCTTGTTTCTTAGTAACGTTATCGCCTTGATTGGAGTGAATTGATTAAAGAAATCTATCTACCTATCTATCTATCTATCTATCTATCAGAATATACTCATTAATATCTATCTATCTATCTATCTATCTATCTATCTATCTATCTATCTATCTATCTATTCACTATCTTCTCATTAATATCTATCTATCTATCTATCTATCTATCTATCTATCTATCTATCTATCTATCTATCTATCTATGTGCCATTTAAATCGTACATAAACTTAGCGTTTTTCACTTCACAGTTAACAAAATTAACTTTCAGAAGAAAACAACAATTTTGTCTTAGAAAAAACATACCCTGATGATGACATTGCGCTAATGACTTTCTGTCTATTTTCTCTTAATCTCTGACGAAGCTTTTATAAAAGTGAAAGATTGATATACATTTCGTATTTGTTATTTATCTTATATATATATATATATATATATATATATATATATATATATATATATATATAGTCATTCACACACAGACTGTTTCGCTGTATCACAGCTCCTCAGTGTGGCTAAACATCCGCTTGATTCAAGTCGGGATCGAAACCCGTCTGAGTCGTCAAATGTCGGAGATTTCCCCCCCCTAAGCCATCGGCGCACGGTTGAAAGAAAGCGAATTTTTACGTACTCATTCTGTGAATAAACACGCCATTGACCGAGAGAGCTCAATTCAGGGAGAGGGAATACTATATATAGGCAAGATAAGAACATATGGAGTATAACCCCACTGTTCTTGTTAATGATGTATTCCAACCTTGTATGAAAGCCAATGCTAACCCAATATATATTCACCCTAACTCTAACCACCCTCCACTTGTAATCAAACACATACCCTCACTTATAGAATGTAGGATTAGCAACAACTCATCCAACAAAGATGTGTTTAATAAACGTAGCGCTGTTTATAATAATTCTTTTAAAAATTGTGGTTGCAATTCCGCTGAAATAAAATATAGAAAACATGATAATAGTGATCTAAGGAAAAGAAATAGGAATAAGAAAATGATTTGGTATATTTGGTATATACCCACTTTTAACCAAGTTGTCATTACTAAGTTAGTCCAGAAGTTCCTCCATTTAATTGATAAACATTTCCCTAGAAATAATCCACTCAGAATAATATTTAACAGAAGCACACTAAAGTTATTGAGAAGATTATAAAGAAGCACAAAGATAAAACTTTAAACCAATTTAAAAACTTGGATGATAATGTAAATTCTAAGATAAATACTGTTGATAATATTAACCAATGTAATTGCAGAAATTCTAACGAATGCCCATTGCAAAACCAATGTAAGACCAACTCTCTCGTTTATCTAATTACTATTTCTACGATAGAAAATCCAACTGTTAAAAATTTTTTATATTGGTAGTACTAAGAATTCTTTTAAGACTAGACGGTACCAATATATCTTGTCCTTCACCAATACTACTTATTAAAACAGTACATTTCTTTCTAAATATTTTTGGAATTTAAAAGAAGTTAATAAAACTCCTAAGGTAAAATAGAAAGTTTTAAAAAAAAGCTAGAACGTGTAGATATTTAAATGAACTTTGTTTCTTATGCTTAAATGAAAAAGTAGAAATTATCAGATTTCCTGATTAAACCAAAGAAGTGAATTAACTGTAAATTGTATGCATAGTTTACCTTTTAATTACAATATGGTTAAACTTCGAGTTTGATAATACTTTTTGTTACAGTAATAATTGGTAGATGTACTGCAGTGCTCCTTATATTGTTTATTATTCTAGTGTGTAAGATTCATTTAGATTTAATATAGCTCTGTATTGATGTCTAGTTAGTATTATTAACATCTTATATGAATGCTCTCAACTTAATGGTTCCATATTAATTTACCAAAGTAGTTATGAATTTATGATCCGATTTTTTAAGAAGCCTTTTAATTATCAACTACAAAATTCTGTAGGAAGTTGATCGAGCATATAACTAGTTAACAATATGATAGATAATCGCCCTACCCCTTTCCCCTTAACTTCTTGTGAAAGTTGAACGTCAAACATCTCTATATTTGCGAGACGATATAATTATTTGTATCTTTCGCAAATGATACTGTCTAGGATTCCATTGCAGACAACTTCATGTCATGACCTATATATATATTTTTTCACTTAGTTTGGATTTTAGCGTAGGCCTCATGCCTGATTGGTTAATCACGGCAGACCCACAAGCCTCGTTTTAATTCTGTTTTTGCTTGTCTTCTCTCGAAAAAAGTGGAAGTGTTTTGCTTTGGAAATTAAATTAATCGTTCACTCACCAGTTATTTACCATTGCCCGAGGAGACACATTTGCAGCGTCGAAACATGATTACTATTGTGTAGCGATTTTTAACATGGTTTTGTTTTAATTTCTTATAATATATATATATATATATATATATATATATATATATATATATATATATATATATGATAAACTGTTACATTAAGATATGTAAGTAATTACTACAAAAGCGTACATTTTGTTTCGGCGTTTAAATTAAACGTCTCTTCATGTAATTAACAATAACCATCTTTGTTAATTAACTGAAGATACGTTTTATTTAAACGTCGAAGCAAAATATACAATTTTGTTGTGGTTACTTACATGGTCTAATGTAACTGTGTATAATAAATATTTATTGCTCTACTCTTGTATAAACTCGTGTTTTAAATTAATGTTTTGAACGTTGCAATTTTATTCTTCGTTCTTTTATAATTGTGTGTATGTATATATATATATATATATATATATATATATATATATATATATATATATATATATATATGGATTATAAACCAAAAATAAAGAATCGACCCAATTTTAAAATATGAAATTAAAAAAATGTTACAAATATAAATCCGGTAATAAATATTGCCTATTATGCATAGAGGATAAGCTAACCATGGCTACTTTTAGCAAACCAGACATCTTACCAAAGATCTGAAATCCTTAATGGGTGTAAACATAAGAAAGCATGGTTATTGGAATAAAAGTATTATTTTTTTTTCTTTCGTCGTATGGTTTTATGCTGATTTTAGTTTTTTGTGGTTGTTTTGTCAATAAATATGTTCCTTTGTCAGATCAGCCAGTTCGCCCTGAAAATCCATTTAGGTGAAACCTAGGTTGGTAGTTCCTGGCTCACTAGGAATTTTTATACTCTGCTCTACTTAGCGTATTGAGCACTTTACGTTTTTTCTTATTTACCTGATTGTCTTTTTTTCTTTGGAGTAGAAATTGCGGCACTCGACGATTTTTTTCGGCCTACTCAGATGTTTTTAGTCCTTTCTTTTTTTCCAATTTTTTTATATTTTTATTTGTAAATTGTGTATAGTTATTAACATTATATATATATATATATACATATATATATATATGAACAAACATTTTTATAGCACATAATTTATATATGATTTTAAAAATGACGGAGCTCATTTTCTTAAAGGAACCGTCTTCGTCCAACATTTCTTCATCTTTGTTGGAATAAAAATAAGAAAACTCAGGCAGAAGGACAAATTTCGTCGTTCTCTGTGCCTCAGGGGTCGGTCATGAGTACAAACATTTTTTCTTCTGTTTTACACTCACTATGAGCTTATGTACGTCGGTTTATTGTTTTATTAATAAATTTACTTTAGTAGTGGCTTATTATTTACCCAGCCTCATACACTTTTTCAGTTTTGCCTTTTTGATTATTTTTGTTTCAGCGAATCTTTCTGAAGACGTTTTAGAGGAAGAAAGGTTTCTTTAAAAGAATGCCTTCATCATTTTTAAACGTTATGTATATATATATATATATGTATATATTTCCTGCTGATGAGTTCTTCTGATTGGACTTTAAGAATGTCAAAAAATCAGGTGAGAAAATTATAAGTATAAAAATATATGAATTATAAGCATGAAAAATGGTTTAACTGGTAACAAAACACTTGAAGAAATGTAATTGCGAATTTAAAATGAGAAAAGATGGAAATAGGAAAACAATTTGTAAAGATATCAATTTAAACAAACCTTACAAAAAGAGACTCGTTAACTGGCTGAAGAAGTATATGAAAACTGATTTTTCAACGGCAATTTTTAGTGATGAATGTAGAGCGATTTTGGTGGGACTTCACGGCTGTGACAGAGGTTGGCTCTTTAATGAATTAGAAGAGAAACGGCGTCGAGGTGAAGTAATGTCTTGATGTCGTATTGCTCGGAGTAAAATCATAGGTTTCTTTAAAAGAATGCCTTCATCATTTTTAAACGTTTTATATATATATATATATATATATATATATATATATATATATATATATAAGGATTGTTTTGACGTATGGTTTGTTTATGATTGTTGAAGGGAAATCTAAAATTATTTTCAGGTTCACCAATATATCCACTATTTTGTCCTTCAGTATTGGGATTTGTGTCCGAATGAGGAGGGAAGGGTTAAAAATTCAAATTTTAAAATAACTGAAAAAAATTGTGATTTTAAAATTTTAAATTTTTATTGAGTTTAAAGTAACACAAAAACTTTGTAAATTTAAAAAATTTTGTTTTAAATTCAGTTTAAAATATCTCTAAAACTTGAATTGAGGAAATCAAATTTATTTCTTCAAAATGCCATGTTAAAGTGAGATGTTTCATGACGGGAGGGTTTGAAGTTTCTCAGAGTTTGTGATTTGAAGAACTCAACTCAAGTGAATTTCCACGGAGTTTGTGATCTGAGGAACTCAATTTTCGGCCTGAATCGGAATTTCGGCCCACATCAGACTTTCGGCGCAAATCGGTCTTTTGGCGGGAAATAGACTTATAGCCCGAATCAGAGTTAAAGCGAGACTTTGAAATTCTGTAGCGTGAATTGTGCAATTCAAAGTTATTTCCTTAAAATTATCATTGTTGTTTTCTAAGCTGGACCAGAGGTCCCTTTAGTTTTGGGTCAGAGGGCCAGATTGCACGCCCATAGAAGGTAGATGAAAAGTCCACACGGATTGCAGCTTTTATCTCCATAAACTGTACCTCTTTCCTCTTACTATGTAACATTTTACCTCGAGTGGCTTTGTACAGGGTGAAAATTATTTTAAATTAAAAATTTAAGTGATAATTTATATTTGTTTAATTTGTGTTTTGGCTTTGCATTTCATTTTTTTCTACTGCGTTTGATATTTACTTTTATTTTATTCTCTTTACAGGATGAAAAACCAAATATTTTTCCTGGCAAGGAACCGACATCAAATAGCACTTATTTGAAAGTATACAAATCAGAGCAGTTCGTGTCGACGTGAATATCAAATAAAACCCCGGTCCTTATTTATTAAATTACAAAGACCCATTTATATATATATATATATGTATATATATATATATATATATTCATATATAAATACAAAAAAAAAGAAGAAGCCAGCCGAAGCAGTTTCGCATTTTATCCGACAATAATTCCTTTTATTTTTGCCAAATTTTCTATTTTCTTTGACAGCGATTTCTTTCTTTCCCTTCCGCATCCATTTTAAGAGAAGCGTACTATAATGGATTCTAACGAGATCTCGTTTTCCTCACAAGTGTTCAACTCGAATAATTTCCACCATCATGATCACCCGCATCCGCGCCATTTTATATATGGCAACAAAAAACTGCTTTACGACATCAAAATCGCCATTGTGGTGACAATCGGGGCAATAATTGTCCTGGGATGTATTATCTACATTGTGTTACAATGTCGTCGCAAGCCGCGAGTCTCATTCGTGCTTCCCAGACACAGGGACTCTTTCTCCGACCAACAAAACCTGATGGATAACATAGAAACCACAGAAACGCTTTTAAATGGCGACCCTGGAATTAAAGAGAAAGACGACGAGAGATATCGGGAGTTCTACGTGTGAAGTAATGAAACCATTTTGAATGGTGTTATTTATTCGGACTGTGTTTATGCCATTAACCATTGAACAGTTAGAATGTCAGGAGAATTGTGCAGTGAAAGTCATCAGTCAAGTCAGCTGCTGATCATCTCTGAATATATATTAACTTTAGGTGTCATGTTCTTAATATCCATTTATGACGCCGATGCGATGTAAAAGTAAGAAAATAAGATGGAAACCTCTGAGTAAAACACTGTTCTTGGCTAATTGTGCATCTCTCTGATGAGCAGGAAGAAATTATGTAAAGCGTGTGTTCTACAATACGCTACAATTTGATATAGGCTTCTGATATTTCTGCAAAGAACGCGACCATGAAATATCAACAGTTTGTTTTTTATCATATTGCAAATAACAGTTTGAAGAATTTGAGATATTAAAAAAAATGCTTACTGTCACCGGTGGTAATATTTGGTGATGATATCATCAGAGATAAAAAAATTATATATACACACACACACAAACGATCCCAATCGCACACATATATACATGATTCCCTTTCCCCATAAATATATACATATCTTTATCAGATGCCTGTAAATAAACCAAATTATTTTCTTTATAATATCTAAAACTCTTTAAAAATAGCTCATACCGGTAACCTATGAATCAAATGTCATATATGAATATAATATTATTCTAATCGTAATCTTTTTAACTTAAAACCCAGAATAATTTTCGCTCGAGTCGCAGATTTGCAAGAATCAGCAGAAAATTTGCCTTTAAGTCATAATACTCTGAATTATAATTATACAAAATATTTAAAATTTAGTTTTATTTTATTCGATGTAAATCAGCCTAAAAACCAGTGTAGACAATGATTCTATCGAAAGACATCGCTAAAGAGGGCAGAATAACATGTAAATATTGAAGATGTCTCTTGATATTTTTAGTTTCACAAAACTGAACAAAAAGCCAGTAATCATTTCTTGTTTGGGGAAGAGATTTCTTTTCCCGCTAAATCCAACTGTTCGCTAACTTTTGATAACATTTCAAATAATATGTTAAACATATCTTATAAACTATACACAAAATAGAGAAATAATCAATGTTGTATATAAAACATTGCATAGATAACAAAACAAAGAAGAAGAAGAAGCAGAAGAAGAAAAAGAAGCAGAAGAAGAAGAAAAAGAAGAAGAAGCAGAAGAAGAAGAAAAAGAAGAAGCAGAAGAAGAAGAAAAAGAAGAAAAAGAAGAAGAACTTAAAAAAGCCTATGTTATGAAAACATACCGAGTGAGTTGTGAGAATTTATGATTCTTGTGTATATCAGAATATTGTTATCGGCAAATAATAAATCTATTTCTATATCTTTTGTATATAACAATATGACATCAAGTCGCGAAGATAATTACAGAGAAGGAAGGCGTACCCTTTCCGCATGAGTTGGGTTTTATTTCTTTAGGTCGGGTACTTCAACGAATTTGTTACGTGCAACATCGTGATATCAAATACATCTACACATCTTTTCCAAAAAAAAATAAATAAATAAAAATAAAAAAAATAAAATAACCAGAACAATGATGCTGCAAATGAAAAAAATAAAGGAAAAACTGACACCAATGCATCAAATTAACGTATTTTGGATTTCAAAGAATGACTAAAAAAAATAAATAAATGAATAAAATGGCAAGAGTGTCTATCTGGCAAAGACATTGCCAAACTTGTTTTCGACTTTTGCATTAATCCTTATTTACGTTCTGGGATTAACAATTTCTCCACATAGAAGAACGCGGATTACAGATCTTACGCGTCTAGAAGGCATTATTTGTTGTTGTTGATTTATAACAACGGATTTAAATCTTGGGCGTAAAAAAAAAAACAAACAGAAAAAAATTGTTTATCAGTTGTTCCTAATTGGTGGAACTTAGAGAAGAAAGCCCGAACGCATGCGTACACAAGCACAGACAATACATAGATGCATACATGATTGAAACACTTTTCCAATAATTCTAATAATGGGTATTTTATAATAGAGGCGATTTTTGGATAAAGGTATTCTTTTCTTTGATTATATCTCTCTCTCTCTCTCTCTCTCTCTCTCTCACACACACACACACACACACACACACACACACACACACACATATTTATATATTATTATTACTAAAAATGTTGTATTTAGCTGACACATGTGTCTGAGCAGACATTTTATAAAATAGACGATTTTTGGATAAAGGTATTCTTTTCGTTCATTAGATCACACACATACGCACGCACACACACATACGCGCACACACACACACACATATATATATATATATATATATATATATATATATATATTATTTTATATATTATTATTACTAAAAATTTTGTATTTAGCGGAAACAGGGGTCTGATCAGACATTTTATAAAATAGCCGATGTTTAGATAACGGAAATATTTTCTTTCATTAGGACATGCACACACACATCCGACATACACAAACATAAACACACACGCACACACACACACACACACACACACACACACACACATATATATATCATTTTATGTATTATTATTACTAAAAATTTTGTATTTAGCGGACACATGTGTCTGAGCAGACATCTTATAAAATAGGTGATTTTTGGATAAAGGAATCATTTTCCTTCATTCATACACACACACACACACACACACACACACACACACACACACACACACACACACGCATAAACAAACATACAAACACACACACGCACGCATATATATATATATATATATATATATATATATATATATATATATATATATATATATATAATGACTAAACGTTATATTTAGTGAACACACGTGTTTAAGATGACATACCTGATTGTTTTGTTCAAATTTGCTAATAGTTAAATTAATGTTTACTGGCCTAAAGGTCGAAAGCCTTATTAAAGAAAATGTGTCTCGAAGACGGCATCGAACCTGTGTTCCTCTCTTAATCTGGGAAACCACTTTCAAGCTAATGTCCGCTTTAACATTCACTTGAAAATGCTTTCCTAGAATTTCCAGATTCAAAACAAAATACTAGTTCGGTTCTAGTGGAAAGGCACATTTTCTTTAATACGACTTTCAAGAAGACAATTGGAGAACTAGAAAGGTTGACTATATATATATATATATATATATATATATATATATATATATATTATGAAATGGACAATTATTTTAAGACATTTTTTATGTTTATACGTTCTTTTTATAGATACAAATATTTAAGTACATGGTCTGTTTATAATAAACAGTATTAACGACATTTACCGGCCTGAATGTCCGAGAAGTTTTCATAGAAAATATGCGTCCTCTGACAGGAACCGAACCAGTATACTATACAGAACCGTCATATAGCCTGACGTGCTTTACTGATTGAACCACAGAGGAGCGTTTCGGTTATCAAGGTCGATTTTACTGTTTTTAAACTACAATTCTCCATGATTTTCTGTCGTACATTCATATTTGTTCGATGCGTTTCCAAATGTAAACAAATGTAAAATCGACCTTGCTAACTGAAACGCTCCCCCGTGGCTCAAACGGTAAAACACGTCAGGCGAGATGACGGTTCCGTATAGGATACAGGTTCTATTCCTGTCGGAGGACGCATATTTTCTATGAAACCTTCTCGGACATTCAGGTCCTTAAATGTCGTTAATACTGTTTATTATAAGCAGAGCGTTTACTTAAATATTTGCATCTATAAAAAGAACGTAAAAAAAGAAAAAATGTCTTAATATATATATATAGTGTTAATTTGAAAGTCTGTTTTTGAAGCCAAAATTGCTGGGTTTTTCAGTTGTTTCCTGATAAGGAGGTATTTAAGACTTTCAAATAAACACTATATATATATATATATATATATATATATATATATATATATATATATATATATATATATATATATATATATATATATATATATATATATAAAATAATATAGAGATATTATGTCTATTTATTAGTATAATAATCCTTTCTAGTTCTCCAATTGTCTTCTTGATGTCAAGTTGAAATTCATCAACGAAGGCGCCGTATTTTTTGTTAACCCAATATCGAAATCAAAGATAAAGCGTCAATAGAATTAATATAAAAATGTTTTTTTCCCTTAGCTGATGGTTACTTCGGAGTTTCGTGGCTATATAGATGCAACCACTCGTCGGAACAGAGTTAAACTGCTCAGTTGGGAAGACAGTGGGGCTGAAACAACACGATTTTAACCTGTTCTCTTTCTATCTGAATAACCCAAAGGATTTTTCAGTAATTCTTACGGCATATGGAGCCAAGATGGCTAAACGTCTTATCTGAAAACCCAGAAAAGCATATATCTCATTTTCTCATATGTATATATATATATATATATATATATATATATATATATATATATATATATATATATATATATATAGTGTTAATTTGAAAGACTGTCTTGAAGTCAAAATTGCTGCTTTTTCAGTGATTTGCTGATAAGGAGGTATTTAAGGCAAGCAGGCTTTGTTCTCAATATCGAATACAGATATAAAGCGTTAATAGAATTATATGAAATAACTGGTACTTACTTCGAAGTTTCGTGGCTACATAGATGTGGCCACTCGTCAGAGCGGAGTTAAACTTATATATATATATATATATATATATATATATATATATATATATATATATATATATATATATATATATCATAATAATTATTTATTTGAAAATTATATATATATATATAATAATTAATTATTTGAAAATTATAATTATTATTTTTATAGGTACATTTAATGACAATAATGCTCATGACTCTCCAATGAAAATTAGTTAAAGAAATCCCCAACAAAACAAAGAAAAATCAAGTGCGTTATAGTTTAATATAGAATTCTGCGGGAGCAGATATATATTCATATCTTTTACTTTATATATAGTATTACGTCACACACACAAACACAAACGCATTTTTTCCGGCGATTTTAAAGGAGTTACTGCGGCTTCTGTTGAACCATCGTTTGTCTATTTTTTTGATATCTGGTCATCTGGGTAGCCATGAACCAAAAAAAAAAAAAAAAGAAAAAATGTCTTTAGCAAATCTGGTTTTGTTGCGTTTTATGATCGGCACTGGAATTCTCCGGTTAATAAGTCGAATAAAGTATCCAGATATCGAATGCTCTGAACGATTGTTTGGGACTAATGTTTATTGTGTCGTTTCCCTGCTTCCGTCTTTTTCTCAACCGGGTTTGTGAAATGGTTGTCAGGTCAATTAGTTCTTTCTTGGGCAAGTTTTTTTTTAATTTTGGTGCCTCTATCCATAAATATTTCCCAATATTTCTCTGAAATGGTATTTTTGAGGGGTTACTGACGTGGTCCTTCATTTCGAGACTCGTAAAATAATTGAAAGTAATCTGGAAACTGAACGGTTATTCATTTTTCATTATGCGTTTTGAGACCATTCGATTCGTACATATCTAATCGTATGACGAGACATGTTGGTCAATTCGCCTTACATCCTTAAAGCTTTTTGTCGTAACATACCGGCTTCGTAAATTTAGATTATTCTGCGATAAGAAGCGTCCGCGTCACTACACTCACAGCTTTCACATTATTCATCCAATTGTTAAATTAAGAAGCAAAATATTTAACCTACATTTCCCATAAATGTTTTTCTGCCGCATTGGCTAAAATGTTGACCAATCAACGCTATTTATCCACCGGGGAACGCTTTAACGTGTCATGCTTTTATCAAAACTTATCACCATATTACGCACATTTGGTTGTGTTGCATGTATCCGGTATACAGACAAGATAGGTATATTGGGTTCGAATATCGGTACCCCAGAGTGAATTTTTTGCCCTGTTTCTCTCTCACTCAGTACAATCAAATCACGTTGAAAACATCGGTTCTCGTAAGATCACCGAAGCTAAGCAGTGTCGGTCCCGGTCAGTACTTCGAGGGAAGACCGATTGGGAACATTGAGTACTGTAAGCAGCCTCACTATAAACCAAATTATATTTTAGCTTAAAGGGCTGATAAGCCGTAAAAAATCAAATTAGTCAATCAAAATAATAATAATTGGGACACAACTATCTTGACTAAGTGCTTGAAGAACTATCGTCCTGATGTCACCCTTGTACACAAGAGCGGCTATGAATAGATCAGAAGCAGAAGAAACCTGTTATTATATCGTACACATTTGGCTGTGAGGCATGTGCCTGGCATACATTTATCAGCTTGGGGGTCATGACGCCACCGAAACATTGTTGACGCGCTTCTACCTCACTTAATAATAATAATAATAATAATAATAATAATAATAATAATAATAATAAGAAGAAGAAGAAGAAGAAGAAGAAGAAGAAGAAGAAGAAGAAACATCTTGAGTGACAAGCGCTTGGAGAGCAATCGCGCCGATATCACACTTGTGTAGAAGAAACGCCATGAATGTATCCTGATAGACGTTGCGGCACCTTGAGACAAGAAAACATCGTAATAATAATAATAATAATAATAATAATAATAATAATAATAATAACATTAAAAAATCCCTGTAAATCCCAGCTTAAGAGAAATACAAAATGATGTTATGGGTTTAGAAAAACAAATCATGAAATGTAGTCATAACAACAAACCACTATCGGCCTTAGGTCCTTTCCGCAGACTTGGTAGGTAGTGTGACCATAGCAGAAATCGAAATATAATAATAATAATATTAATAATAATAATAATAATATATCCTACTATGTTGACTATTGCTCCATGATGAGCTGTGATGGTCACATTCTGAAGCAATTTAGAAAGCCTAGGAGAAAAGATCTTGACATTATAAGCAAGATGGAAATTTGTTAATGGACGTCGTTGTTTCAGCAGACTATCAAATCAAACTAATTGAACGTGAAATAAATGAAATAGGCTGGGAACTAAAATAAATAAAAATGATAAAACATGAACTGGTTGAAGAAGCACACACAGTGCTGAAACATGATTGCATTTATGTAGCAGTTTATAACGTGCTTTTGTTATAATTGTTAATATATATATATATTCTCTCTCTCTCTCTCTATATATATATATATATATAAATATATATATATATATATATTTATTCAAACATGTTTCATTCAATAATACACATTGTATCTAATTGTACCTATTTTTATAATAATCCTTTCTAGTTCTCTAATCAGCTTTTTGAAGTTGAAATTCAGGGAAAGCGCCGTAGTTTTTCATTACCCAAGTATTTTTGATCTCCTCCGACGAATTACAAAGATAAACTTATTATAATTTATTTGAAGTGAATTTGACCGACATTTAGTGCTATTTTACATTTCTACCATTTCTGGTTAGCTCCCTTACATTGGAACGCTTGTTTGCAAAAACAACCGAGCTACAACTGATAAATTTAAAATTTAAAAATAATTATAACTTGGTGCGTTCACGCATGTTTTCAAAAGTCACCATCGTAACAGTCACAGTTACAATAAGTTTGTCTTTGCAATTCACCCCTGAGGATGATGTCGGAGGAGATCGAAAGTACTTGGGTAAGAAAAAACTATGGCGCCTTCATTAAAACGCTGTTTAGAGAACTAGAAAGGGTTATTATAAAAATAAATAAACATATGTCTGTATTATTTAATGAAACATGTTTGAATGAATACAGGCTGCCTATATATATATATATATATATATATATATATATATATATATATATATATATATATATATATATATAGTTTTCTAATTATTATTCCTATTATGCTACAAGATACAAGCGAACACGATCTTTGTCAAAACAGTTTCTAAATAAGAGCTTAAGTCTTGTCTGAACGTGTTTCCTATATAAATGTGTCTGTTGCTTTTATTTCTCTGTATACGCAATTGGGTCACTGATGAAGAATAATCTAGCTTTTTAACAGAACAAAGCAGAAAGTGCTTTATTGTTTTTAGCGTATATATGTAGGTATATATATCAACTCCATTTACTGCAAGGGCAGTCAGACAAACATGTTTAAGGATTTCATTAAATACCGGTTCATGAACTAAGCAACTACGAATTACTTAACTAGAGTTCACTGTCGACACACACACACACACACACACACACACACACACACACACACACACAGACGCATACACACACACGGATAGAGTGAGTAAGAGTGAGAGTGTGAGATAGCGAAACTGTGGTGAGAGAGTGTGTGAGAGAGTGAGAGAGAGAGAGTTAGTGAGAGAGTGAAAGTGCGAGTGTGTGTGTGTGTGTGTGTGTGAGAGAGAGAGAGAGAGAGAGAGAGAGAGAGAGAGAGAGAGAGAGAGAGAGAGAAATATCCTCTGGTTAGGTCTGAACGAACAAGAAACAACATCAAAAGAACAAACAAAAACACAAGTGAGCAAATAATTAGCACATAAAGGATGTCCCCTTAAAAACGAAATGCAAAATCAGTAATGAAGACCTGAAGATGGCCAGAGGGTAATTGGTTGAAACGCTATATCTGTAATAATATCAATGATGAGAACAATAGCTAAAAAAGACGACTTCAGAATCTCCTACAACTCTTCTAGACGGTCTCCTTGTTTAAGTTGGTGAATGCTGCCATAATTCTTGCCTTCAGTTCATCTTTGGTGTTTCAAGGAGTTTTATTGGTCTCTTGCTCAACTACGCCCCACACATAATAATTAAGGGGGTTGCAGTCTGGGGAGTTAGGTGACTAGATGTAAGGGGTGACGTTGTCGCAGAAATTGTTTAACAGCCATGAATGGGTCCTCCTGTTTGAGTGGCATGGTGCAGAGTCCTGTTGTCAGACCTAGGTTCTTCCAGCAGCCACCCCCTTGACGAAGGGCAGCTCCACCTCCTCAAGACACGGTGTAGGCCTCTGTGTTGAGTCTGAGGCCCTGTTGGAAGATGAATGGAGGCATAACGTCGCCACTGGTGATCACTCCAAACACCTTCCATTAGGCTCATTCCCAGTTTTCTGAATCCTCTGCACTGTCCTCGGATTGACCCAAACAATCTGAAATGTATTGCAGCTTCCGGTGCGAATGTCAGGCGTCTCTGCACGCCGTTTCCAAATTTCTGGCGGAGTGAATTGCGGCATGGCGCTCTTTTTCGCACAGACGGTGACCCTACTATACTGGGCAGTCGACAAATTAATAAAAAAAAAAATAAAAAAAGTAAGGCGCATGCGCGTAATTAAAAATATAAAATAGCGACAATTTACCGATCGCACCCTATACATATAATAATGCATGTTGTCCAGGCTCACTCCAACATGTTTCCCAGTATCCTAGTATCCTAATATACACAGAAATTTACAAATATCGACATGTAGTTTCCGAAATGCAGGATAAAATCTTTCGTCGAAAATAATACCACGTGTCGCTAGTCTTGTTCACATATTTTTCTTATTTGCCTTGACAAAACGGATTATCATAAAACGTTGTTTATATATCGTTCAATTATACACCGGTGTTTCACAATGCAGACAAACAGAAGCCAATTCATATATTCAATAGAGTCAAAATGCATACTTACTTGCCTACAGTCCTGTGATAAAATTAGAAATATGGACATATGAATTTTACCAACATATATATATATATATATATATATATATATATATATATATATAGGTAGGTAGTAATCCGTTGTTAAAATCTAGGCGAGTCCTATTAACACAACATAGAATTTGAATTATGCAAAAACTGACTCACAAATGAACTCTGATATATGCACGAGTTTAATACCAATAATTCCGAATAAACTCTCTTTCATTTTACCAAAGTTACCTCTTGATTGTTTTTTCCAGCTTTCGTTAATTTCTGTGAATTCCCTTCGAATTAAATTTTGACCGTGTGACCATTAGGATGTAGGTCAGATCATCGGTCTCCCCCTCCCCTCCTCCAACCCAGGTTCTCCTAACTCCAGAATATGATTCCAGTAATGATGCCTTCTTCTTCTCTCCCGTACCCAAGTCCCCTATAACATATTCTCCCCTCTTTCATTCGCCAAATAAACAAACTGATACCATAAACAGTTTGAAAAATCCTGCGAATTTTAAAATAAAAATTAGCAGGTGAAAATGGTCATTTACTAAATGTATCTTAATTCCAATTGTAAAGATTGCATTTGCACCTGAAGATTGCAAGAACTGCATGAAACTCCGAGTTGTGTTATCAACGTTGGATATTACGTACATTCACTAATATATATATATATAGGGTGACCCCAAAAAACGGGAACTTTTTAACAATCCAATAAAACCAAGAGTGATGGAAGAAAAATATTTAATTCATAGTAATTGAAATATTAAAACATGCCATTTAAGAAACATTGATGGAATTTTCATTTTTTAAAAATTATGTCCTCTTGTACGAATGCATTCTTGAAATCTGCTGTTGAGACCCCTATTTACTGATGCAACATCTCAGCTGGGATATTGTGAATTTAATTCTTGTTACTAAAATGGCGAAATGTTTACTTGCTCAAGGTCACTGTTTCGCAGTGTTGCCACTGTCAATACGCACTTCAACAATTCCCGTTTTTTTGGGTCACACTATATATATATGTATATATATATATATATATATATATATATATATATATATATATATATATATATATATATGAATGAAAAGACAAGAGGAAAACTATGCTTAGTTTAGCCGACGTGTTTTGTCATTCAACGTACTTTATCGATGCAAATGTTTGCCTTAATAACATTCCTTGAATGAAGAAATGCGTCAGCTAAACTAAATATAGTTTTCCTCTTGTTTTTTTTTCATTCATTTTTTCTCTTCTACAGATATACGTCATTTGAGAGTATTTACACACACACACATACTCGCGCATATATATATATATATATATATATATATATATATATATATATATATATACACTCGCGCATTTATATATATATAGGGAGAGAAAGATAAATAAATGCAGACAGGCAAACAGTCAGATAGATAGATGGATAGATACACACACACACACACACACACACACACACACACACACACACACACACACACACACACACACACACACATATATATATATATATATATATATATATATATATATATATATATATATATATATATATATATATATAAATGTCCCAGGATCCCGTAAGTATTTACTATCTAATGTGTTGATTTCAGCAACGTAATGGCGACTAATATTTACCCAAACATCCTAACACCCCGCAACAAATATGAAACAAACGACAATGCATGTATTAACAAAAGGAGTTACAGGTGTAGACAATTGTCCCGAAAGGAAAAAAACAACATTAGAACAAGTTATAAGAAGAATGTTCTTGTTTGTTTGTGTGTGTGCGCACGCTTGTGAGTGTGTGTGGGCACGCGTATGTGTGTGTGTGTGCGCATGCGTGTGCGCGTGTGGGGCCAACAAGCGCGCGTCCTATACACATGTGAGTGTATACGCATGCGTGAGAGAGTTCCAAAGTAAAGGATGCCCAAAGAAGCGAACGCGCCTTGTCGGCAGCGTTCCTATATACGTGTCACTACATCTGAAAGTCAGAGCTAAAAACACCAACAAAAAAAAGAAAAGAAAAAAAAGAGGGCGAGTGAGAATATATCACCCCTACCGGGTGCTTTTGGCAAAGCCAAGTGGGATAATGGCAAACTTTAGTCTTGCCTGGACACTTTATTTCTTTTTATTTTGCTTGTTTGACGGCAAGGGTTCCTTCTTTGTACTTAGTCCCATGAAGGGGTAATAGGGTCACTGCGCAGCTGATCATCCGACGATCTCCCTCCACATCTATCAGTAGGTATTTATCCATGCGTAGCGTGCCTTGGTCAAAGTAGATGTGGTCGTGGCTCTCCCCTCTCCAGGTCAGATCACAGCTCGCCTTGGTCAAGGACCGTTGATTCCTTGTACACTTCGCATGCAAATGAAACCTTTTGTGCTTGTACTTTGACATCAACTGTGGCAAGAACGGCGTGTAGGTCTTGTGATGACATTTTAGGATTTTTTCGAGATTTTCGCGGTCTGCTCTTGGGATGAACTTTCGCGGACGGCCAGATCAGTTCATATTGGCACTTCTTTAAAATGTCCTCCAATTGTAGATTATTTCTTGGAGAGTGGAATGCCTGATTTCTCATTGCTTGGAGATAATTAAAAAAAAACCCTAGAAAATCCCCAACTTGATAACGATGTTTTAATCATTTGTATCTGATGTGAACGTGATTCGAATTTTATGTAGGCTGGGGTGGGGGTCCTAATTATTTTAAACTCTTTTTTTGTGTGTGGTCCTCAATGTTATGCGGTCCTAATTTTTTCTGAAGAAGAAATGAAATGAAATCTTGCAAATATAAAGAAATATCCGTTTTTTTTTTTTTACAGAAAAGCACCTTTCAAAGAAATAATTTTTGGTCAAATGTCTTCTTTTACATTTTACTATCGATTAATCTCCCTAGATCACGAACATACAAAATTTAAAAACCTTTCTAAATTTTAAGAGGGGATTTATTTTTTATGTAAATTCATTGTAAACTGACCCTTCTACTGAATCCCACTCGTAGAAATATAAAGACGATAATAATAATAATAATAATAATAATAATAATAATAATAATAATAATAATACCGCAGACTATAATGTAACTTTGAAGATCTACAAAAAATACAAAATCCAAGGATCTTAAAATGGAAATTTCGGACATATGGCGCATTAAGACATCAGTTATTCCAGATATGGTTGATGCCATAGATTTGATTGGAAAAGGTTTCGATAGACTCATTGAAGTGGTCCCTGGTAGCCCATGACTTAAAGAAATAAAAAAAAATTCTCACAAAGAAAATAGGTGTTCTCTTAGGTTAAATAATGTTCAGTGAAAACGTCATGATGCCATTTCTTACCTTAGGTCTTTGGTTGGGACCCGGAAAGAAAAGAGTGCACAACAGATATCAAAGGAATTAATAATAATAATAATAATAATAATAATAATAATAATAATAATAATAATAATAATAATAATAATAATAATAATAATAATAATCCCTGGAAGTCCATGCCTCAAAGAGATACAAAAAATTGTTCTGACAAGTACATCCCACATTTTACGAAGGGCTTTATCTATGTAATTATTTTTTTAATTTTTTTTTGCAGTGGAAAGTGTCATGATGCCATTTCTAACCTTAGGTCCCTGGGCGGGACCCTGAAAGAAATGTGTAAACGCCAGATATCAAAGGAAATAAAAATAATAATAATAATAAATAATGATAATAATAATAATAATAATAATAAAAAAGAGAAAATGTAAGTAAGAATACGCTTTAATATATATATATATATATATATATATATATATATATATATATATATTAACTTTTTTTAGTTTTAACTTGATATGACATTTTGTAAGGTAAGTAATCATCTGCTTTATCACGTGGTAAGAGCATATTTTTGGCTTGTATAGGGAGACAGGCGGTCATAGTTTTAACGACATTATATATGCAGATGACACGGTGTTGATAGCAAACTCATAGAGGTATCTACAAGAACTCCTACAGAAGGGATTAAAGGACAGTAAGAAGAAAGGGTTAAACAAAATATTATAAGAAGAAGGAACGCAGGGTTGTTAGCAAAAGGGGCAGTCCAACATGCGAATTACAAATTGGAGATAGCAAAATCAAAGCAGTACAAAAATCTAAATATCTAAAAAGTGTTTTATCACTGTCGGAAAATGCAACATCGGAATCCGAAGGCGCATTTGAATAGCGAAAGACGACGCCTTCCAAAAGGAAAGATCACTGAAGCGTTTTGCAATACAAGGTTCTGCTATATGGCCATGAATACTGGACAATCTCCTCACAAATGAAGAGGAGACTTGAGGCAACAGACATGTAGCTCTACAGAAGGACGCTGAGAATATCATAGGCTGAACACGTGAGCAATGACGAAGATTTAGAGAAAATGGAAAGAAAAAGAACACTTAACGTTAGAAAGAGACAGTTGAAATTTCTAGGGCAATTACTGAGAAAAGAGGGCTTGGAAAATTTGACACTTACAAGACAAGGGCAGGAAGGACAGAAGGAAGCATCACATGACCTACCTAACGTGCTTGTGTAAATGGTTGATAGAATATGGATTAAGAGAGAGAGAGAGAGGGGGGAGAAAGAGAGAGAGAGAGAGAGAGCGAAACGAGAAAATTTATTAAGAATTACAAAGGACAGGAAATTATGGAGAGCTATAATCGTCTACATCTTGATTGGAAATTAGGGAGAGCAATGATTACCATCGCCCTAAAGGGAGGCGGTATATAGAAGAAGAAGAAGGGGGGTTAATTTTCAATGAATTTACATAAAACACACTTTTTAAAATGAAATATGATTATATCCATTTTTCGAAATGCTTATTCGAGAGTAATATATTGATTGTCCTAAGCATAGCCTAGATGTGGCACAAGCTCAAAAGTATGGGGCATCCGGTGAGGATCAAAGTCACTATTCAGTTGTAACGGGTTTAGCGACACACGCGTGCTAACCATTACACCACTCCATAATACATACAGATTTAAGAGAGTAATATATATATATATATATATATATATATATACATATATATATATATATATATATATATATATATATATATATATATATATATATATATAAGTTTAAAAAAAAATGATTATTTTTTGGAGATGCGTTTTTGTAAAAACACCAAAATATCTTAAAATTATTTTGTATGTCATCCACCTCTACAATATTTAATAGAAAGATCAAATGTCCAGATTTTAAAATATGTTGAAAACAAAGATTTCTAACTTTTTCACATGACTATATAATTATATTCACATGACTATATAATTATAGTCACATGATTATATAATTGCATAAATGATTTCAATATTAAAGAATTTAACCCTCATTGTCCCTTGCAGACTATTATTGCAGAAAGCAAATGCAAACACATACAGGCTGCATATAAATATATATAGGACGTGTAAGTCCTTTATATATTTACACTGTCCTATAAGTTCATATATAAGATCTATATATTTCTTTATAATTATTCTTACTTTTATAGTGTATTCAAGGGTTTGAGTTGACATCCATTGTTTTTTCTTCAACAAATTAAGACGTTAACTCTCTTCTCGAGAGGGGTAGAAAGGAGTCCCCGGATGATGAATGTGACCATGTCTCGTTCTCGAGGGCAAGTCCCTCGGCCACAAACGTGGACAAAGACACATTCTCATCTATTACATCAATATGATACCGAGTATAACTTTTTCTTGCAGCTTTTGTAACAAAGTGTGTAGATCAGCCAGTGGACAAACTCGACACAATAACACAGCCCGATAATCAGGTACTTGCAGATTATCAACGAGATGAATAACATCCCTAAAATTTTCGTTTGCTATTTATGAGTCATGGGCATGTCAAGTGACGACATCCCCCATGTACAGGATGCGATAGATAAATTGTCCTCTAAATGACGTAGAAATGAAAATAACACTGACATCTCATTTTAACAGATATATAACAGTCAAATTTCCGTCGGTCAAATGTCCGTCGGTTAGATGTCCGTTCGGCCAAATTTTCGTCGGTTAAATGTCCATCAGTTAAATGTCCATTCGGCCAAATGTCCGTCGGTTAAATGTCCGTTCGGCCAAATATCTCTCGGTCAAATGTCCGTCGGTCAAATGTCCGTTCGGCCAAATGTCCGTCGGTCAAATGTCCGTCGGTCAAATGTCCATCGGTTAAATGTCCGTCGGACAAATGTCTCTCGGTTAAATGTCCGTCGGTCAAATGTCCGTCGGTTAAATGTCCGTTCAGCCAGATGTCTCTCGGTCAAATGTCTGTCAGTCAAATGTCCGTCGGTTAAATGTCCGTTCCGCCAAATGTCTGTCGGTTAAATGTCCGTCGGTTAAATGTCCGTTCCGCCAAATGTCTGTCGGTTAAATGTCCGTCGGACAAATGTCTCTCGGTTAAATGTCCGTCGGTCAAATGTCCGTCGGTTAAATGTCCGTTCAGCCAAATGTCGCTCGGTCAAATGTCTGTCGGTCAAATGTCCGCCGGCTAAATGTCCGGCCACGGCCTCAATGTCCTGCCGACAATAACTGTGTTGTTTTCAACAATGTTTGCAGATCATCATTTGGACTGAAGAAGGCACATAGTGGCAGATAGGAGAGTTGTAGCCCATGCAGATCCAACAACCCAATCAAATATACAGGGGCTTATATTTCATATATACCTTGTGCCAATGAAATCGAATGCTGGTCTTAAGTCATCTTAGGAGCTATGGAGACTGATACAAGAAGGACGCCATAACAAGTGATGTGAAGGGTTAAGGATGGGGTTGGGAGACCTCATCTGAGTCTATGGCAATCAACATGCACATATATCTAATGCCAAGAAAATGTATGCGCCATATGCCTGCGAACGTCATGCCAGAGCTTTTAAAAAGTAAAACATTTAATAAGTCATATTCGTTTAAAGCCCAAATAAGTGTTACAATCATATCTTGTGATGGTCTTATTTAACAACGAGCTGACATCTATCTATCTATCTATCTATCTATCTATCTATCTATCTATCTATCTATCTATCTATCTATCTTTTCCCATCTTTATCATGTCATATTTTAGGATATTTATTTGGTTACATGAATGTTGGCTAAGGTTGTTGTGCATATCTATCTATCTATCTATCTATCTATCTATCTATCTATCTATCTATCTAGATTTGCCCATCTTGCCATATTCTACGATATTTATTTGGCTGAGGTTGTTGTGCATATCTATCTATCTATCTATCTATCTATCTATCTATCTATCTATCTATCTATTCTGATTTGCCCATCTCTTGTCACATTGTATGATACTTATTTGGTACCTGTATGTTGGCTGAGGTAGTTGTGTATGTCTCTCCGGTGCCAGTTGTTAGTGTTTGACACCCGGTAATAACACGGATTTCGAATGCTGACGTACTACGAACCTACAGTATTCTACCCGCTGAGTGTATTTTAAATAACCGCTGTGCCCGACACGCACACAAACTCATGCACGCACGTACGCTCACACACGCACACACTCGCATATTACATTACTGATATATTTATTGAAATTTCACCTCATCAAGCTTTGTAAAACGTGATATAGATCATTGATTAAGAGGTGTGCTGTTTTCGATTTTATAGTCATCAAGCTTTAATTGCTTTCAATGTTAGGGAATTTAATTTGATATTAGTTTTAATAATTCGGAATGATCATTAACGCCTACATAAGCTTTTAATAAAGTGTATTCGTAACATAATACGTGATAAAATAAGCATATTTGTCTTCGTGGGGCTCCCATACTTCAACTGGGATTGGGAAAAAAAGCAGTCAATACAGAAATAAAGAAAGAAATCGAATGACTGAATTAAATATGGGAACAGAAAATCGAATAAAATCAATAAAAGGTAAAATCAAAAATTTTGAAACGAAGTAAATATAAAAGTGAACTAAAAAACGACAAAAGAAAAGAAATGAAATAATTTGGACGAAAATAACAACAATCAACGAACCAATATTATTGGCCGTCTGTATAGTAATGTTCAGCTCAAATCGCTTCGTAACTAGCTTCAAAATTTATATCGACATTTTTTTGTCAAAATAAAAGTAAAACATTAAAAAGTAATAAATAAACGAATATTACAATGATCAGAAAAGAAAATAAATAGATTATAAAAAACAAAAAACAAATGTGTTTTGTTGTTCTTTTCCAATTTGATGACACTTTTTTTGCTTGTTTCTCGCAATTGAATAAATCAGACGACCGAGGCTATATCAGCTGCTTTCGACCACCATTTTTGCACAACTCAGCCGATCAGTTGTTCGTGTTGCATAAAGAAAGAGTAAACAGGTTTGAACCGTTACACACACACAGAGTCGATTAAATATATACACCTGCAATTTTTATTCACTCTCATTAAATGCTGAATGGAGAAAAAACAAAAAGAAAAATCGCATCGGAAAGATAATTAATGCTGTCACAAAGTTTCAATAAGGTGTATTCATAATATAATATATAGTGGGTCTGTGTATGGAAATCTAACAAACAAGAATCTACCTTCAAAGAGAATACAAATATTTGCAAAAAAGCCGTGATTATTAGGAGCGGTATAAACGAGCACGTATAACACAGACGAAAAACAAAGAAACAAAATCGTAATAATTAAAGCTATCACGCACATGCCTATGTAAATATCAGATCATCCGATAGGTAATGTTCATTTTTAAGATCAGAAAAACGTAAATGGTTCACATTTATTTAGAATTTATTCCTTTGCATGGATTCTGTTATCATTAAATGCCAATCGTTATTTTCAGTCTTCGTATTAATACCTATTCTTTTATTATCCTCACTTTTAATAGTGTTAGTTTACACTCATATTTTCTCATTCTCAGTAACCGCTTGCGTGTTAGTGGCTTTATTGCCTTGCTCGGGGTGAAATGGTTAAAAACCTTCTTTCAACGATGTACAAACTTCATAATGGTAGTGGTAAAATTAATGGTAATGGTAAAATTAGTGGTAGGGGTAAAATTAATGGCATTGAAAAATTAATGATATTGAAGAAATCAATGGTAATCGTAAAATTAATAGTATTGATAAATTAACGATAATGGTAAAATTCAAGGTATTTATAAAATCAATGGTAATCGTAAATTTAATGGTACTGATAAAATTAACGGTAATGCCAAAATTAATGGTATTGGTAAAATTAACAGTAATGTTAAAATTAATGGTAATAATAAAATTCATCTAGGAAATATTCTGTATCCATTCACCGGACAATTCGTGTTATTAACAGTTGAACTTTCTAAAATCTTTTTTCTTCAAACAATTTCTTAGAAAATTAAAATTATCAACTCCTCTAAATATTATCAGTTTTTCTAATATTAGTATGGCATTTTCCCCCAAATTAATGGTAATGATTAATGGTAATGGTGAAATTAATGGTAATCGTAAAATTAACTGTAATGATAAAATTAACGGTAATGGTAAAATTAATGGTGATGATAAAATT
Source organism: Acanthosepion esculentum (assembly GCA_964036315.1). NCBI lineage: Eukaryota > Metazoa > Mollusca > Cephalopoda > Sepiida > Sepiidae > Acanthosepion > Acanthosepion esculentum. The sequence continues at coordinate 40,498,857 of OZ038490.1, forward strand.
CATCCAGGAAACATTCCACATCTACTGAACGAACAGTTAGTGTTATTGAAATTTCTAAAATCCTTTTTTAAAAATAGATTCTCAGAAAATTTGATTTCCCAACTCCACTAGAAGTTATCGCTCTTAGAGGTTCGGAATGAGAAATCAAGGAGCCGGGATCGAATTCCAGTTGGGTTGGTAACATTCCTTTACGCTCAAATCCTCTTGGGAAAGGGATGGATCCACCTCTTTTCTCCGTCCCATAGCTGTAGTTTTAATAGCAGGCTGGGTCCTTTAACTTTGGTTGGCAACCAGTCTAACGCAGAAAGAAACAGCGGAAACCTTCCACAAAGCAATAGTTCTTGGGAAGAAGCTATCCAAGTAGAACTTACTCCTTACTAATGGAATACAAAGAGAATGAGTGTGGTTTTCCTCAATGTACGCGACGTGGTGGGTATTAACTGGGAGGGTTAGATATGGTGGAACAATAGAATATAGCTCGTCTGAGCACTTTCCATGGAAATAGCGATAGAGTAGCGACAAGCATGCAACATTTCGTCTGTGAGAAAGGGGTTGTAAGGTAGGAAACTATTCATTACTCCAGAAGTCCGTTTAGACGCTTTTGGACTCAATCGAGACTGGAACGTGAAGACTGGGCAGCTCTAACCCCCACCACCAACACAGATACGGCATCACTACTCCATTTCCGGCCTAATCTGGCTCATGCAAATGTAGAGGGTAGCAGGAGGAGTCAGGTACTTAGTGGAGGGATACATGGAAGCGATCATTTTCCACGCTACTTTAGCGATGGGTCGTATATGGCAATTCTACCTGAGGTGTGGTGTGGACTTGAGTCTCAAAAGGCGTTCAAGTCAAGGAGCATCCTTGAGGGACACCCGTGAATTGCGATAGACGGAATTTCAGAAGCTGCTCAGTGATGCTGGAAACACATACATTTTACCGTCGTAACATTCAAAAGAATCAATTGAAATTGGTTCGCATCAATATTCTTACAAAGTCATTCCTGAGATGTTCGTTCATTTTTTATTTGTGATTTAGCCAAGTGAGCCATTGTTTGCGTGGTTTTATATTCTAAAATATCCATCTTTTCATCAGCAGCCACTTCTTTGTCTGAAAATGATGAGATAAATTTACAAAAGGGTAGAAAAATGCAGCTGTGTATTTCTTGCCTTACAGTTAGTTTCTGTCTCATCAGGATGCATCCATTTTGATTTCTGTCTGATCACGAGACATCCATTTTGATTCCTGTCTGATCACGAGACATCCATTTTGATTTCTGTCTGATCACGAGGTATCCATTTTTATTTCTGATCACGAGGCATCCATTTTTATTTCTGTCTGATCACGAGGCGTCCGTTTTGATTCCTGTCTGATCACGAGGCATCCATTTTTATTTCTGTCTGATCACGAGACATCCATTTTGATTCCTGTCCGATTACGAGGCATCTATTTTTATTTCTGTCTGATCACGAGGCATCCATTTTTATTTCTGTCTGATCACGAGGCATCCATTTTGATTTCTGATCACGGGGCATCCATTTTGATTTCTGTCTGATCACGAGGCATCCGTTTTGATTCCTGTCTGATCACGAGACATCCATTTTTATTTCTGTCTAATCACGAGGCATCCATTTTGTGAGTTTCAGCATCTTTTCAATTAGTTGCAGATGACAATGTATTCCGTTTTTTCAAAATCCAATTCTTCAACGATAATAACACCGCTTCTATGGATTTCAGACAAAAGTCGACAGGACCTGTTTATAGTGCAGTCCTTCAAGCAAAAATCCAACTTTTCTGAGCTTTCCCAAGCATCTTTGGCAACTGTTTTCGATTAAATAATATTCAAATTTGCTTCTTTTATAAGCTTGTAATAAGGTACATTAGTAAACGGTGGGTCTGTATGTTAAATCCTAACAAACATACTCTCCAATAAGCTTACTCAGTCGGTAGACTTTGTGAGTTTTGGATTTCTTCTATTAAATGTAAATATAGCATTGCACTAAATGGGCTAATTACGACTATTACCGTTTTTCTCATAATACTCTTAATTACACATCCATGAGGATGGTCCACTAGAGTCGAAAGCTTGGACGCAGCCGGTATAAAAAATGTGGAAATTTCGAAGTATCATTCGCCATTTGGAGAGGAAGTTGGACAAACTCAGTAGACAGAACATTAAGATGAAGAAAAGATTTGAGGCAAGAGAGATGGGGGACACAAAAAGGAAACTACAGGATTTTTTAAAAAGATGGTATTAAAGGAAAGCGAGAAGAAAGGACTAAGTGTCAGTTGCAAAACAGACAGAATGTATGTTTGTCAGCACAAAAAACAGTTTGAGATGTGAAACGAATTGGAAACATCAAAATATCTCTATATTTAGATTAAAATAAAAGAACGGAAATCATGTTTAACATTTATCTTCAATGTTTTATAGTAAACAAAATAAGCTAATGGTGAGTGAAATATAATGGAATTGATTTTAAGGAAAAAGAAATAAATTATGTAATGTTAATAAAAATTCATTAAATCAAGTATGCCACGATGCAAAACAAATAATGTAAGATGTAATAATGAGGATTTTCTAATCGCTGTTGCATGACGATTCTTTCTCTCCTAATGTCATTCTCAACTTTTTCAGCTTTTCGTTTTGCTTTTTGTTCTTGACATTTTTTAAACGAAAGACAATTTTCAACCCTGCGTGCGTTATTGCAATCGTCATAGCTGAATGCTGGCTTTCTTTCCATAAAACTGACAATCTTTACAATAGCTTTTTCAATTTCAGTCCAGGTTCCATCACAATGATGCATCTCTCGTTGTCATCCTTTCCTCTTATTTCCATCATCTTTTGCACCAATACAAGCCATTAGGGCGAAATAAGCATAAACAATTATCCAAAGTAAGTTTCCTGAAAAACAGAAATTTCAAATCAGTTAATATCACCCAAATAGTTCAAATATAAACATCAAAAATATGTCCGGATATACGGGATTCCGGATATACGGGATTCCGGATATACGAGATTCCGGATATACGGGATTCCGGATATGTGGCACTCAGAATATGAGGGATTCCGAATATGAAGGATTCCGGATATGAGGGATTCTTCTGTATTTGTGGCGAAGACGTAGAAAACTTTTTGCGATAATTCCAGAGTTATTCTTTTTCCATC
>OZ038490.1:40507025-40537025 GCA_964036315.1 Acanthosepion esculentum
TCTATAAAAGGCAGGATGTGTTTGTGTGTGTAACGAATGCACGGACGCAATTTTCGACGGATTTGCACCAAAATTTACATGCACATGCTCCAAGTTAGCGGGAAGGCCAAGACCGACTTTGCATTTCCCAACTCCCATCGATAGTGGAAATAATCGATTTTTTCAGGCTTCTACGGTAGTTTTCATGTAGTTTGCAGCCATTTTCTACTGGCCAGAGTGAGAGCCTATAGCTGGCTGCCACGAATAGGCAGGAAGATTCTATTGGCCAGCGTGAGGACCAACAGCTGACTGACACGAATGTTAACTAGCTAGAATGCAAACAAATCGATAGCTGCATTCGTCACAAGTGGGAAAAATTTAATTCTGCATGGCACTTTACTCCAATTGGCTCATTCGCTTGCTTACACTTAACGTTGATTCTGATTCCGCCGAACTGGGTTGGGTATGAAAAAGTATTTGTTGTTAACATTCTTTCTTCATTCGTTTTTTCCAGTTACGAGTCCTTTTTAAAGCTGATCGTTTTGTGTTCATTTTGTTTAGTTCTTTTTTCGTGACAGATTTAATGTTTAGTATAGAGCTTAGAAAAAATTCGTAGTTTGAGATAGGCAAGAAGTAAGGCATGTAGCAACATCAGCACGGCAAAGGGCACTCCTTTAAAGGCAAGGAAGGACAAAGTCAAGTGATAGCGATTGCTGTATGAGTCGTACGATTTTTTAATCAAGCACGGGCAACGCCGGGCCCTGCTGCTAGTAATAAATATATCGAGCTCTCTTTTGTGGATCAGTATTAATATTTTATATTGTTAGGATTCACTTGGATTATTTACCCATGGATTTTTACACACATCTGTATATTGGCAACAAAAGAAAATAATTTAATGAAACAATAAGTGTAAGACCTCACTGTTTCGCCGCAATTTTCAGTGGACTTTGTAAAAACCTGGAGAGTAATAAAAATCGTCTTATAAAATATAAATAATCAAAGCTTGCAGGCGATTCAAGTTACACTATTAAACTCGTCAGGCTCTGCAAGTCAATAACATTTATTTATCCCGGGTCCTGCACACCGCACTATTTGCACATGCTTCCCCGACACGCTGACACAGTTGACTTACATACTACCCTGAATGCGTAAGCCAATATGGCAGGGTCTCCACACTTTTATCCTTGGTCGGAGCGGGTCATGAGTTATTTACTTGTGTACCTCTATTTTATATAAATGTATAAGAGGAAGCTGAAAATTTCGCTCTTCAACTAATATATATATATATATATATATATATATATATATATATATATATATATATATATATATATATATATATATGAAATGGACAAAGTCCGACAATTATTTTAAGACATTTTTTATTTTTTTTATCTTTATACGTTCTTTTTATAGATACAAATATTTAAGTAAATGGTCTGTTCATAATAAACAATATTAACGACATTCAGGCCGGTAAATGTCGTTAATACTGTTTATTATAAACAGAGCATTTACTTAAATATTTGTATCTATAAAAAGAACGTATAAACATAAAAAATGTCTTAATATATATATATATATATATATATATATATATATATATATATATATAAAGATATGACTTTTTATAACTCTATGTTCCAATATCATAAATCGATGAACTTTTATTCAAAATTAATGAAAAAGGCATTAATTTGTATTAGTTCTTGAAAAAGGCCACCACAAACCGAAAAATCAATTTTTCCATATACGTAATAAGGGTAGAAAATGATATTTCAGAAACTTTATTTTTCAATTTGCTGATGATGTAATTGGATACTACTTATGTGTTTTTAATGCATTTAACAGTTTATAGCTATAGCATAACATACAAACGTACAGATAAACACAAATACATTCTAACAGGCCCCGGGAAGTTCTAGAAAGCTCCAGAAAGTTATAGTACTATTATAAGATTTTAGAAATTTCGTGCTTAGGTGACATTTAAAAAAAAATAAACAGAATTGAACACTTCTTCATTATTTTTTAACAAAAGTTTCATACAGAAAATCAATTATTTTACAAAAAGTAAAAAGTTCATATAAATGAATAAGAAAGTCGTGCAATATTTAAATGTAGAATCAAATCTGTAAACCGGCAGCGTCTCGCCTTTCATAAAACCCAACACAGAATTGCGGTATGTGAACGCTGGATCCAACCACCCTGCATGTGTAATCAAGCACATCTCTAAAGAAGCATGTTGCAGACTAAAAGATTCAGAAATTCCTTTTGTAGAGACGTGAAAAGACGTTAAACGAGAAGGGGCATAAAACTGGAATTCAGACCCCGAAGGAATCAACAAATGAGGAACGAAAGGAGAAAAAGAAGCATTATTTGGTTTGTCCCCACTCTTTAATTTAGAACTGAAATCTAACACAGGGAAGATATTTTTCAAGTTGCTTGAAAAGCACTTCCCTAAGAGTTCCAAGCTGCACAAGATTTTTTTATTTTATAGAAATACAGTAAAATTAAGTCACAACCGTACTAGCAATTTAGGAACTACAATGAAAAGACAAAACGCCAAGAATTTCAGAGATACCGTGCATAAAGTGGATAGCAAAAAGTGTAACTGCAGGGATAAAAATAAATGTCCAGTGGATGGTGTTTGTATAACGGAAGGAGTGATTTACAAAGCGGAAGTGAAGGTTGGATGTTGTGGCCGTGTTAGGGTCAGAAATAAAGACACAAAGAGAGGAACTGATTTAAACAAATATATTAACACAAACAATAATACAAACATATAGAAACGCGAGTGTTACAGCAAGAATGTTCGGTCTGACTGTCAGAGCCGTCTGCTGGAACTTCCCTCTCCAAAAGGCAGTACCTGCTCCTATTTATAGCTGGGAGAGTCCATGCGTGCGTGGGTAAATTACCATAACATTAGAAATGACCAGAGCAAGATATATGTGCGGTGTACTGAAGGTGCCTTCAAAAAGAGATGGTACAATCACAAGTCATTGTTCAAGATAGAAAGCCATAGGAATTGTACCAGACTGGCCAACCATGTGTGGGAATTAAAAGAAAAAAATAACAACAAAAGCCCTAATTTAAGATGGCGCATGCTGAGAAAGAAAAACTAGCAATAGTAATGTATCCAGACCAAAAAGAAAGCAGTTAAATGAAAGGTCTGAGGTCATGTTGGAGTTTATAAACAAAAAAAAGAATATTTTGGGTTTATACGGACCCGGATGAAGGTACATATAATTTTTTCATTCCCAATCCCACCATATTTTCCTGCTCATGCCTCACCCACCTCAACTTCTGTCGCACTTCCTGTTATGCGCGTCAATTGTTGAAACCATGGTAGCGAGTTCATAAGTGATTAATCTTCCTGCTTTTAATACATACACGCACACACACACACACACACACACACGCACACACGCACACACATATATATATATATATATATATATATATATATATATATATATATATATATATATATATATATAAAAGGACGATCGCGTTCCTGGTAGCGCGGGGAGAAACCATCTCACTGTCATGGGTCATGGACAATTTGATAGTCATCTTTGTACGGCTAATTGGTAACCACTATATATATATATATATATATATATATATATATATATATATATATATATATATAAATTCCCAACAGGATCAGTTCATCAGACCTACAAATTCAAAATGTTTTGATTTTGTAGGTTTGATGAATTGGATCGTGATTACGATTCCAATGTAATAAAACATAACCATGGAATATTAGTGTTTGAGCATATATATATATATATATATATATATATATATATATATATATATATATATATATATATATATATATTCGATGTGTAATCTGACGACATTTTATATTTTGAGTTTCACGCAAGCGTGTTGTTTTTGATTTTCCCGACTGCGCAGTATAGTAGAGTCAGTTGGGCACCGTCTGTGAGAAAAAGAGCCCCATGACACAATTCACTCCAACAGAAATTTGGAAACAGCATGGTGTACTGCTTGGAAGAAGATTCGGAAATAGTTGGATAAATCTAATGGTGATTTCGAAGGTACGGCAGCTCAGAAATGCAAATTGATTTCTGATAAGGAAAGAACTCCCGAATTTATATATATTGTCATCCGCAGACAGACTGTTTCGCTGTTTCATAGCTCATCAGTGTGGCTAGATTCGTGTGAAGGTGAATTTAGACGTATATAAACACGCCAGTAACTGGAAAACTCGATTCATCTTAACGAAGAGTCTTGCATCAGCAGCAGTAATAGTCATTCTTTACAAATAAACCTTTCTCCCCGAGAGCTCAACCGAAAATCATTTTTCAGGAGCATGTGTATATTGTCATCCACAGATAAACTGTTTCGCTGTTTCACAGCTCATCAGTGTGGCTAGACATTCGATTGCCTCAAGTCGGGATCGAAACCCGACTGATTTGGTATCAGTCGGAGACTCTACCACATTGGCGCACAGCAGAGATGAAGATGACTTTAGACGTATTTGTTGTTAGATAAACATGCCAGTGACTGGAGAACTTGATTCGTCTTAACGAAGAGTCTTGCATCAGCAGACGTAATAGTCATTGTTTATATATATATTCATAATAATTAGGAAAATATATTTATTATTTTATTATTAATATATATCTATCTTATTCAACATCGAGCACTCAATGAAAGAATTATATATATATATATATATATATATATATATATATATATATATATATATATATATATATATATATATATATATATGTCTGTGTCTCTCTGTGTGTGTGTAAACTAGATAGGTTGGTTAATAAATCAAGGACAAACGAAAGGGTACCAATATAATCAGTACCATAAACATTTATTAAATATTAATTATTAACCATATGACAGAAATGAATCACAGAGAGAAAGCTTTTAAGTTCGGATATTTCGGACACGCCTGTGTCCTTCATCAACGGACCGAGGAATAAATAGAGAAATGGGAATTACTCACCGACAGATATTTTAAACCCGATCTCTGTCTGATTCCTCGATGTCCGTCTCTCTTTATTAATTTGAAAATGAAAATTTAAGATCGGAGTAAGATCGGCGTGGTCACGAGTATGATTAGCTCCGAGTATGTGCGTTGGGTTAGGTTACTTAGGGAACTGACGGTAGGTTATTATCTATTAAGTCTTAACTTAGTAGACGCTCAAATATCCCATAGGTAAAACCATAAGCTATACAAAATTAAAATTAAAAGTGTTGGGTACTTCTGAAGGCTTCTGGACAAATCCTTGTTCAGCATTTCAATTTAAGTCCTCAAAGATGAAGAAGAGACTTGAAGCAACATAAATGTGGATCTACAGCAGGATACTGAGGATATCATGGATTGAACACGTGAGCAACGACGAGGCTTTAGAGAAAATGGAAACAAAGTGGTAACTTATATTTAACATCAGGGAGAGAGAGCTGATATTTCTGTGACACGTAATAAGGAAGGAAGGCTTGGAAAATCTGATACTCATAGGACAGATTGAGGGAAAAAGGGACAGAGGAAAGCAGTGCGCTACATGGATGGCTGAGCAGGGTTTAGGAGAAAATAGCAAAAAATGTCTATTAAGAATTACATGGAAGAGGAAGTAGTAAAGAGCCATAATCTCCTAAGTTCTGAGGGGACACGACACACAAAGAACTGCCTGTCTTTTTCTTTTTCTTTTTCCTTTCCGTTCTTTTGTCCTTTTTTGTTTGTTCTTGGTTTCTTTTTCTTTTGTTTTTCCGTTTGGCAGGCTCACGGTGGTATTTTAAAGCTTTACCAATAGTATGGTTTATTTTGATTATATATATATATATATATATATATATATATATATATATATATATATATATATATATGTGTGTGTGTGTGTGTGTGTGTATTATGAAATGGACAAAGTCCGACAATTATTAAAGACATTTTTATGTTTATATGTTCTTTTTGTAGATACAAATATTTAAGGTAAATGTTGTTAATTTTACTTAAATATTTGTATCTATAAAAAGAACGTATAATAATAAAAAATGTCTTAAATAATTGTCGGACTTTGTCCATTTCATAATGTATGATGTCATTTGTTTACATTTGGATACGCATCGAGCAGATATGAATGAATGAGAGAAAATCATGGAGAATTGTGTTTAAAAACAGTAAAATCAACCTTGCTAACCGAACGCTCCTCTGTGGCCCAATCGGTTAAGGCATGTCAGGCTATATGACGGTTCCGTATATGATACATGTTCGATTCCTGTCGAAGGATGCATATTTTCTATGATAATTTCTCGGAAATTCAGGTCGGCAAATGTTGTTAACACTGTTTATTGTAAATAGAGCATTTACTTCAATATTTGTATCTATAAAAAGAACGTATAAACATAAAAAATGTCTTATATATATATATATATATATATATATATATATATATATATATATATATATATATATGCATGATTAAGGCTGTCCGTCATTGTGGACGGTGACGATGCTGTCCTTCTATCTCCGTCCGTCTTCTGTGGGCTGACAAGTGAGATAGCAGCCCGATCCGCGAGCGATAAGTTCTCGGGCATGGGTGGTAGGGAAACATGCACGGCGTGGGAGTGGCAAGTTGCAGATGACGCTGGCGTCGCCTCCCCTCGAGCACTTCCCGTTTTTCCTCCTCGAAGTGTGCCATTCCGACGACGCAGAGAGATCGCTAGTCGGTCCGATTCCTTGTGTCGGCTCAATGTTGCAAGAGATAAGAACATGCTTAAGACAGTCCCGAAATCGTTTCTTTCCCAATATGATTTTTCCTGATCCTTATGTTCAGGAATGAATTTCAACCTGGCATCTCTGTCTTTTCAATATCAGTGGAGTTTTCCGAAGGGGAGCGTGACTTTAGATTGTTCCTATGAATTTCATTGCTTGTTGTCCGTTTAGTGACACAGATTCCTGATGAGAGCAAATCATCCTGCAACACTTGACAAGTAACCGTTGGATTTTGTTTAATTTGACACATTAATTACCTTGAAGAGCATGAGGAAAGCTTCCGTGGAGCACCTATTCTTATTTGGTTTTCAACAGATTTGAGTTTTTATACCTTACAATGAATGAACTAATGGTAGTAAATGGAATATTCAGGTTGTCTGAGATTTTCCTGTAAGTTTTGACTTCTTTCCAGACCTTAACAATCAGTTCTTTTTGTGAATTTGTCAATTCTTTACATCTTGCCAAGATGATAATCTTCTTGCACGAATATCAGTTACAGAAGGTTCTTTTGTATTTTTTAGGCTAAAAAGAACTACTGATAACATTATTGGAACATTCTAGAATATTCCACTTGAATAATCTAGAGTATTAAAAGAAATTAAAAGTTTTAAAATATGAAATTTGTGCTGTACGAATACTTTTTTCACCCAATAAAATTGGTAAATGGGATTTATTTCTATTTAATCAATTTTTTTTTCTGTTTTCTATGCATATTTAGTTATTATGCATCTGTGTACAGTTAATTATCTGGAAATATGTTTATTCATTAGTTGGAAATACAATAAATTAAAATTTTGTATGTGTACGAACATTTGTTTTCCCCACTCTCTCTCTCTCTCTCTCTCCATATATATATATATATATATATATATATATATATATATATATATATATATATATATATATATATGCATGCATGTGTGTGAGTATGTGTTTGTGGTGTCAGAAGATAACATATACACATATATATTAATGCATATTTGGACAGCAGGTTTTCTTTTAAACATCTTTCGTTTAATGACGAACAAATATTTTTATTAATTTTTCATTTAGTTTTTCCAGCGTTCTTAAATTTTTACGTTTGGTGATTAGGTGAGAGTGAAGCGAATACAAGAAGTGCTTTCGGTCACTCTCGTTAGCCATTTTCAAGGGGGATATTTTTGGTGGTGTTAGTTTATTTTCATGCTTTGACCGTGTCAGCTGTATAATTCGTGAATGTTATATATATATATATATATATATATATATATATATATATATATATATATATATATATATATATATATATTTATTAATTTTCTTTGTTTAATTAAATTCATTTCGTCTCTTGCTTTGAAAAAGTCCGCATTGGACGAAACGCGTCAGCAGTTACTGTTTTCTTATTGTCATTTATTTATAAATATTGTCTTCTCTAAAAGTTAACTTTGGGAAATTTTCATATATATATATATGTGTGTGTGTGTGTGTGTGTATGTGTGTTGTGTGTTATGGTTGTGTTTGTGTATGTGTGTGTGTGCATACATTTACATTTTTACGAGACACGACACAAATATTTGCAGAATTTGACCATGTAAAAAAAGGTTCTTCCTCTTAACGCCCAGTTTCCACAGTGGCCTTCGAAGAAGTCCTTTCTTATTTCTCCATTGGATCACAAAGTGTAACACCAAATGTCCGCAGCACATTTGTGTACAGTTCGATTTCTCCGTGGTTCCTGGCAGCACTTCGTATGCACGTATTTTAAAAGCGATACAACCATGGAACGATTACAGGAGAGATTATCTGTCCATGAATGCTAATAAAATAATCAAAGGCCTATGCACTTGCAATTGACTCCTCTCGCCATCTGCATGTTTGCAACAGTTAAATGGATAACTTTTTACACGCAAGCCCAGGGAACAGACCAAGGCAAATATATTTCAATAAGCGTATATAAGGGTGTTCAGTTAGCCGCTTGTTCATTGGTTGGGTGTGGGGAAGAGATCGTTTTTCTGCGGTTCCCACAAATAAGCTCACGTTAATTGTGTCTTTGTAGGCCCGATTTGAATCACGATAATCCTTTTTTAACAGTTTGGCATAGACTATACTGGACCACTCGTAAAATATGGTGAACTCATGTGCTAGACAATTTTATCTTACATATTTATAAACCTATCTTTCGACTTTGTTAAGAATATTGCTCTCATATCTGGTCTGGTGCTCCTACCATATATTTAGAGATTCTTGATAAAATCCAAAGAAGAATCTGCAATGTTATTGGTCCTGATATGGTATCTGGGCTTCAGTCACTTTCCCACCGCCATATCGTCGCTTCCGTATGCGTTTTTTATGAATACTTTCATGGTAATTGTTCTGTAATATATTAAATATTCATTTAGGTTTCATTTTTAAATGTTGTTATTTTTATCCCCCCCCCAACAGACAAATTGCACATATGTGAACTAATTATGACTTCATAGAGACTTCGTGGTATTATGGTGACTGTAGTAAGAATGGTAAGTAAGAATGTGTTGTTTTGGTGTAAAGAATATTGTAGAACGTTTGGGTCAGTGATTGTGGCTTGCTAAGATTAAGATAATACAGATTGAAGATCAGCCTTCCCCCATGACCACTTTTGGTCTTTTGCCATATGTTTGTATTTTCAAAATGAATATTATTTTCCTTTATGGTACATATACTTTATGAATTTAAGCGCAGTACTAGATTTGCGGAAAGGTCTCACCATTTTACGGTTGAAGTACCTAGACCGAACCGTAAGTTCTATGTTAATAGTTTCTTCTATTGTACTTTCCGCTTGTTGGACTCTCGTCCGGCTTCTTGCTTCCCGGTCAACTTTGATCTTCAACAATTTTAAATTTCACGACAAGGAAATGTTTTCAGCAATAAATATTGAAACTGGTGTTTTAATTACTACAGGAAGTTTCGTTGATATTCAATAATGCTTTGAATTTCCAAGCGATTTAAAAAAAAATGGAAGAATTAGCATTAAAATTGTCATTATTGATTATAACATTTGGGAAAGCAAAGAAAATTTCTCGGTGAACATTCGTTCTAACGTTAGGCTGATTAAAATCGAATTTCAATAAAAGAAGTGGAATGTTTCTTCTGCAGCCACCCCTCGACTAATTTACTATAAAATATATAATTAACCCTTTCGATCCATCTTAAGCAAAAACAATTATTAAAAAAAATATTCATCATCATCATCATCATCATCGTTCGACCGACCTTCTGATGGTTGGTCTGAACTCCATTGACAATCCCTTTCCTCACTGTTCGGTCCTGCATTGCTGTCCCCAGATCCCTAATGTACAACTCTGAGTCCCGAGCTATGGTGTCTGGGAAAGTCAGTCTTCATGAGAAGACACTTCTAGAAGGATGTAAGGATGAGACGATTTCAATGTTCGCTCGGTGGCAGCGGCCAGCAAACTGTAATCGTTTTTGTTTGAGCTTAAGAGAGATTGATTTCAGTTCTCCGTAAATTGTATTAGGCGTTGCATGGGATCTCTAACTGATGTTCTGGATTTTTCTAAGTAGATTTGGATATCAATATCTTTCAAGACGAGCAGATAATGTCTAACTGATCCATACAGTAGGATGGGTTCAATCAATGTACGAAAAGTTTGAACTTTTAAGAAGGATGGAAGGCTCGAGGGCATCATTTTGTCAAGCTTGTTACACGCATCACATGCAAGAGCTTTGCGGATGTTGAAGTCTTTTGGGGAATCTATTGTTGTTGTTATAATCAGTTTATAAAAACTTCAATAACCACTGCTCCTCAGATCTATTATATTTTGCATTATCTTTATATTATGTGTGGAGAATACTAAACTTGAACAGGTTAAGATTGTAATGATTGGGGAAGCATCCTCCTGGGAGTCGGTTCTACAAAGTAGGCGTTCTTTGGGAAGCTGTTCGAGTGAACGTACATCTCACCGATGGAATACGAAAATAAGGGGTGTGATTCGAGATAATGGCATGACGGGTCTTAACCGTGAAGGTTAGAACTGGTGGAACTAAAGAAAGCTGTTCGCCTGCACACTTTCCACGGAAACAGCGACAGAGCAGCGAGAAGCTAGCGACGTTTCGTCTCTGAGAAAGGGGTTTTAAGGTGAAAAATAATTCATCACCCACAAGGACGCACTCACTTTTGGGACTCTATCAAGACTGGATTGATTAATTGATTGATTCGTTTTTGTTACGTCATATCAACCTTTTGCAAGTTATTTAAAGCCAGAAATATTATTTAGATTGTAAGAATTTATTTGTTGGTAGTGGGGTTATGATAATAATGATTTAGTGATACAAGTTTTAATAATTAACCCATAGCTGGTGGAAAAGGTGGAATGATACCATTCTCCAGGATATTGGATCGTAAGTGTATATAACACACTCAACTGGAAGCGGAGCTCGTCTCTACGATTAACAATTCCGAGCCATTATCCATTACACCTCCTGCACATCCAAGCTTGCAGAACCTGGTATTCTTATGTGGTCACCCATGTAGGTACTGACCAGGTTCGACATTGCTTAACTTCGGTGATCGTACGGAAAACGGTGTTTCAACCTGATGTAGCCGTAAGCCCATTATACCACCCGCACATCCAAGCTTAAGGCACCTGGTATTCCCAGGCGGTCACCTATCTAGGCACTGACTAGGCTCGCCATTGCTTAACTTCGGTGATTGTACGGGAACCGGTATTTCAACGTGATGTGGCCGTAAGCCTTATTAAAGAGAAGATAGCATTAAAATTCGCCGTAAAGCATCAAAATGCCTTATACAGACTTGAAACAGATTTTAGTTAGTTTTAATATGAGTTTTCAACATCCAAAATGAACTTCCATTACATCATGATTAATGTCGAAATTTAACCTCAACCTCAACCTACTGCTACGTTTTATGACCCGACTTCGAACACAATAAAAACAACCTAGCTGAAACATTCAGACAGCGCAAAAAGGTTTGTGATAATCCATGCATTTTGAACAGGCTTTTACCAAAGCTCGAACAAACAATATTCCAAAAATAAAGCCGTCTTAGATATGACGATAAACTACATCCGCGTCCTGGGTCAGACGATGAACTACATCCGATAGCAAGGCCTTTGGTCAGGAGGTTTTGAGGAGCGTGGAACCACCTCTTAATTGCTGGTGTTCCCAGGTCTATCCTGACCCGGGATGGTAGCACCTGCTAGGGTCCTAGATATGGCAAATACTTAACCCCAAACTGGGGTAAAAACACTATGAAAGTGTAAAAATAGTTTTTAATACCAGCAATACATTTTTGTAAAAAATTATTGCCAGCAATGAATTTTTGAAGAAAAAGTATTACCAGCAATACTTTTTTGGGAAAAAAATATTGCCAGCAATACTTTTTTTCCAGAAAGGTATTGCCAGCAATACATTTTTGAGGCAAAAGGATTTCCAGTATTTAGAGGGAGATATTGTCAGCAATACATTTTCGAACAAAAAATATTACCAGCAATAAAAATCTTCTCGGCCTTAAATAACCCATTGAGGTTGATATGCTGTAAAACAAAACAAACCAAACTAAAAATAAAGTAGCCATTATAGAAATGTAGAATTTAATGAAAATTAGTTTAACGATTTCTCAATGAGTTTTTGAAAAAGAAATATGATTTCATTTTAATAATAATAATAATCATAATAATAATAATAATAATAATAATAATGATAACAGTAAAGAGAAGAGCGCGATTTAAGAAAAGATAAAGAAAAGAAAAAACACATTGTTTGACAATGTTAAACAATATTTCGACAGAATGTCTGTCTTGTCCAAGTTATATTTAAACAATTTTTTCAAGTATAAATATATATATATATCTACAAAAAATTATTATAAGTCTTTATACAAACGTTGTTTTTTTTTAATCTTTTCTTAAATCCCACTCTTCTGTTTACTGTTGGAAAATATTGAAAGAGCTAAATCAATCATTTGGTTTAATAATAATAAATGAGTAGATCGCTCTGTCAGGGTGGCTAGCTCATGACTATCGCAGGCATAATTATGATGCGTCATCACCCACGGAGCCGACCTATAGTTTATACTGCAACTATGCCGAACAGACCTAAGTTACAGTCTTTCGGAGAGAACGCATAATCGGGAATGATCAACAGTTTTGAACAAGGCCAGCACGTTCAAACCCTCGGTCACGATGACTTGTGTCTTTGTGCTATAGCACAACCATCGTCTGCTTCCGAACAGTTTCATCATAAGTGTTGGGTCAAACCTTGATATGGTTTTCCATATTCACCCCGATCCGGGGTGGTATCCCTTGTTAGTGTCCCAGTTATGTGCAAATGATGACCCCACCAAATCTGTTGTACATTTTTATAGTAAAATGACCAATAATACATACATTTTTATAGTAAAATTACCAGCAATATATTTTTTATAAAACAAAATTACCAACCATACATTTTTGTAGTGAAATTACCAGCAATACATTTTTATGATCTACGAACTATATATTTAAAAAACATATATTTTATCCTGAACTTATAAAATTATATACAAATATTTAGATTTCGGCATCAAATGACCCATATAAGTTGATATGTCGCTGAACAAAATCAACAACGACATTCATATTGCATCCCAGTGTTCTTAAAGCGTTTAACAGGTTCTGCGCAAGTTCTTCGTAATTTGATAACTTCCTATTTTCCAGTAAATCAGACACAAAAGCATTTCCACTCTTCTTTTTCAGCGCCAGATATGGCATACAAAACTGCTCGTCCAGCAATAGTTGTCTCATCTATGGCCTGTCAAACACACCAGCCTTAAATTTCTCACAAGACAAGACTAAAACCTTTCTGTTTAATCATTTGAAACAGTCACCCATCCTGGTCTAAGGCTTTCACAGACTGCTTCATCAATTCAAGCTTGACATGCAACGCGGGAAGCAAGACATTCTCGGGATTAAAAAGCGGCCCGTTTAAAACATTCTTCTCTCCGATTTTTGAAGTCCCTTCTGTCTGGCCATGTCTTTCAATGGTCAATTTTTGCTCGTCAGTCTCAAAGACACAATCAGCAAATATACTTGATAAAACCACTTTGTAGACCAAGAAGCTATCCAATGACTTTCAAGTCCCCACATCCCGTCCAGTTGTTCTCATACCGCATTTTTAAAACACTATTTGATGATTTTGTGGTTCCCTTTACACCATGGGAATACCAAAATTTAGGCAATTTCTTTGCCCATTTGCCCACTGTCTCAGTGTTTATTTACCTACTATATGGTGTGTCCAGGCTTTGTTTTGGTCACCCGGTTCCTTTCCAAAGTAAGTGAAGTTGTTAAGTAAACGTTTCAGACTATTATTTGTTAGTGGTAGTGTATTTTGGATCAGACCTTCTGAGGCTGACCTATAAGGTCAGATGGTAGACAAAATAAGGATGTTGATTTTGATTGGCTGAGCCGAACGTGGAATGAGTTATAGATTAAGGTTTTTAGGGAGGTGCTGCTTGAATGTCAAGCTAACTAGACGTGTTAGATTGCGTTTGTGCAGCCCCCCTCCCCAGTGGGGAAGAGTCTTTCGAGAGTTGGTTGTTACACGTCACAGGAAATAGACGTGTGAGCTTTTCGTGTATGGAAGCCGCTCCCTAATGGGGCGGGGGGTGTAACCCCCACATGATAGGATGTATCCGTCAACGTGGTTAATAAACTAGTAATATTTTAAATCCCTTTTGTTGAAGTTCTCTATTATCTCCGAACAAAACAGCTAGCGATCAACGACCGAGAAAAAAAAGAAGGCAACGTTATTATGAGTGAATCAAGACCGTCGCCCCCAAACCAGACCCCACCGAGGAGCTATACAACAAAATAAGCTTTCTTACATCAGGTCTGTTTTTGCATTTTCTTCTCTCACTACTGGCCATATTTCTGAAATGCAAGATATATATTCAAGACAGTTGTTACCAAGGAAAAAAAAATTCTCAGAATTGCCAATAGTAAGCAAATGCAGGTTTGTGATTACAAAGTTCCCTAAAAATTATACATATAATGAAGTTTTTTTTCTACAGTTCTTCGACCATCTTTGAAAAAAGCGACCGTGACATATGTGACCTCAGAGTTACAACATTAAGAGAACATTCAAAATAAAAAAAATTTTCAGAAAGGTTAAAAAGTAACAAAAAATGTCTCACCTAGTTTGCAATGATACCACACTAAATCAAATACAGCGTGGATGTATCTGCAGACTAGTACTGAAAATTCCATGAATATGATATATATATATATATATATATATATATATATATATATATATATATATATATATATATATATATATATATATATATATGATGTCAAGGACCACAAAAATGTGACTTTTCTAAAGATCTAATTGTATGAAGGACATTTTCTGTAATAATCTTAATATTTAAAACTGGTAAGACTGAAAATTTTGATGCTTTTTATTTACGGAAGGTACTTACATCATGCAATTTTTTTCACTTTTATAGTTGCATTTACCTTAAATGACATTGAAAAACTTTTTTCAGAGTTATGTCACGCTCCATACATGGGGTCTACATTCGAGGAAGCCAAATTTATTCTTAGAAATGGTGACACTATCGGAAACGCGGAAAAATGGACATTTGAGTTTGTGAAAAATCTTCACGTGATAGAGTAACATGGATTTAAACTTGATGGATAGCGACTCGGATTGCAGAATCGGAGAGGCGAGTTCGAATTCCACTCGAATCCATTACATTCACTTACGTACTAATACCTTTGGGAAATGTATGAATCCTCTTCTTCTCCCCCAGCTATGGGTAAATAGCAGGACAGATCGGCTTTTATAGCTTTGGATGGCAATTGGTCTACCACAGAAATAAATGGCAACATACTGCAGGAAAAAATCTGCCTCGTCAGTCATGTATCGAAAGATACATGATCGCCTAAGTGTGTATCACGCATCCCACATAACTGAATGAAATTCACTTACGTGCTAATATCCTCGGGAAAGGTATGAATCCTCTTCTCTTCCCCCAGGTATGGGTAAATATCAGAACAGACTGGGTTCTATAGCTTTGGATGGCAACCTACTGCGGGAAAATTCCCGCCTCATCAGTCAAGTATTAAAAGATACATGATCGCCTAAGCGTGTATCACGCATGGCACATAACTGTCTGGCATTCATTTTCTCCTGCCTCCAGCTATGAGTAAATATCAGGACAGACCAGGTTCTATAACTTGGGATGACAACCTACTGCGGGAAAAAAATTGCCTTGTCAGTCAAGTATTGAAAGATACATGATCGCCTAAGCGTGTATCTCGCATGGCACATAACTGACTGATATGCACTTACGTGTTAATATCCTTGGGAAAGGTATGAATCCTCTTCTTCTCCCTCCAGCTATGGGTAAATAGCAGGACAAACCGGGTTCTATAGCTTTGGATGGCAATTGGTCTACCGCAGAAAGAAATGGCAATCTATTGCGGGAAATAAATATGCCTCGTCAGTCATGTATCGAAAGATACAAAATCACCTAAGCGTGTAACACGCATGGCACATAACTGAACTGATATTCACTTACGTGCTAATATCCTTGGGAAAGGTATGAATCCTCTTTTTCTCTCCCCAGCTAAATAGTAAGACAAGCCGTGTTCTAAAGCTTTGGATGGCAACTGGTCTACCGCAGAAAGAAATGGCAACCTACTGCGGGAAAAAAATCTGCATCGTCAGTCATGTATCAAAAGATACAAGATCGCCTAAGCGTGTAACACGCATGGCACTTAACTGATTACACAATTACTATAAAACGTCGACAACACAATCCAGCAAAAACCATGTTCACCATTGTAATCGATTGTCATTTTCTGTCACCTTGAAACTCGTTCTTTTATTGTCCTCTCTCCTTAACAATGTTTTCTTTTTCTTTCTCAAATTCTTTTCTCAATCTGTACCCCCTTTGCTTCCCCGTAGCTTCAACGATTTTCTCGGGGAGGGTGAAATAATAATAAAAAAAAAGACGCCAGAAAGGCAAATTGCTATTATTTTCTTTTATTTGAAGAGAGACCTGGAACTTTGCATAGCAGAGAACTAGAAGTGTTCGTCACTTAGCATCCGTGCTCTCATTGGTTCCTCAGGCAGAAAAAGAAAATTAAACAAAAACGATTTACAGTAGAACGGTTGCTCCCCTCCCGGGGATCATTGAAATACGGGACTGATGCGTTGGGCTGATGGTTGGATGAAGAGAAATCGATTCTTAAAAGACATAATTAGTTTTATGCAGACCATAACAAATCAGATAAGTTTGAGTCAATTTATAATCTATCGACTAGTAATCATTTTGGTGAGAACATTCCCCGCATATTCGTATTTACAGCTCATAAATCTTTTGCTATAACCTATGCTGCAATTCTCAGACGGTATAAATTCTGTCTTTAATTTTATTAGCTGCCGACGAAGAGGTAGCAATTATTCTTCATTTTGAATAGTTATTTCGTATCTGGTATTCTGGAAGAAGCTGATAGTACGGGCCTCCATATTCCACTATATACTTTAAATCAGTGGCTCCTAAAATTTTTTCTCTGGGCCGCATTTTCAAAATTAAATTTTGCTCGTGCCTCACCAAATTTTAAGTGATAAAAAGTATATTTAAAAATATAAAAATACAGAGATAGGATTAAAGGGAGTTAACCGCGGATTTGAAGTCAGTACATTATCATTGATAACTCTCTCCTCCAATTTGCGGACTGTAGTTACTATATTCTTAATACTTGATATAATGCAAAAATATCACAATGATAAAATCAGTCAATAATTATTTAAAACTATTTATACTGGGGCTCATGCATGAAATTACAAGTAATCCATAATAATATTTTCAATTTTGAAATCATATTTATTTTTGACATATGGATTTTTTGAAACTGTTTCTAAATCTTTGATTGTCTTTCAATCATTCCGGTATCATCTGCTATTCTCTTTCGCCGCACTGTTTGGGACCATTGCTTTAAATGAACGCTGGTGTTTGTTACGCCTAGTGGCATCTGATTTCGCTTGCATTACGGACTCTTTCGATCTACGTTGTTGTAAAAAATCCACTTTTCATCGCAGTCAGAGTTTGCTTAAAAATTGACCATTTCTGTCACATTTAAACAGTGAATTGCGCACGGAAGTCACCTATCAATGCGTAACCAATTTAGTGTGCTTACAGCAATTTCGTGTTGAAACACCATTTCTCGTAGGATCACCGAAGTAAAGCAACGTCGAGCTTGGTCAGTACCTAGATTGGTGACTGCTTCGGAATAACAGATACGGTAAGCTTCGATGTGTGTGGGGTTTAATAGATAACAGCTCGGAATTGGAAATCACAGAGCCAAGTTCCAATTCCAGTCGAGTGCGTTATACTCATTTACCCGCAAATACACTTGGGAAATGTTTGAATCCACTTCGTCTCTCCCCCCAACTATGGGTTAATTAGTAGGACTTCTATCAGTAAACCATTATTATCTCTAAAAATTCTTACAATCTAAAAATATTTGCTGGTTTTACATAACCTGAAAAAAGTTGATAAGCCATAAAAATTAAATCAATCAATAACCAATTAAGTGAATAAAATTAAAAACGGTAATTGTTTGTATCAGTCTTTCGCTTCTCCAGAATAAATGCAATGAGAGGATGAGATACTACATAGTATTATTTTAAAAAAATGAAAACCAGTCCTTGTTACGGTCAGTTGTAGTTATTTAGCTTGCACCACGGTCCCTTGCATTCCACGTTGTTGAAAATTATCCACTTTTCAACGTCCGACCCAATATAAAAGAAAATGAAAACGTCAGGACATTTCCGCTACCTTTCAATCGCGATTCATATATTGCAATGCAAAGGAGTAATGTTTTTATTCACGTCTAACAGAATTGGCAGCCATACACCAAAGCGATTAACATAACCAATTGATTTTCAACGCTTGATTTATACATTTTGAAAATGTTGGCTGTTTTCAGTGTCGCACAACGTAATGTATTCAGTTGCTAGCTATTACACTCAACTGATATACGTGACTGTGGAGCACCATGAAACTTTACAAATCCCTTTTGGTACAGTCGATCATTTGTAGTGCAATTACTTCTAATATTTTTTTAGACTTGAGGCAACAGAAATGTGGTTCTACTGAAGGATGCTGAGAATACAATGGAATGAAAATCTGAGCAACAACAAAACTTTAGAGAAAATGGAGAACAGAAGAGTCGGACTTGCTACTAAGACAGGAGTAATTATTTGTGACGTCTGCATAAATAGAAAGTTAGGAACTGATGAACATCAGAAACAGCGTAGGTCCAATGATAGAACCGTGAGAAACACCTGAATTGATAAGAAATGAACTACAAGTGTGTCTGTTCAACTCGGCCTTCATTACACGATTGTTAGAAACGATTAGATTAAGAATAGATACTCCTCTCAGACACACTGTAGCCCTTGAGCTCGAGTAGAAGACCTACATGTCAAACCGTGTCGAACGCCCTTGGTATATCTAAAGCCACAGCCCCAACTCGCCGTTCTTATCTAAATCTTGATAGACAAATTCAGCGACCCGGAGAAACGGAAGCCATGTTTGTCCGAAAGGAGACCGCGCGAACTAAGATACCTAACCAATTTAGTGTTGACAAGAGCCTCTAGTACTATGCCAAAACAAGCTAAGAGATTAACAGGGCGATAATTTGTGGGGTCAGAAGTTTTCCCGGAGTTCTTAAAACCAGGAACTACAGAGGAGAAGTTCCAACAAGCTGAAAAGCAAGATGTAGCTAAGCATTTATTGTAAAGTTTGGAGAGAACAGGGAGTACACTATTTACATTGTTCGGACTATCATCCTCATCTTTGTTGCCATATTTATCACAACGTTTCGGCCGTTGTACGCTCAGGCCTTCTTCAGGTGGTTGGAATGTCGAACTGAACCCTTTATTTCGCTCACTGGGATAGACTGTTCTAGTTCCACGTGCCATGTCTAATGGATGTCAGTTATCAGTTATCTCCTGTTAATTCCCCTCTCCAAGTTCTCCACTGCCTTAACCAGGTATTGAACTCACACTCTTTGGGTCCTGTCACTGGATCTAACTAACGCCTTTATCGTCTGTGTCATGTGTCCTCGAGATATGGCACGTGAAACTAGAACAGTCTACCCCAGCGAGCGAAATAAAAGGTTCAGTTCGACATTTCAACCACCTGAAGAAGGCCGGAGCGTATAACGGCCGACACGTTGTGATAAATATGACAAAAAAGATGAGTAGAATAATCCGAAAAATGTAAATAGTGTACATAATACCTCTGCTTAGAAATATAGACAGAGATCTACTCATATTGAAAAAAAAGATCTATGTCTATCATTCGTCCATGCCTAGAATGTTGCTGACATTATGGTCTGGTACCCCCGCTATATGTCTAGAGGTCTTTGATAAAATCCAGAGAAAGAATCAGCAATATTATTGGTCCTGATCTGGCGCCTCGGCTTCAGTCATTTTCCCACCGCGGTAAAGTTGCCTCCCTGTGCCTTTTCTATAAATACTTTCATGGCAAACTGTTCGGATGATCTCATCGCCATGGTGCCTAGACTTTATGCCTTTAAGCGCAGTACTAGACTGGCGACGAGGTCTCACTAATTTACTGTTGAGTTGGCTAGATGTAACCGCAAGTTCTATGCTAACAGTTTCCTCTCGCTTGTGGAACTCTCTTCCTGTTTTCCGGCCAACTTTAATCTACAAAATTTAAATGCAATGGCAATCATTTTCTACGGTCCTCCTGATTTCTCTTTTATTATTCTCGTTCCTTAGTAGAGTTTCTATTTTCCAAGTCTTACACACCCAGTAACCCCCTTGTGTCTTGGTGGCTTTATCGCCTTTCTTGCAGTAAAATCGATTAAAAGAAATAGAATAAAGAAATAGAGAAACAAAAAAATGGATTAGAAAATGGAATGTCGGTGTCGTAGGCGGGAATGTTTGAGGTAAACAGTTAACCTCATCTGCGATTCCAGTGCATGTAGCTTCCTTACGAATTAACTTAGCTTGCGTTGTCTCATTATAAAAATAATAGGGAGAAACACTTAAATTCTAAAATTCTCTACTACGGGATAATTTTTATTCGTCAGTTAAGAATATTGTTAGACGGGTTTATGATGAACAGTGAGTTCAGTTCTTTTGCTCTTCGTGCCAAGACATCCCTCCACTCTCCATCGCCCCCACATCTCTTAACCCAGAAAAGGGTATTTGAGATCGGAGTAAGGGCGGTGGGGTCAAGTGTAGGATTAGCTTCGAATACGTGTCATAAGGAAGGATTAGTTAGGGAATTGACACTATGATATTATCTATTAAATTTTAACTTATACAAAGTTGAATTGTCTCCTACCAGAATAAAATCTAGTGAAGAATTAAGACTATCCTTATCACATGGAGATTCTTTTCTTAGACAACAAACGAGGACCCACCAAACCAATTTCAGATAAGAAATTAGATGGGTAGAGAATCAGATAGCTTGTATTAAGAGGAACGAAGTCAAAGCTAACCTCCATGGCCAAAAGTTACAATTTGAGTCGATTAATTAACAAATATAACCTATATTAGTCTGTTCAGATCAATCTATCTATCTATCTATCTATCTATCTATCTATCTATCTATCTATCTATCTATCTATCTTAATATGTTCATATCTATCTATCTATCTATCTATCTATCTATCTATCTATCGTAATATGTTCATATCTATCTATCTATCTTAATATGTTCATATCTATCTATCTATCTATCTATCTATCTATCTATCTATCTATCTATCTATCTATCTATCTATCTATCTATCTTAATATGTTCATATCTATCTATCTATCTTAATATGTTCATATCTATCTATCTATCTATCTATCTATCTATCTATCGTAATATGTTCATATCTATCTATCTATCTATCTATCTATCTATCTTAATATGTTCATATATATCTATCTATCTATTTTAATATGTTCATATCTATCTATCTATCTATCTATCTATCTATCTATCTATCTATCTATCTATCTTAATATATTCATATCTATCTATCTATTTTAATATGTTCATATCTATCTATCTATCTATCTATCTATCTATCTATCTTAATATGTTCATATCTATCTATCTATCTATCTTAATATGTTCATATCTATCTATCTATCTATCTATCTATACTTAATATGTTCATATCTATCTATCTATCTATCTATCTATCTATCTATCTATCTATCTATCTATCTATACTTAATATGTTCATATCTATCTATCTATCTATCTATATATATATCTATCTATCTATCTATCTATCTATCTATCTATCTATCTATTTCGAATCACACCATGGCCAATTGGTCAGGAAGGAGACTTCTTGATGTTATCGGACTTGGAGGGGTCGATCCCAGCGTGCGGCACCTTTGGAAAGTGCGTGAAAACCAAATGAACGGGTTGATCCAACTCTTGTGATTGAAATTGGGTAGACGGAACCCTTGGAGCCGTCGATAGCTGTGCTAGCACTAAGTCACAAATCATCGTGACCGAGGGCTTGAGTGTGCTGGCTTTGTTCACATTGTTGAACACGCTAGATAACACGTTCATTCCCAGAAACTGTGACTAAGGTCTGCTCAGCATACAGAGCAGGTGCCTGCAATAGGGATTGGCTAGCTGCTCTAGTAGACGGGTATCCTCGAATACGAGTGATCAGCTATAGCTATCTGTTCATATCTGTCTATCTGATCACATCTATCTATATATCTTAGTCTGTTCATATCTATCTATCTATCTATCTATCTATCTATCTATCTATCTATCTATCACAGTCTGCACGAATCTATCTATCTGTTGTGGTGTCCTCCCTCTAAAGAGTCTATGTTGGACACTTCCGCCTACTATGAGATTAGTAGGGGAGAAGGCCTTGGGGGAACAATCAAATAGATTAAGATGTTATGACCAAGTAAATGGTTAAAGAAATGACAAAACAGGTATTCCAGATATATCATATATTAAACAGTAAGTACAACAGAAGAGTATTACACGACTAGTGAGTGTGTGTCGGTTGACCCAGCGTTCAATCTATTCGACTGTCCCCCCAAGGCTTTCTCTCCTACTAATCTTATAGTTGGCGAAAGAGTCCAACATAGACTCTTTAGAGGGAGGACACCACAACACTATCTATCTATATCCCCTTCTCTCTCTCTCTTTCTCTCTCTCTCTTTCTCTCTCTCTCTCTATATATATATATATATCTTAGTCTGTTCATATCTATCTGCATATGTCTGTCTGAGTATGTTCATATCAATCATTTGGGAGAATATATTGTTTTGTAAAATGTCCCTTTTGTGGTCATATAATCTATCTATCTATCTATCTATCTATCTATCTATCTATCTATCTATCTATCTATCTATCTATCTCATACTGTTCGCTATCTATCTATCTATCTATCTATTTATCTATCTATCTCATACTGTTCGTTATCTATCTATCTATCTATCTATCTATCTATCTATCTATCTATCTATCTATCTATCTATCCTTGCTCTTCTAACGAAAAGCCTTGCCAATGCACTTAACTCAACGCTTCTCCATTCATCACCTACATGGATCATTATACTGTTAAATGTTCAGATCAAAATCTATCTAATTACTCTTTCAGATTGAAGACATCATTATTTGTTTCTGTCTTTCTCCTTTTCACTTACTCTCCACCGATAGGTACGTGGAAGTAATTCGAGAATGAACCACATTTGAGCAAATGAGGACGACCCACATTTGAGACATTCTATATTTATATAAGTAAAAAGAAAAAGAAAAGAAAAGAAAAATCTCATGCGTGTAAATATTAGATTATGGCTCCTATCTGAATTGATCTCCTTCGATTTTGTATCGAAATCCCATTTCCGCCTTTGAACGACAGTGAAATGGGTCGACAAAAGCCGCTTTTGTGCATCGTTCTACGCACACACCGTGTTCTGTGTTCTCACTGCTGCTTTTTAATCAGTTGAGGCAGCAGAGAAGCGAATCTAACCAAATGGCGACGAAATGGAGAAATATTACGACGAAGAGAAGAGAAGGAGAAGACGAAAAAGAAAAAAGACGACGAAGAAGAAGAAGAAGGAGACGAGTAAGAAGATGAAGATGAAGTCGAAGAAGAAGACGAAGTCGAAGAAGAAAGCATAAGAAGAAGAAGATGAAGAAAACGAAGTAGAAGAATAGACAGGGAAGAAAAACATTTATTTTCTAAAGAAAATAAAGCAGGAATAGAAAAATGAAATGAAAAGCATTAAAATATTTATGTCGATTAATATTTACAATAAGACTCACTTCTTCTTCATTCACCTACTTCCTCTTTTTTACTCTCGTTTTCTTCTTACTCCTGCATTTTTTCATCCTTCCTCTCTCCCTCTTTCCCTTCCTCTTTTCTTCTCTACCACCTCTTTTTCTTTTTTTATTCAGTCTTCTTCTTCTTCTTCTTCTTCTTCTTCTTCTTCTTCTTCTTCTTCTTCTTCTTCTTCTTCTTCTTCTTCTTCTCTCAACTTTTCCTTCCCCTCTTATTCTTTAACGCCTCTTCTTCTTCCTCTTCTTCTTCTTCTTCTTCTACGTCGTCCTCCTCCTTCTTTCACACACACACACACACACACACACACACACACACATATATATATATATATATATATATATATATATATATATATATACATATATATATATATATGTGACGTTGGAAGTAGTAGAAATCTGAGAAATAATCAGTAACTAGCTAGAAGACCGAGAAGACCAATACAGAATTTGGAAGTCTTGCTGGCACTTGATCTCTATTGGAAACCATCGATGATTATTGGGGCAAAAACTCAATCTCTACTTAAAAGGGCTGCAGTATTGAGGAGACTTACGTTCACAGAATCACCGGTCGTGGGAACACTCACTGAGTGAGCTGCAACAATAATAAAGGTGATAGTCATACCTGTAATTATCTGAATGCTAGGATCTGTGCAACAGAATTACAGAAAGAAGCAATAATAACAATAAGTGCATTACATAATTGTAAACATACTACCGAGCCTTCGCCCAGCTTTCCGCTGACGTACTATCTCGCGTGTCGTCTTAATTTTCCTCCGAGCCGCAGCAAAAACTGGGAACGGTCTGCTGCACGCTCACATTGATTGCTATGTCTTCTACGAATTATCAACCCATTATCAGTTATTTAAAGCTGAAACATATTTTGGATTGTAACAATAGTACTTTTTGGGGGCGAGCGAATATTGCATTAACAATTTTTTGAGAATAGCAATGATTTTTTTTCCAGGTGCAAAACCTACTATTTAATCCAAGGATATTAGTGCGTAAGTTAATGTAAGGAACACAACTGGAATTCCAACTCGGTTTTCCCACGTTTCATTACACCACCCGCACATCCACAACGAGAAAGAAGAATAAACGTCATGGTAAGAATTGAGGGCGCGAATTCACTTTCCATTATATTTCATTGTTGAATTCTGAACTTCATTTGCACGGTCTCGGTAGGTAGGTATATTATACTTGAAACAACTATCATATCAGACTAAAAGACCAGCTTTTCCATTTAACTCTCTCTCTCATACAATCGCTCTCTCCATCTCAACATCACGACGCGCGGCTAGAAAATCTAATGCGCAGAATCGGGACTACTAACGGACACCGAGGCATTACTTTGAGGAACAGTGTGTGTTCCGCTAAAGGCGGACCAGATGAAAAAGAAACGATTCAATCGCATCTGTAACTGTTAACATAGGCCTGCGACCGGAAATCCTCACTGTCCAATTTTGTTGTCACTTGTTCCCTAATGTTTTCATTTATTTATTCTTTCATTCACTTTCAGGTCACTGCTTCAAAGACCGTATCGCATAGACTTTATTGCTGGCCATAAAACGCGAAACACTTGAAACTGAAATAGAATATCCCACTGTTCCCTTCTATGTGGATGTTACACCCATAGTTTCACATAAGAGACATAGAGGATCTCTAGACATTAAAAAAAAAGTAAGACAAAACGCTAAAAAAACTAAAAAAAAAACGAAAGAAAATACATTTAATACAATACAATATTATCGAACCACTTCGATCTTAAATCTTTATGTCGTGTCAGGGTGTGGGTGATCAAGGCTTTCCATCATTTCTTGTCATTTGTAGCAGTTTTTGTCTTTTTGCTATCTCTCCTAACCCCTGTTCTTCCAACCATTTACACAAGCTTGTCGGTTATTTTTCTCCTTTCCTCTGTCCATCTTAACTTCAATATGTATTGCGGGTATCAAAATTACCAAGCCATCTTTCCTCATTATGTGCCTCAGAAATTTCAATTGTCCCGTTCTGATTCTACATATAAGGGTCCATTTTGTTTCCATTTTCCCTAAAACCTTCTCGTTGCTCAAATGTTCGGTCCATGCCATTCTCAGCATCCTTCTGTAGACCCCATATTTCTGTTGCCTCAAGTCTCTTCTTTATCTGTGAAATTCTTCGGCACTCACCGCCATATAGGAGAACCGACATTGCATAACAGTCTAGTACTCTTTTCTTTTTGTTTCTAACGAAATTATCCTCCATACTTTGCTCAACTTTCAAAATACATCTTACGAAAATCAATAATACTGAGGAGAGCGAGGGAATATTAAGGAGACTTTCTGTCACTTATTCTCCAGATACAATTAGTACGAAAACTCAGTTTATATCTACAGAAAGAATTCAATAAATATTATCAGGCAACAGTAATCGTCGTGACTATCCCGTCAGGTCGAAGACGAAAGTCTATATTTCGTTCGTCTATTTCTGGAATCTCAGGTGGCTTATGTAGGCAATTCTGGCTTTGAAAGTTCTTCCACATATTGGACAGGTAATTCCAGATGGCAGTTCAAGCTCGTATTTGTGCCGCCTAACTTTCTCTCTTTTATCCTCTTTCTGCGAATCTCTTGCTTTCATAACTAACTTGGTAGTCGTATTATCGTATACATACATACATATATATATATATATATATATATATATATATATATATATATATATATATGTGTGTATGTGTGTTTGTGTGTGTATATTATCGGATGGGTGCTTAGCCGAAGGGTTAGAACGTTCGCTTTATGATCA
The DNA here is from genome assembly GCA_964036315.1 of Acanthosepion esculentum. NCBI lineage: Eukaryota > Metazoa > Mollusca > Cephalopoda > Sepiida > Sepiidae > Acanthosepion > Acanthosepion esculentum. The sequence goes on from OZ038490.1 coordinate 40,533,890, forward strand.
TGAGATAAGGTCCGCTCAGCTTAGTTACGGTATGAAGTACAGGTAGTATCTGTGGGTGTTGAAAAAACACAAAAATGTACCTGAGCAGGTGTCCGCAACAAGGATTGGTTACCTTCCCTATAGACTAGCATAGTAAGATACGAACGACTAGCCTCCACTTTATGGTGTGAGTGTGCGTATATATATATATATATATATATATATATATATATATATATATATATATATATATATATATACCATAATACCATTTTCATGAAAAAATATAGATGTATTTCCATAATACCATTTCATGAAAAAATATAGATGTATTTTAAACAATATATATATATATATATATATATATACATTGTTTAAAATACAACTATATTTTTCATGAAAATAATAAACATAAACTAAAAATTCTTGAAGCTATTTATATTAAAACATTGAAACCAAACCTTAATAAAATTAATTAATAATACTGCACAAATGTTTTAAAATGTTTACAGTAGATAGTTTAAAAGTATCTAGGTTTTAACTAATAGCTTTAAATAGTTTTTTAAAACATAGTTGGACATCTCAATATCTTAGTTACCTCCCTTGATTTTACTGGACGTGTATGTTTACATCATAAATTTAAAAAAAATGTACAGTACATAAGTCTAGTGTTTTTCACGTCACTGGTAAAAAAATTATTTTTCAGATAAACACAACAATTTTGTCTTAGAAAAAACAAGACTGAAGATGACATTGTGCTAATATCGAAAGTAATCAGAATAAAATGTATATGCATCAATATGGTAACTTTTTTCCTTCCTTTAATAAGGACACTAAGAAACTTGTACGTAAATATGAGAGGATTCTATTAAGAATCAGTAAACAAAACTTGTCTAAATTATTTAATGAGACATATATTAAGAAACCTATGTTAAATAATAAAACAAAAATATTAATATACAACTCAGTGTGTCTGAAATTTTAATTTTAATATTTTTTATTGTTCAATAGACACACACACACACACACACACACACACACACACACACACACACACACACACACATATATATATATATATATATATATATATATATATATATATAGTTTTAATCTTTTCAAGTCCACAAATTAATTTCTTGGTGGCTTTAGAAAATTGCATCTCTGATAAAATTTAATTATGAATACTGCACAAATATTTCAAAATGTTTAGATTTATTAAATATGTAGGTTTCAACTAAGAGCTTTAAATACTTAAAAAAAAAAATTTAAACATCTCAATAACTTAGTTAGCTCCCTTGATGTTACAGCACTTGTATGTTTACATCATGAAGTTTAAAAATCGTACAGTACATAAGTTTAGTGTATTTCAAACAAAAAAAAAAATTCAGATGAACACAGCAATTGTTGTGACATTGTGCTAATATCGAAGGTAATCGGAATAAAATGGATACACATCAATATGGTAACTTTCTTCCTTTAGAAGGATACTAAGAAACTAATAAGTATCTTATTAAGAACAAATATATATATATATATATATATATATATATATATATATATATATATATATAGATAGATAGATAGATAGATAGCTGTGCTCGCACGAAGTCACGAGTAATCGTGACAGAGGCTTTAAGTGTGTTGGCCTTGTTCAGATTGTTGATAACACGCTCTCTCCCAGAAACTGTAACTAAGGTCTGCTCACCATAGTTGCAGTATAAACCACATGTTGACTCTGTGGATGTTGAACAAACACAAATGTACCTGAGCAAGTGTCTGCAATAGGGATTGGCTAGATGGGTAGCCTCGAATACGAGTGGTCAGCTATTATATATATATATATATATATATATATATATATATATATATATATATATATGTATGTATGATAGCTGACCACTCGCATTCGAGTATTCCCATCTATTAGAGCGGCTTTATATTGAGTTACCTATATATATATATATATATATATATATATATATATATATATATATATATATATGTATATATATATATAGTGAGTTACTTATCATCGCCTGAGGAAGTGCAGTCATAAATAATATTGAAACATGAAAACATTTGTGAAGTGATTTAAAAATGTTATAACCTCTGACGGATTTGCTATTTTGACAGGAGTAAATGGTAGTATCATCTGCATAAATGCCTACTTGGGAACTGATGACATCAGGAAGATCATTGATGAAGATCAGAAACAGCGTAGAACCCAGGAGAGAGTCTTGCGAGTCACACGCGTTCGCTTGAAAGGGTCTGGAAGCGAGCCCGTTCAAATCGACCATCATTTTACGATTTTACAGGAACAATTGGATTAAATCAACGAACCATCCTGTAATACCGTAGCTTGGAGCTTACGTAGAATACCAACGTGTCAAACCATTTTAAACCGCTCGAGATATCTCGAGCTTTGCTGTTATTATCAAGAGATTGACATACATATTCACAGATGGCCGTTAGCATATCAGCGGTAGACCTGGCAAAACGGAAGCCAGAGAGTAGGTCGAGAGAGATAAGATGCTTAACATCTTCAACTTTGATTAAAGCCTCGAATACTTTGCCGAAAAGCGGAGGAGACTAATAGGGCGATAGAGTGGGGTCAGAAGCTTCTCCAGCGTTTTAAAAACAGGAACTAAAGAGGAGGACTTCTAACAAGGTAGATAGCAGGAAACAGCGAGGCAATAGTTATATAGAGTTTGGAGAGAACTGGAGAGAGCTCGGGAGCACATTTCGTTAGGACAAGAGCTGGTATCCCGTCACCTCCGCTTGCCTTATGAGAGTCTAATTTAGAAATGATGTCCGATACCAGTGACGGGGTTATGCGAATATCACTCATTAGAGCCTCAGTTCTAGGTGTGTGTGGGGGGGGATCAGGTGTCGGTACGCCAGATGAGTCGAGTGTTTAGTTGGAAGAGAATTTCTGAGCAAAGCATATCTGCTGTTAAATATCATATGTATTATCATAAATATATTCTGGCCGCTCGTATCCGATTAGGCCTGTCTCTTCTGGTATCTAGTTAATTCCTGTTGCAGACGCCAGCTCAGGCACATTTGTGTATGATCAACGCCCACTGGGCAAACCTTTTATTTATTTTTTTTAAAGCAATTTACCCCAAGCAAGGCGGGAGTGCCACTAGTACGC